>VSWD01000007.1:41394369-41786567 GCA_033119305.1 Pinctada imbricata | reverse complement strand
ATTCCAATGAATGCATGTGTCTTCTGCAAAACTTAGCAACACTTGGAAATCACTTCTATATACTAGGGTGTGACAGACATTAAAGTGTGACAGACATCCAAGTGTGACAGACAGACGGACAAAGTGATCTCTAAGTGTCGCTATGCTTCGCAAGCGACACAAAAACAGAATCCTGCTTTTTACATCCTTACTGTAATTTGTCTTTGAATAATTTACTATAAGCATTTTGCATAAAATGTTAAATTGTCTGCATAAAAATAATAATAATAAACTAGATGGCTACTGTTGCAAGCAACAGACGGATTCCTCCTTTATTAGACTCTCCTCGGAACTGAAGTGTTAAAATCCAAAAATAGAAGATGGAAAAAGAATAGTTGCTTTAGTACCTTATTCACTTCAGCAAATGAGTCAAAGGAGCTTCTGTCTAATTTGGGACTCTTATTTTTTCATCATCAAACTAGAAGAAAAAAATATTAAATACCTTTCATACTTACGAAAGCTTTAAACTCCATGCTCTATCAATATCAAATCCTTTACAATTACTTTCTCAAAACAGAATTGCACAATGACTTTGCAATGAGATAATTTCTATTAATAGAAAATGACAACAACATGAAAGTAGATATGTAATGCTACTAAGAAAAAAAAAAGAAACAGAGAACAAGAAGAAAAGAGTTATCTTTCTTATACTATGTTAAGTTCAAATAAGAAGGACTACTTGTGTGAAGAATAAATAGTATAGGACAAAAATGTTTATTCTACAAGAGTAAATGATTGTTATGATATTTAGAATGATTATTTGACCTTGAACCAATGTCTTGGATGAAAAAAATGTATTGTGATTATTCTCATCACGATTGATTTTAATCTGAACAAAGCTCAATATGTAATCAAACAAAGTCTGTTATGACCTTGAAATCGAACAAATGACCTTGGGTCAAGGTTATGGTGAAAGGGTTTGATACAAGGAATATTTGTGTAAAGTTTGAACTCCCCAGGTCAAATAATCTTTATTTTATAGACTTAAGTTTGTTGTGACCTTGAGAATGAGAATTTGACCTTGGGTCAAGGTCAAGGTGAAAGAGCTTGGTTTAACGATAATATGAATGAAGTTTGAACTCTGAAGGAGAAATAGTTTTTGTTCTATAGGCAAAAGTTTGTTGTGACCTTGAGAATGAAAATTTGACCTTGAAAGTAGGTCAACATGAAATGACTACCTATAAGTAACCTACTTTTACAGTTTCAACTCAAAATCTCAAAAACTGTAGAAATTGGCACTGTGCCAATTTAAAGTTCCATTTTCAACTCGGAATAGCGCGAAAACCGTAAATATTTTATCGAGCATGTAAGCGTATAAAAGTTTACAATTTTCCCAAAGAACATTTTAAAACAAATTTCGTTCAAATCGTACGGTTAGTTTAGGAGTTATAAGTGTTTAAAGATTTGACCTTTGATGACCTCTAGCGGGGGCATTGGGCAGCTTATCGACAAACAAAAAATAGTTAAAGAAGATCTTGGTATGCTCTTTCTGATGGTACCATCGCTTTTGCTCTGTGTTAAAAGACCTTTGAATAAAGTCTCTGGAAATTATTAGGGGGGTAAGAATAAAAATAATTAACCATAATAATAATAATAATACTACGTTTTTAGGCCCGCTTATGTATCGACAAATAATAACGATTTAGCATGATTATATAGTAAAAAGGAATTAATCGAAATCGGGACCCGATTCCGATTATTAACATGCACATAAGCGACCCTAACCTGTTTTGATAACCCCTTATTACAGCTAGTATGAATATAGCTTGTGCAGAAAATAATTATTTTCCATCTTTAAAAATTAGTAGCATTTGATTATAAGCACTGAAACCTTGATTTAGCATGTTAAAATCTAGAAATTCATTTTCAACTATGTAGAGGAAATTCGCGGACCCAAGCGAGCCAGGCGAGCGAAATCTCCAAGGAAAACAAGATGGACGCCGAGGTTGCATTTTCCGCGCGACGCTGAAAATGGAGCTGCATATAACCTTCTATATGCTGATTTAATTCATTTCAATTAGGTAAGCTACTTAAAGGGAAGTTATTTATTTGATTTCATTGGAGCATAACAGAAATTGTAAGCCGAGGTAGACGGTGCAAGACATACCGGGTCAAACTCAATGATCGTCTGCAGGCTGACAGGTGCGAGTAAAAGTTTTCACAGTCATCGCGAAAACTCACTAGCCCAACTGCCCTGGCTACCAAAAATTTCCTCGGGCTACTAATATTTGCTCAGGGGCCCCCAACTGCATGGGGGGGGGGGGGCACATACAATTTTTGATGGGAAACACTTCCGAGGCCCGAGTTGGAAGTTATGTAGAAAACACGAGACTACCCCCACCTGGGATCGAACTAGTAAGGTTCTGATGTTAAGTCTGATGCTCTACCGAATGAGCCAAAGAGATGTCCCACAGGCCCAGTCTAGTACAGGTGGCAGTTTACTACTGTGAGTGTCCGCATAGCTCACCTCTGAAATCGGAAAATTGAAGTTTTCTTTACTTTGTCGTCAATTTTTGCGTTTAAAATTTTTATAGGGAGATAGATCTCGAACTCTCATAACTAATGGTGTATGATATATGTCTGTTCGACCAATATTACGCTCACAGTGAAAGAAAATAGTTTTAGATAGGGTCAGTTTTCTATGTTAATTTTAGTGCGAAGTCGGCGATCTTTAACACTGAGTCTATGGAGAACGTCGACGACGTCGCACTAAAATAACTGTCCGCGCGGCTCACTTCGGAAACTGAATAAACACAATTTTGACTACCTTATGATGCAAAAATTTAAATGAAGTTGACACCATTCAATAGATCTCGCTCAGTCATAAATTTTGGTATAATTATGATAGTGAGTACGTACACCCAATTAAACAATATAGACAAAACAAGTTTTAGATTGGCCATTTCCCATGCTAATTTTTCCCATTACGTCGTGACGCTCTCCACTAAGGCTCAATGTTAAAATCGGCGACGTCACGCTAAAATTTAACATTGAAAACGCCCTATCTACAACTTATTTTGTCTGTATAATATGATTGGATAAACCCTCGACCATGTAACAATACCAAAATTTACGACTAAGCGAGATCTATTCAATGATATAGATTTTATTTTAATTGATGCATCACAAAGTTATCAAAATTTCGTTTATCCAGTTTCCGAAGTGAGCCGCGCGGACAGTAACATAGAGATCTCCCCATCTAAAACTATTTTCTTTCACTGTGAGCCTAGTATTGGTTGTACAGACATATATCATACACCGTTAGTTATGAGAGTTCGAGATCTATCCCCTTATATAAATTTTAACCGGAAAATATGCCGATGAAGTAGAGAAAACTTCAATTTTCCGATTTCTGAAGTGAGCTGCGCGGACGGTACGGCTACTCTCCCCTTTCAAGTTTTGGCCTCCCTACCCCTCCTCGACAACCCTCCCAACCACCATCTCTCATGGGATTTACGTTGGGCGCCAGTGTAGAAAACACGAGACTTATACCCCCGCCTCAGATCGAACTCGCAACCTTCTGATGTTAACAGTTAAGTCCGATGCTCTACCGAATGAGCCAAAGAGACGTCCCACTGGCCCAGTACGTGTTTTCTTCATCACATTATTAGCCAATTATCTGCTATTTTCTCTTGATAAATTGACCTAAATTATCTTTTTCAAATCAGTGACCTGAAATTATTCAGTCTCTCCAAAAACTTTTTTCAGCCACAAGCCCGAAGATAAATTTTACTAGTTTTTTGTATAGTTTCTTAAAGAATTTCTACCAGCACAGAAAAAAATTGGTAGCCTCGGGCTTCACAGAGATCTTGAAATCTTCACATGAAATGTTGGATATTTTAGAGTTTTTAATGGTCCAAATAATGAATAGAAAATGAGGTTTTATTGGTTCAAATATAATTTTTAGACACAATGTGAGTTTTCATCGGACCAAATAATTTTCTATCGGCAAATCCGATAAAACCGATAAATTTTATGAACTCTGGAGTTGGGCTAGTGAGTTATTGGAAAGACTGCTTGAAATTATTAAGATATTTTATGATGGATATATTACGTAACTATATATTCAGAACATGTAAATTGTTATGATTATTAGGCATTGAAATCAGTACAGGCTTGATTGAAATTCGAGAAAATTATGGAATGGCAGATAAATGTATATTGCATCTGCCAAAATGAAGCTATTGCTTAAGACATAACAACTAGCTAACAATAGATTGTTGTCCAGTAATTCCCCCAGTTGCATGAACCAAACAAATTATCACTGAGCCGCGAAGCAGCAAGGCTAGGGATTAATCTACTTCTGCGTCCTGCGTTACTGACGCATAAAAATTCCCCAGGACCCATTGATTCCAGATCGTGCGTCCCAGTCCCACCGTACCCATTATTCATTTTTGTACAGTGTGTCCCCTTTAGTTCATCGTTCTTGACATAGAAAGTTTTATGTAAAATTACTGTCTCGTGTTTATATTTTGTCTGGTCATTTAAACCTTACAGAAGGTTGATCATGTCCATGGTATTGTAAGAGACATTAATTGTTGCGCATCAAAATGTTTGGATATAAAAGATAATATGCAGTCCGATGCGAGTCTAACGATCAATTGTGGTTGATCGTTTCTTCCACGCATTCTAAAATTTCTGTTATCAAAATTTCTTGAAATTTCTAAAACGTGGGTCCTGTAGCATCATATCCCACACGTTCTGCTACGTCTTTTGGTACGCTTTTTCGACATAGTAACTTTCATACTTTTTTTGCATATTACGTACATTGTTTAGATTTGAGGATCACTGACGAGGGTTAAGTACCCGAAACGTGCATGTCTGGTCCATGTTGCCAATTTATCTGCTCTTAAATGATGCTATTCAGTATGAAGACGTTTACATTCTCATCATTCGGATTCAGAGATACATGTTACGCAAAAATTCTTCCATGCCGTGGTAAACTTTGCAGGATAATATGAATCAACAAATTAAAATTGTTTAATTCACACCTAAGTGTAGAAAGTACCGTCTTCGTACACCATATATAATTGGTTTGTACTATACAGTACATGTACGAAGCCTTGCATGCATAAATAAAGCAACTAAATAAACAACAAATTACTTAATTTGGCAAATTTTACTTTTAGATGGAATTTTGTGAGATACATGTTTTATTTCTATTTTTTTCTGGAATATAATGATCTCGAGGACATAAAACGCCGCAAGCCATTCATATCACTTCTATTCTCGAGTTTAAGACGCAGCGAAGAAAAGATTCTTTATTATACGCCCGTCAATTGACGGGACGTATTATGGTATGGCGAAGTCCGTCCGTCTGTCCGTCCACTTAAGGAATGCAATTCATTGAATTTGTGTCAACAGATTTTTATGATATTTGTACATTGTGATCAGACTATGGAGAGGAAGCTGCCTTTTTATTTTTAGGTTCATCCAATTTGTCGTTACGGAGTTATGGGACTTAGAATTTTAACATACTGTGAAAATATACTAAAATAGTTAGAAATTCTTTAAAATTCTATTTGGTTGAAATGTTTTGAAATTTTGTATACTTCAAGTAGAGAGGATGTTCTTTGACATATGTAACGGGTTTTTATACGCCCGTCATTTGACGAGTCGTATTATGGAATGGCGAAATCCGTCCGTCCGTCTGTCCGTCCGTCCATCCGCCTATGGAACGCAATAACTTGAATATGCGTCAACGGATTTTCACGAAATTCATACATTATGATTGGACTATGGAGAGGGAGCCGCCTTTCGATTTTCAGGTTCATCTGATTTGACATTACAGAGTTATGGGACTTAGATTTTTAAAATACAGTGAAAATATACTAAAATAGTTAAAAATTCTTTAAAAATCTATTTCTGGTCGAAATGTTTTGAAATTTTGTATACTTCAAGTAGAAAGGATGTTCTTTGACATATGTTTCGGGTTTTTAATTTTTTAATTTGCATAACCGGGAAATTATGTGTAATGGGGGGGGGGTTATATGCACATACATGTTAAGCTAAGGACAAAATATAGGTGCATGGAACAGATTTTCATGATATTTGTACATTGTGATCAGACTTTGAAGAGAAAGCCGCCTTTCGATTTTAATGTACACTGATTTGTCCTTATTGAGTTATGGGACTTAGATATTTTGGTGTTGTGAAAAAAATCCCAACAGGCGCATCTTGCTGCGTGAGCGTAGGCTTTATAGTACTTGGGACCCATAAAATTCTGCTGACCCATTGGTCAAATTTCATTGGGTCCAAAGGACCCATTTAGATCAAATTGTAGATGAATCTCTGGCGAGTTGATAATTTGATTGGTTCATGTGACAAGGGGATTTACTAGACAACAAATCACAGCTTGCTAGTTGTTATTTCTGTTCAAATATTGTTCTGCACAAACTTTATAGCACGTGAAGGGGCAGAGCTTAGCGAACTGTTAGTACACCAGGCCTAAAATAGAATTAAGTTTGTTTGCCGTTAACCGACTGACCCACGTAAAATTTATGCTGCGGGTAGGGGACTTAAATCGCTCAGGGATCATAATATTTTTGAATATGCCTGATATTAATTTATACACTGCAGCGATCAGAATGTAGAGAGGATGCTGCCTTTCTATTTTCATGTTCACCTAGTATTGTGTTACAGAGACATGGCTCTTAAATTTGTTTGGTTTGTTAAAATCAATTCTGACAGGCATAATTTACTGTGTTAGCATAGGCTTTATTCGAAATGATGGAGACATTTATTGGTTCATAAGGCATGTGTCATATACCTGTGCTTCATATGACTTAATGATATGTGCACACTTTTAAAATCAATGAGTTGGTATTAACCTATACATCAAATATTCCCTTCTGAGTTGACTTAATTTCTGAATTCATCCCTTCTTTTATCATATACATATTTTTTTCTATTTTCAGTAAACTTGGAAACTGAATGACATTTGATGCACTTCCACTCACAATTTCCAAATGTGACTCAACAGATGCAACCTGTTGTCAAATTTTTCTTTCATGTCAAGTGAAATAATGAAGGGCAACATTTGTCTGATTGATGAAAATTCTCAAAATCAGCATTTGTTACCTATTTGATATGATAGATAATTTCATCAAATTTAATGTGACTGTGCTGCTAAATGAAGGTAAGTGAAGTTCAAGGCCAGGCCATAACAAATGATACATGTTGTTAATGTTGTCTGATTTCCTTCACTATTCTTGGCTAAGTGGAAAACAAAACATTCTTAATAGGTATTCCATTATCTGAACATATTCACTCAGAATCGGTTTGAAAGGAGCTGTTAAGATAAGGGCCGTATTTAGCCCTGAATCCCGTGACTTATTTCTTCCGTATGGCGAATCGTACACAGAAAAACATGAATCATTATTGAAATATAATGTATTTGCAGACCTTTTACATGTTTTACATTATGTTAAGGAACTCTTAAGGTTGTAAAATTAAGGTCGAAAGAGGTAGGGGTGCTCGGATAGAAAATCCGATTATATCGACAGAAAACGTATTCATTTTTGAATATTTTATCTAAAATGGATAAATATAAGCTAAAAGACATCAAATATGTCTACATTGTGTATCAGAAATAGATTTCGAACGTTCTACCTCCTTTAATCGGTAAATAATGAAATCCGGAACTTAAAATACGGTCTTATTCTTCATTCAATGGCTACAATGTAAGCCTTTTAGCGCGAAATACACATTGACGGAGAAATGAACATCACTCTTGCTTATTTCGTTTCTAATTCTTGTATCTTTCATTCAATCATATCGAGTACACAATGTTTGATTGATTAAAGAGGAAAAATAGTCAAATGTGCATATTTAATGGTCAAAAAGATCGATTCTTATAAAATGCACCCCCCTTTCCATATTTAGTTTTTCGTCTCTGGGGTAGTGTTCCCCCCAGAGATACAGAACCCCACTTTGCCAAAAAATTTGTATCATGGATACACATCTCCAGTAAAAGTGGCTTTCTGTATATCCGGGGGGAACAATGTTCAATAAAACTTTTCCGTTTTCTATTGATTTCTATGGGAAAAAGATAAGTTTTGACCTAAAAATTAGCAATATTATGCAAAATAGATAAAAAATAACTTCATATTCTGATGGGATGCCGTATAAGTATACATTTTACCAAAAAAGGTTCTTGAAATTTCAATTTTCAAAATTCCACTTTTCAGGGCTGATTTTACGCCTTATCTTAACAGCTCCTTCATTTCACTTCATTGCACATTGATTTTAATGTGACAGTTTAGAAAAACGCAATCTGATTCATCACTAAGTACAAATGTATTATGACACGCCAATATTTAGACATAAATATCACAGTATCTGGATGTTTGTATCTCTGTCCACCTCTTCTTCTGTGTGCCACAGCTGATAAGATACTGACCAAACACCTAGCCCTATAGAAATTTCTTCAATTTACCATGTTCATTGACTGTAATGATGACCAGATAGAAATCTTTCACATATGGACATGATGGAGGAGCATAAAGTCACCATACTGTCTGTCTGTCTAAGCTCATATCTTCTAAACCCTGGTACATAAGAATTTGTTCATATATAATATTAATGTTCATTATGATAGATCCTCTGGGGCAAAGGTATTTAAGGTCAATTACAGGCTAAAAAAGTATATTTTTTGTGAAAGTATATTTCTTGTGCAATAAAAACTTTTAAATTCATTAAAAATCAGTGTGTTGTCCAAATGATCTGACATTTTGAATAATGATAGAAAAATGTATACTAGAAATCTCTTTTGAGATTTTTCATTGAGTTGATGAGAAATTGTGTGCCAAAGGGAGAGGGGATGGTAACTGTTACACATATCTTCAGGTGAATATATATATATATATAGGCTGCTTATGTGTATTTCATCATTTATCCAGGGAAAGGTCACAGATTAGATTTTGCTTGACTCTGACCTCATATTCCATTTGTACATGTATTATGTAGTATATATGTACTAATATTACATGTACCGCAAGTTAATCTGTTCCATAATAAATAATATGGTGATTTGAGATAGAAAAGTTTAAACCATGATCACCATGGATCATATGATGGAAAAGTAAAACCACTAAAATGGAATATAGGCATTTTAGGGGATGTCATTGTTTCCAGGTTTCAGATACTTTTTGGCTAGATTTTTTTAAATCACCATATTATTATTATGGAACCGATTAGCTTGTAATAATAATAATAATAATAATAATAATAATAATAATAATAAAATCTAAGGGAAAAAATTAACATGAGGCCCAAGGGGGCCACATCGCTCACCTGAGGAGACTGTATGTATGTTTTCAATCAAAGTCAGTATAAGAACTGAAGAAAATCACTTTTAGTGAAGCTTTGAGAAGGACACTGTGTACTTACTTCCTGTGAAGCTTGGTGACATTCTGTGCAGTAGTTTAAGAGGAAAAGTAAAAAATGTGTCATCCAAATAGAGCCTATGGAGGACATCTTGGGTTTCCGATCGGCTCAAAAAACACAAACTTGGTAGACTAAGAGGGCAATGAGTACTTGCTTCCTGTAAAGTTTCAAGAAATTCTGTGAAGCGGTTTCAGAAGAAAGTCGAGAATGTGTCAGCCAATCAGAGCCTGTAGCTGCCATCTTGGATTTCCGATCGGCTCCAAAAATTTTAAACTTGTTAGAGGGCAATGAATACTTGCTTCCTGTGAAGTTTCGTGAAATTCTATGCAGTGGTTTCAGAGGAGAAGCCGAATATGTGTCAGCAAAACAGAGCCTGTGGCGGCCATCTTGGACTTCCGATCGGCTCGAAAAACACAAACTTGGTAGAGGGCATTGAGTGTTTGCTTCCTGTGAAGTTTCGAGATATTCTGTGAAGCGGTTTCAGAGGAGAAGTCGAAAATGTATCAGCCAATCAGAGCCTGTGGCAGCCATCTTGGATTTCAGATCGGCTTAAAAACACAAACTTATTAGAGGGCATTGAGTACTTGCTTCCTGTGAAGTTTCGTGAAATTCTGTGCAGCGGTTGCAGAGGGGATGTCGAAAATGTTAAAAGTTTACGCCGGACGGACGGACGACGACGACGACGGAAGGACGATGGACGGCGCGCTATGACAATAGCTCACTTAAGCTTCGCTCAGGTGAGCTAAAAAGCATTAAATTTAGAATCTTATATGTGTCCAATATGTGGTAAACGAGTACACAAGATAATACATTGATTGCGTTATTCAATGAACAAGTTCAAAACTGAGCACTTCTGACAAAGTCAGAAACACATAATTAAAGAATTTGATTTCGGAGTGGAACCAAAAATTTAATCACGTCTTGAGACATCCATCTAGATAATTCTGATGCTTTTGTTTTCTTGATTTTTGCTTCTGTTCTGAAGAAGACGTTTGTCAAAGAAGGGAACCCCTATGAGCTACATTTGCCTCTGGCGCACCAGTTGACAGATCAGGACAAAAAACAGTAACACTTGTAGAGAGCCATATGTACTTCATTCCTACCAAGTTTAATCGAAATGTCGTAATATTTGGTTCTTGAGAAGAAGTTCAATATAATATCCCCACCCCTTCACTTCTAATCAAGATAAAAATTCATGAAAAAATAAAAAAATAAATAGATTTTCAATCAATGTCAAAATCAAACCACTCAACGACTTAAATGTGACAAATATGCTGTATATGATTGCACAAAATTACACATTAATAGCGTTATTCAAAGAAAAAGTGCAAAATTGAGCATTTCTGACAAAGTTAGAAAACATGTCAAAACGTGTTGGACTTCGGAGTGGAACCAATAATAACAACACTTCTTCAGACATCCCTTTAAATCGTTCTCATGCTTTCGGATTGTCGATACGTGCTTCCATTCTGAATAAACATCAAAGAAGTACCTAACCGTTATTCGGTCTCAAAGTCGAGAAGGCAAAGCAAAATCGTGAGAGTTCCCATCGAAGCGGTTGCGAATACCGGAATGAACAACATTCCGAAGTGTGACCAGGTGCCCGGGGAGAGTCAGCGTCTCCTTCTCCTGAAGAAGTTTTTCAAAGCAGGGTACCCCCGTGACTTAGTTTTGCCTGTGGTGGCGCCACCTGTTGACCGATCCGGACAAAAAAAAAAAACAACAACAACACTAAGTCTTGTAGGGGAACATTAGTACTTAATTCCTACCAAGTTTCATGGAAATATGCTCAGTGGTTCTGGAGATGAAGTCCAATATGTATGAAAATAACCCCCGCCTTTTATACATAAGACAAGAAATCATGAAAAAGAAAAAAAAAAAAAGAAAAATAGCAAAATACATATGAAAGCATTAAGCAACTTAAGTATGATAAATGTGCGGTAAATGAGTGTGTTAAATCATACGCCAATTGAGTTATTTGAAGAAATAGTTCCAAAATGTGCATTTCTGACTAAGTCCGAAAAGACGTCAAAAACGCTTGAAAAATTAGACTTCGTAGTGAAACCAAAAAATAAGAACACTTCTTAAGACATATCACTAGATCATCCCGATGCTTTCGGTTTGTCGATACGTGCTTCCGTTCTGAAGAAGTTTGTCAAAGGAGGGTATCCCCCGTGACCTACTTTTGTCTGTGGTAGCACCACCTGTTGACGGATCCGGACACAAAAAAACAACTCAAATTATATCATCTTAATGTCATCCTTGAGTAGCAATTACAAATTATTTTAAACAAACAACCATGAATCAGTTTTAATCAAAACTATCCATCGAGAATCACAACCTTAAGCATAATTCAGCATCCTATTTGGACATTATGTTGTCCTACGACACTGATGGTCACATGAACACCTCACTCTATGACAAACGTGACGACTTCAATTTCAGCATTACAAACTTTCCTTTTCTGAGTAGCAACATCCCTTCATCTCCAGCTTATGGCGTATTCATATCTCAATTAATACGCTATGCCAGAGCAAGTACCAAATATATGAATTTTGTTCTGAGAGCTAGGCGTCTTGCAGATATGACCGACTACCATCGTCACAGAGGAAGTTCTACGGTCGATATGGGGAACTCGTCATACACTATGATGTCCCACTCTCCAGAATGGTGGATGATATTTTGTCATAGACCATTTGAACCATCCAACCAAAGATTGTACTCTATGTCTTCCGAAATGGAAGTAACCGGATGTGACAGTTCTACCGAATTGAAGCGGCGGGTGTTGCATGCAAGCAGGAGATGCTTACTCTTCATGGGCACCTGGTCTCACTCCCATATCGGGAGTTCGCTTCTTTTCATGTGGTGGATGTTTTTGTTTGTTTGCTTTGGTTCCTGTTTTGTCCTGATTTTGTATGCCTTCGGTTTCTGATTTCTGAATTATCGATTTTGTGCTGTATACAGGGATATGGTCATTATCCATATTTGTCATCAACATGATCAAGGCCATGTAGGCAAAGCAAACATCTAAGATGAAGTAAACAAAACGAAACAGTCTACCAGGTGAAAAGAACTGAGGTGTGAGTAATATTATACATAAGCCGGTAAATCTTTTTCTTCTTATATTTCTCGTTGTTATGTATTTGCTATATTTTTTCTCAGTTAGGGTTGAATTTTTTAAACTTTAGGGCAAGAGAATCTCAGAAGCGGATGCACCAAAGCGAATCCTACCTCGCCATATAAGGTGTTCATGACTGGAGCGATGCGTGACATGAACTGAAAATGGAAAAAGATTCGCAACAAATAACATCCATAACTTAAGTCGTTACATGTAGTCCAAAAGAAAGATTTAAATGAATAGATTTATTACATGTGTGTATATAAACAGAAGGAAACGCCTTGTAATATGCTGTTTCTAATTTCTGTTTGATAAAAATTGATTGTATCCTATAACGTTTGTTTACTTACTAAGCTGCTATAAGTACATGTATTACTTAAAAATACAATCAAGTTTTATAATGAAACATTTTAATGGGTTTTACGTTTTTACAGTAGTGTTCTTCCACAGGAACCTGCTTCAGCATACATAACCCCTCTTCATTGATGATTTTCAACCATCTGTAGAAAAATTATACAGACTTGAAATAAATTCATAACAGTTATATGTAAAACAAATGCTTAATTTGGTTTCTATTTCTTTAAAATCAATTTAATACTAGAAGTTGAAAATGATGCTAACAGTTACCGAATTTTATTTGTCTATTTGTCTATACTTATTATTCATACCAGTCCTATTAGTCTGGGATGTATCAGTGGGTTGGGTGCACCCCCCCCCCTTGATCCTCCAAAACCGACCTAACTTTGTAGCATTTTTTGCGCTCTTTCAGATAAAAAATTGTCTCATGGAAATTTCCATTGCAAAAGTGGTGTTTTTTGGGGAAAACATGTTTTTTCAGTCAAAAATCACTGAAAGCAAAAAATATGTTCTATATGGATATATAGCCTATATCAAGAAACTTACTACTGAAAGTCTTATATTTCAGTCAAATAGGAAATACAGAGGATAATAATCATAGTTTGAAGTATAAGACTTTCTATAGTAAGTTTCTTGATATAGGCTATAAATAATTCATAAAAAAACATATTTTTGCCCCAAAATACCAATTAGATTAACAGAGGATACTTCAAAAACATATAACGTACAAGGAGAAACTATGACATACCCAGGAACACTTTAGAATATAAATAATAACGACACATTTCATAGTAATAAGGATTTTCCAGAAATCAGCGGTTTTTAAATAAAAATTGAGATTTTCCACCCAAAAAAGCAAGATTATCAAAGAAATCCCTTCTAACTCATTAAACTTGATCACTTTTATGCCATCCAATAATATGAAACCTCTCCAGCTTTCATTGAATAAAAAATATAGATTTAAAACAATTTTCACAGAAATAAGTGAATTTTGCACATAAATTAGGTTTTTTTTGCCCCAAAATATCAATTGAATTAACAAAGGATATTTCAAATGCATATGACTTTGCATATGGACGATTGCGCATGCGTGAACAGACCAGCTGCCATTTTATCAAAGCAGAGAAAAATTTGTTATTTTGAACCTGAAAAAGCTTCATTTGTGTATTTAAGTCTATTTTTCAGTTTTTCTGTAGTCCAAAGATCATCATTTTTCACAATTTTTGGTTTGAGCACTTCTTGATTTTGCATCCTAGAAACTTTTTTTACGCTTAGACAAAGGTCAAGGGTAAGACCCGAGAACCCCGGAAAACGGAAGTAAACATTACGGTCGTTCAGTTCCGAACTCTACACACATGATACACATTTAAAACCACTTGTTTCTCCATCTTTGTGGCTATAGCTGTTCCTAACTGACAGACTGACCTGCCAGAGTGATGACATGAGACCTGGCTCCATTTCTGGATAAGTAATCCCTGATACGCTGCGTCGCCCGGCGTGAGAAGACCTAACCTTACCAAAGTAAGCTAACATATTTTGTCTGTCTTAGTGTCACGTATTATTCTTACTCTTGCACAGTCATAGACTTATCATTGAACCATGAATATCAGAATTATAGTTTCTCTTTATCTACTTATCAGTGTATTTGTCAACAAAACACATGATATAGACGATCTGAATGCAAATCATGATATGCCTAACAGTAACGCAAATACCAACCTTAGATTTGCTAACAAGAAATCTTTCTGTGATAGTTTAACACATACAATCTACATTGTAAGGGACATTGTATGTAAATATTGGAAACCAGAAAAAGAGGTATCACTTTATCTTAGCGTCATTCTACTTGCAAACTCCTATGCACCAGAACCAAATCCTGGTCCACGAACCCCTAAGTACCCATGTGGTACATGTGGAAAAGCAGTCACATGGAAAACGGCAGGGGTCTGTTGTGACTCCTGTGATCGATGGCATCACAAAGAATGCATATGTGTGAACACGCTTATATACCAAGGTTTACGCAATATTTCATGGGAATGTGACCAATGTGGACTACATGCTTGTTTGATACTACAGTTTTCTTAACAACCAATCCATTTGATACACTAAACGAGACATCATTAAACGACATACATATAGGTAGCCCAGCTGCTACATCGTCACCGGTTCACTCCCGCAAAACATCTGAAAATCAACAACAACAACAACAGCAACATAAGAGAACAGATAGACCATTAAGAGTAATTATTATGAGCTGCCAATCAATCAAGAACAAAAAACACGACTATAGCAATCTGGTAGAATCAACAAAGCCAGACATAATCATAGGTAACGAATCATGGTATCACAAAGACATTCAATCTGCAGAGGTCTTCCCCGAAGGGTTTACATGCTATAGAAACGACAGAACAAGTGACCCTCATGGGGGAGTTTTTATCTTGATAGCTGACCAATACTTAAGCTCCGAGCCCATTGACTTGAAGACAGACGACATAAGTGAGCAATTATGGGTCAAGGTCCAGATCATAGGATCACCTGACCTTTATATTGGCAGTTTCTACAAACCCCTAAGACAGACAGACGAGGAATACTTGAAATACTTAGACACAAACATACAAAGAATCAGAAATAGTGAAAATGCACATGTATGGTTAGGGGGAGACTTTAACTTGGGAGGAATTGAATGGGACAATTATACAATCAAACCAAAAGCACAAAACACAAGACAATGCAAACAGTTAATAGACATCTGCCACAACAATTACTTAGAACAAGTAGTTAATAGACCCACCCACATTACTGACACATCCAAATCAACACTTGATCTCTTTTTCACAAGTAACAGCTCTCTCATCAACAAAGTAGAAATTATCCCAGGTATATCAGACCATGAAATTGTATATGTGGAATCAAGCATCAAACCAAGAAAAATAAAGAAACCACCTAGAAAAATATATCTCTATGCAAAAGCTAACAGTGACAAGATTAAAGAAGAATTTAACAACATTGACTTGAAAAAAACAGCACAATGATAAAGATCTACCGGTAGACATAGACCAACTTTGGAACATATTTAAGACGGAAGTCACTAACATAATGGACAATCACATACCTACCAAAATGATAAACAACTCCAAAAGGAAACAACCATGGATTAATAAGAAAATCAAGTCCCTGATTAGGAAAAGAAACAAAATGTTTAAAAACATGAAAAAGCACTCAAACACCAAAACAACACAAAAGAGATAAAACACCAAATACAACGAGAAACACGAAACGCATACTGGGACTATCTAGAGAACATTATTTGCTACGATGAATCAGTAGAAACATCACAGAAACAAAAGAAATTTTGGAACTACATAAATAACATGAAAAAAGACAACACCGGAGTAGCCCCACTAAGATCAGAGGGGTTACTGGTTGATGATACAAAACAGAAAGCGGAAATACTAAACAGACAATATCATTCTGTATTTAAACCTGAAAACATCAATGACGAATTTCCTACACTTTCAGACAATTATCCATCCATGCAGAACATACATATCACAACAAAAGGAACAGAAAAACTTCCCAATAACTTAGACACATCAAAAGCAACAGGACCAGACCAAATTCCAGCTCGCATACTCAAACAATACTCAACGCAACTTGCACCACACCTAACATACATCTTCAACAAATCTCTGGAAAGGGGGGCTGTACCGTCTGATTGGCGAAGGGCAAATGTGATTCCTATTTTCAAAAAAGGGGACAAATATTTGGCCAGTAATTATAGGCCTGTTTCTTTAACTTGTATTTGTTGTAAATTACTTGAACATATTGTAGCAAGTAACATCTTAGATCACCTTGACACTTTCCAAATCCTTGTAGACTGCCAACATGGTTTTAGAGCGAAAAGAAGCTGCGAAACACAACTCATCACACTCACACATGAACTCACACAGAACTTACATTCAAACATCCAAACAGATCTCATAATTTTAGATTTTTCTAAGGCATTTGACAAGGTGCCTCACCAAAAGTTACTGAGAAAGCTGGACAATTATGGTATAAGGGTAACCACCTTGGGATGGGTATCAGCTTTCCTTAGGGATAGGGTCCAGCAAGTGGTACTTGATGGTGAGGCATCTAGTCAAATGCCTGTAGTCAGCGGGGTTCCCCAGGGCTCTGTCCTGGGGCCCTTACTATTCCTTATTTTTATAAATGACTTACTGTTGAATGAATCTGTTTCTTCTAAAACGAGGCTTTTTGCAGATGATTGTATCTTATACAGACAAATTAAACACACAGATGACTGCTTGACACTACAACATGACCTAAATAATCTTGCACACTGGGAAACAACATGGGGTATGCAATTCCACCCACAGAAATGCAACTCACTTAGCATCACACGCTCACGTAATCCACACAAATACTCTTACATTCTCAAAGGACACAAGTTAGAAACAGTTGGCACAGCTAAATACTTTGGTATCACAATCTCGCACAACATGTCATGGGAACCACACATTAACAACATCACTACAAAAGCAAACATAATTTTAGGATTTTTGAAACGTAACTTGCAAATCAAAAATGAAGATACTAAATCAGAGGCCTACAAATCACTTGTCAGATCCAATTTAGAATATTGTTCAACCGTATGGTCACTACACACACAAAAACACAAAGACAAATTAGAAATGACACAGAGAAGAGCAGCACGTTATGTTACACACAGATATCACAACACGAGCAGTGTCACAGACATGTTAAATCATTTAAACTGGCCTACACTCGAAAACAGAAGAAACGCACAGAGACTAACAATGCAAATCAAAAATGAAGATACTAAATCAGAGGCCTACAAATCACTTGTCAGATCCAATTTAGAATATTGTTCAACCGTATGGTCACTACACACACAAAAACACAAAGACAAATTAGAAATGACACAGAGAAGAGCAGCACGTTATGTTACACACAGATATCACAACACGAGCAGTGTCACAGACATGTTAAATCATTTAAACTGGCCTACACTCGAAAACAGAAGAAACGCACAGAGACTAACAATGCTTTATAAAATTTCCCATAACCCAGTTGCCATTAACCCAGAAGAATACATAACACCACCCACACAACTCCTTACCAGACACAACCACCCACTACATTATCAAACCTTCAGTACACGCACAGACTACTTCAAATATAGTTTCTTTCCACACTCCGTTGTGCTCTGGAATTCTCTCCCCCATTCGATCATTACTGCATCCTCTCTGAACCAATTTAAAACACTGGTTCAGAACCATCTGAGCTCATCATATTAAATATTTGACATTTTTGTATATATGTAAATTATCCTTTTAAACTTTTTCTTTTCAATTTTATGGTCTGTTTGCGCATTGCGCCGTCATGTAGTCATCAAGTGTGATGGATTGACGTACTGATGTAGATGTAGATGTAGACTTACAAGGACAAACTATGATATACCCAGGATCTCTTTTGAATATATATAATAACGTCTGATTTCATAGTAATAAGGATTTTCCAGAAATTAGCGATATTTAAATAAAAATCGAGATTTTCCACCCAAAATAGCAAGACAATCAAAGAAATCACTTCTAACACATTAAACTTGATCACATTTATGCCATCCAATTATATGAAACCTCTCCAGTGTTGATTAAATAGAAAATATAAATTAAAAAAAATATTAACAGAAATAAGTGAATTTTTCACATAAATGAGGTGTTTTGCCCCAAAATAAGATATAAATCAAATTTCAGTTATCAAATAACATTTCTATCCATTTGTAATAAGAAACAGCATAATATCAAAGCCAAAACATATCAATTTAGGCAAATTAAAAGAGCTAGTACTTATTTTCTCAAAATAAGTGGTTTTTGCATAAAACATGCATATTTTACCCCAAAATGATGGTTTTAATTAATTATTACATTTAATTTCACAATCATCTGACAAGATGATTATTTTCTATAATGATAATAGCTTTAAATGTATAGTTTTAGCACAGAAAATGAATTAATAAAAATTTTCCAGAAATCTGTAATTTTTAGACAAAAAAAACAGGCATTTTGCCCCAAAATTAAGTAGAAAATATACCTTTTATGTTTCATACAGTCATGTAATTTATGAGTGAACCTAAACAATTACAGTTCAAAATACATTCCTGTTATCATTTCAAGAACTTCTATAGATTCAATAAATATTCTCCAGAAATCAGCTATTTTTAAATGAAAAAAAAAACGTTTTTCCTCCAAAAACACTTTGATTTTGAATGAAATATTAGTAAAACATATATAATCTGATAGAGTGTGAAAAGTTACACTAGAAGATAGCTTTCAATCATTGCTTTCAGAACAAATAAGGGTTCTTTAAATAAATATACAGAAATCTAAGATTTCTGATTGAAAATACAGGTTTCGGTATAAAATAATTAATTTCGAGGATTTTGCAAAAAAAAAAAATAAGAATATAAAATATATGTCATTTGAAAGAGGAGACTTTAAAGATGTTTTTTAAATCATCATTGAACGCTCATATTTAATATTGAGGAGCTGAGAAGCAGGAATGAATTAAAATTTCCTCAAATTTCTGTGAATTTTGGAAAGATTCGACTTTTTTTTACCCAAAAACACACAGTAAAAATAGGAATTGGAACTTGCAACTTATTTCATCTGAAAGAGCATCAAAAATACTATATATTCACACTTTTCAATTTTTAAAAACATCAACCATATAAAAGTCATAATTAATTTCCTATTTTCAGTGATTTTTGACTAAAAAAACATGTTTTTCCCAAAAAACACCACTTTTGCAATGGAAATTTCCATGAGACAAATTTTTATCTGAAAGAGCGCAAAAAATGCTACAAAGTTAGGGCGGTTTTGGAGGATCAAGGGGGGGGGGGGGGGGTTGCACCCAACCCAGTGATACATGTACATCCCAGACTATATTCTTTTTTCATATTTAAGACCATCTTTCTTTAAGAAAATTACACCGTGAATGAGTGAATGTAATTAATCATAATTTGTCAGAAAAGTAGACATTTGAAACCAGCCAATATTTGCAAGACGGGAGGGGATCTCGAACCAAACCCTGTTGCAGTACCAACTACAAAACACCAAAACACCAGGTTTGAAAACACAAAAACGAGCACAGCATACACCAAAAAAAAAAAAAGAGATACGACGTAGGAACATCAAACACAAAAGATACACATAAACCAAGTTGACCAATGGGCAACTGGTGCCGACTTAGGACGTCCATTTGCTACGGTGTGGTTATCCGAATTACGTGAGCACAGCCCTCCCACTTTTCCGGTTACAAAAAGGTATCGAAAAACGCACAATTTAATAGTAAAACAACTTCCTCAATTTTAGACGATCACACAAACAAGACAGCAAAATGCAGGGGCCCAAGTTGCAAGTTTGAGAAAAGAGTCAAGGACGAGTTTTTTCTTTACTTACTTGTATAACCCTTTCTCATCTGCTACAACCTCTTCAAAGCTTAGCTGCGAAATGGTGTTCTGTGAATATTCAAAATAAGATAAGCATCCATTCGAAAAATTCCTCGCAGGGTTTTCTACAAATCGCAGACTTAAATGATTCGTTAGATTCTAATCATGGGCGTTTCCTTTTTATAATCAATAAATAATGGAAGAAGTACCAATCAAAATGTATTCAGTGCCAAAGTAGGGAAGGCAACTTGAAGGTAAAATGATTAGAATTCCCATTGGAAAATCGTTATGAAGAATTCAGCCATTGAGGTTTATTCAATGGTAAGGATTCGTTTTCAATGACCATTGAAAGGGATTATGTTTCTGTTTTCATCCATTGTGATGACCAGCACTATCAAAACACTATCGGACACAAGATTAGTGTCTCGTCCGTCTCCCTTTGTTTATGTTCATTGCGTTACTCATGGTCGAAATGATTATATTATGAGGCACATATTCGCTTCAAACACGATGACACCGCTGTTTCTTCTTCGAAAAGATTTACACAGAAAGAAAATAATATCATGTATGATTTATGGTAATGAAGAATTTGATATAGGAAATAATTTTAAACGAGGTAAACTTCTCCTCGAGACTGAACACAGATTTATTAGCTAAGGACATTTTCTAAAGTCTAAACCGATATTGAAACAGACAATACGTTACATGAACACGGAACTGTAAACATAAAATTTGTGATTTTTATTTAAAACATTTTTCTTTTGACTATAATTAGCCGAAAGAAAAATCTTTGATACTGTATTCATGTCTGTACAATTAGCAATTACTTCATAATGATGATATACTCCACATCCTCTTTCTAAAGATTTTGTGGGAATGAAGATAGAAAGCTACAAATCAAGTTTCAATTTTACCTTCTTATCTACAGAATAGATGGAGAGAGAATATGATAGCTTACTGACAGAGATGGTGATGGTTTAAGTCTACTTCTTTTCTCTTCTAAGCGTTGTTTGGACATACAATGTTCAGCCAGAAAACCGAGATCGAAAACTCCTTCATGATTTTCTTGTTCCCAAAGGACCGAGATACCCTGGTCTGTAAAAGAGAGTATTCTCAGAAGAGATACATGTCTGTCTGCTCATTCTTAGTGTATAGATAGATTAAATCGTGAAATGGTCCAAAACTTCAATTGCTTCTATCAAATATTTTGTGCTGTAGAATACGGTCAAACAAATCTGGCAAGACAGATAAAATTTCTTGAATTTTGCATTTCGATGTACATATTGGTGAACACATCATGATCAGGTAAGTGTGTTTGGTAATGATGACAGTCATTCAATCACAATCAAGAATGTCACTGATCATTCTGGAAATAATCTTATTCACGAACCCTTTCCTCTTATTTTAAAACCGCAAAGGTTCGACACTTCCAATGTACACAATTTTGATGCAATGAGTTTTTGCTGTCTAACATTGCGTGAATTTTAAAGTTCATCTTAAACGCTGCACCGATTGATACATGTATCCGGGTTGCAAGAACATAAAGGCCAACATGGTGTAATTTAAGTCTTGTTGAACAAATGCTTTATGTTGAAGATAGGGATTGTGACTTGACTATGATACATTGTCTAAGCGCCCTTCACACTTCCACGGATCGAGCCACGACTCCGCTACGACTTCAAAAGAAAAAAAAGTTGCGAGTAGGCACCAACGACTCCATTACGGATTACCACGGATTGATACGGGTTGATACCGAATCGAGTACGGATAGCTAAGGATTGCTATGGATACCATCCCGACATTGCTACGATACTCCTATGGGTAGATACGGATAGGTTCGGGTTGCTTATGATTACCAAGACTCGAGTACGGATAGTCACGATTCGCGTAAGGATAGCTAGGATTTCAGTACGGATTGGTAGGACTGGCTTGAATTTCCTATGTGTTTCAAACCAACATTATTTACTAAAACATCCAATATTTTCAACTTGAGACGGTTTCACTTGTTTTATAAAAGGATTTTTACATGTCTTTATATCATTACCTGAAAAAGTATTAACTCGTAACTATGTTGATCGACAAACGCACAGAATACTGGTAGATTTGAAGTTAATATAAGACACAATCCATGGCTATCGATAGCCTCTCATTTTCGAATCCGTGGCTATCCTTAACAATCCGTTGCTGAGTCGTAGCAATATGTAGGAGAGTCGTATTGCTATTTTTTTTCCACAACAATGATTTCTACGGATGTGCTAAGGGTTGATACGGCTCACCCACGTATATATGTAGCTACGAATCCACTACGGGTCGCTAAGCCTTCCCTACGACTCTGCTACGAAAAAATTTATCCGTATCGGAGTCGTAGAAAATTTGAACATGTTCAAAAAGTTTCTGTCTCATCCCGGATAGTTATGGATTGCCAAGGATAGCTACATGTATGACCGGTGCCGGATTGAGCTACGGATTGCCACGGATAGCTACGGATGTTTTTTTTTTTTTTTTCGATCCGGTGCTCTCCGCGGCCCGACCCGTGAAAGTGTGAAGGGGGCTTTATGCTTTTATACTGTACTGTAAGACTCCACGTACATTTAGGCAATTAAGTTCACTAAACATTTTCTACGTCATAATATCACATTTACGCTGTGATAATTCGATTATGGACTGCAACATTGACATATTGTTAGGATCTCGTTGTACGAAGCTTTTCATTTCTCTTGGCTGTTATTTACAAATTCGCTCGCGAAACAAAGATCCAAAGGTTGTATATAGATAAATCCGTTGAATTGAACATCCTTGTACAACTATCATGGAAATGTTAATTGAATATCAAGTCAAGATGTACATGTATTTATACGTGTCTTATAGTGCCATAACTATCACTGACACTTTTCGAGAATGTCGTCTTTGAATGTTTCCATTTGTGCCTTGAAATGAAATTTATACCGATCGTACAACTACATGTATGTCAATTTGAGGAAAGCAATATTTTCGTAATATGTAATTAAACACAAATATATAGTGCTTAAAATTTTGTATCTTCTTCAATCGAAATGACAAAAAATGGAGAACACTTCTTACTAACAACTTACTAGAATGTCATACAATTTTGTTGGAGATGAACAAATTTCTGTCGGATTCCTTTGATCTTTTGAAAATGAAACATTTTTCATTAAGCTTTTAGCTACATTTTCATTACAAAGAAAGAATGGAGATAATGTACAGAAAGTGAAAAATTTGATGGCTTTTACGCCTCACATTTTGAGGTAGGTACATGTACAATGTATGCTCAACTCAATTTTGACACTATAAGACTGAGTGTGCGGTGTGTACTGTATACTGAAAATGAATTTTAGTCAAACAAAATATTAATCACCTTCAACTTTAGCTTTGATTGTCATATCCATGGGTATTTTTTCTACATTATGTCTTGTCATGTTGCTGACGTAATCTCTACATTTTGGGCATGGACAACAAAAGCGTAACCACATAGAGTTGAAACTGAAATAATTGGATGTGTGACTTTAAATAAGGACTCAAAATTATATTTATCATAATTTAAATTTATTGCTATTTTAATCAAGCTGTCTTCAAAGACCTTCGTGAAATAAATTTCGAAATCTCATTTCAAGTACACATTATGATCATACTTAGGTTTGTAACTCATTTTAAAATGTACTTTGATTATTTACTTAGAGATGTGCCCATCTCCCCAATGAACTCTCAGCGTCTTTCCTTTATTCTCCACTTCTACTCTTTGAACACTTGATGTTATGAATCGGACGTTGAGCTGAAATATATAATTGAATAAAAAGCAAACATTCGTTCGAATCGGTCAGGAGAATCTGATGTTTTTTTTTTCTTTGTTGTTGTCGTTGTTTGATATGCTTGTTTGACATTGAGACTTAATAATTGATAGATACTTCTTTGATGTTTATTTGAGGGGGAGTGGGTTGTTCGTTTGTTTGTTGTTTGTTCCCTTTTCTTTTGAGTTGTTATGATTTGTTAGTAAAATGTAAACTTCTTATCGTAAATAAATGTGATACTTTTCTTTCCAAGTCTGGTAATGTACATGTAAATATTTCAAAGAAGGTAGGGGATTTCCAATGGGTCCTGGTTGCAGTGCCAACCACAAAACATTAAAACAAGAAAACATCAAAATATTCAAGTTGTTGCATATACTCTGAAATTAAGCTTGGAATCTAAAGAATGGTGTTCATTTACTTAAAAGGTTCATGTTAATGTAAGAAGAGAAAGACGTATTCACCTTATCTTGTACTTTAATTCCATTGATGTCTGCAAAATTTTCTGCATTTAATCGTCGACAACCTATAAGGTTGAGAAAGATATCAGCCTTCTTATTACAAATTGAATATTGGTACATGTACTCTTCATGTACCTGTTTTAAATGCCATCGGTTTCCCTTGATGTCAAAATTAATTGACCCTTCCGAACGCGGGAAAAAATTTAGAAATTCCATGACGTCACAATGCAATTTCGATGTTTGACCGAGGTTCGAAGCTTGTTTGTCCGAGGTAAAAGCATTGTGACATCACGATATTTTGCATTCTTTTCCCGCAATTCGGAAGGGTCAATTATCTAGCGAACCTTTGGATAGGCCACATTCATTACACCATTTTTAGTAAACGCTATTTAAATTTCACAATTAATTATAATGTAAAATTAAAAGAAATTGATATGAATTTTGACATTTATGTGCTCATTTATTTTAAATCTAAGGTTAAGTATGTTGCTTTCATATGACTTGCAAGGTCATCAAAAATCGAATAAGCCATTCACATTGCTAGATAAAGGATTTTTTTCACACTCGCGATCGGTTGTGATCGAAATATCATCGGGCTATTCCTAAGGCAATCTTGAGCTTCCGTATGGCCTCCGGCTCGATTTATCAAACGTCGGGAATAACTTCATGACTAAAAATTCCCGATGACACTCCCGAAGGACCATTTTCGTCACAGGCTCAAGAATGCATTTCTGAGTGTTCGTAATATGTTCATTTCTCCTTCGCACTGCCATCGGGATAATCGGAGAAATTTTGCCATACGAAGGTTTTACGAACGTGACAAGAACATCCCGTGACAACCTCGCAATTCTATCGTAAAGTCATCGTACTCGTTTTGCAAGTTGTTCACAATTACTGCATTTTACATGGCTTACTTTGAGCCTGTTCCAATAAGGAAAAAAGAAAGCTGAAGCTTAAGATTCTATTTAATATATGTTATTCTAATATGATTTGATTCTTTTTCCCTATTAAGACAACAGACGCGAGCCGGGCTCTATTCTCCAATATAGGCCCTATAGCGATAAGCCACGCCTACCCATTTTCTGAAAGCAGATAAACCGGCAGGAACTGGTTTTTACCAAGAATCGAAAGGTCTAAGTTTGGTCATCATTAGAATAGAAATAAAAAATGACAAGCCGGGTTCTATTGTCTCATAATGCCCTCGCGTCCTCAGCCAATCATATTTATCACCTCGCCGCTGGCGCGGCTCGGTAATAAATGTGATTGGCTGAGGACGCTCGGGCATTATGAGACAATAGAGCCCGGCTTGTCATTTTTTATTTCTTAAATATTTACTCGTTAAGTGTAGGTCCATGTAAGAATCGGGCAGGGGTGATACGTCACATTTTTTTGCATTTTTTTTTTTATTTCTGTTTTGAGACATATATGTGGTACAAATCAAACATATGGTATTCATTTCTCAAGGTATAGCGATGGTGAAGCGAGATAATTAAGGGGAAAAATGGCGGGAACATTTTCTCTATATAATTCAGCCAAATTCGTTTCCCCTTTAACTTTCTTCACAATCCAAGTAAGAGGAAAATTCCTTCAGAACATTCATATGGAGGCTAATCTGAACACATTTCAAGAGAAAAAAGTTCTGTAAAAAAATTAATGTTTTACAATTGCCTGATCCTCACGTGGACCTGTACTTAATATATATATGTTACAGGGAATAAGTGTAATAAGGAATAATAAATCAGTTAATAAGAACAAGACAATTTTAATATATCATCATTGCACTTTGTTACGATAGGATCATGTATATCGACCTACATGTAGGTCGATATACATAATCCTATCAAGATTCCATACATACAACTGTGTCGAGTGCATTTACACAGTGGGCAAAAATTACATGGACTTTCAAGACCAAATCATGCTTCGCAGTGAGAGATTTTTTTAACATATAATTTTCCTATATCTATCTTAATAACTTTTTCTCTCGCTCAGTATATGGAATTATATATTTGATTAATATAAACACAAAAAGTATTTATCGCATCCAAATTTAATATTTTTTATAAGATTTTGACAGTCAGGAAATAAGTGTAAAAATGCTTAAATATTTTAGGAATTACACGTAATCCCTAATGTTTTGGAGATTTCGTGTAATCCCTAAAATGACCAGAAATCACACGTAATCACTGAACCTTTCAGGAATTACATGAAATCCCTGATTACACTTATTCACTGTAACATATATAAATATATCCAATATCATCTATTTTACTTTGAAGCATCACGTCATCCTCTATGAGTCTGCGATAGATTCCTGAAATTTGACTCAAAGTTTGAGCCAAACAAATACATGTACTGTACCTTCCTTCAAATATTTTAGGAATTAGGCCGGCCAGGGGTTGCCCTTCGCTCATCTAAATACTTTGTTGTGACAATTTTACGGCAAATGCAAATTCAGGTTTGCAAGGTGTATGCTAGGGACAAGTAGAATTAAAAGTTGCAGGAGAAAGGTATTTTCACAGAGTTTAAAAATCCGGAGTTATATGTATTCCACATACTTTACTGTCATTTTGAATGAAAAATTATTATAAATTACGGATTGTTGGGGGGGGGGGGGTTGTCTAGCCATTGAATATGTTGAAACTGCAATTTCAAATAATTCTTCGTTTGTTAATTCTTTAAAATGGCTTTGGATCATATGTCGGCAAAGAAATATTAAGTAGATCTTCTAAAGGTTTTTTGTACCAACATTTTGAGAACACTTTTTTCTATACAGCCATATTTAAATAAACCTATCAGCCCCACCTACATGAAATATATACCAAATTTAGACTATCGTCACATCAGTTAAAAATAGAGGGTGGTAGATTTACGAATGAAACAAGGCAAAGTAGAATATGTGATATCCGCAATACTAACGAAGTTAAAGATAACTACCATTTTACATTAGTTTGTTCTGCTTACCATGATTTAAGACTTAAGTATTTAAAAAGATATTATTATTAAATAGACCTAGTGTATTTAAACCTTTACAACTTTTTGGTACCCAAAACGTCTCAGATTTATGTAAATTTGGAAATTTTTTTGTCTGAATCGTTTAAAATAAGAATATCTCAGTGATTTTATTTGACGCTATTTGATTTACCAAGAACTAGAGATTTTATGTCTCGATGTATGTTTTGATGTATCCATATGAAGTATGCTCCATGGCCACCTCCTGAACTCTCACTCATTTATCCTTTTTGTATGTAAATATGTATATATATTGCTCCATGCTTATGTGCCGTACGGCAAAAGGTTAATAAAGAATCAGAATCAGACGAGGGGGGGGGGGGTTGCCATTTGAAACTACAATGAACGCTAGAGAAGCAAACGACATTACTTAGCTGTCATATACATTCAATTTGTCGTTTTTGACACTGGCCAAGGGTCTGAAAATGTCTGTTTATGAGGATTTGTGTTTCTATTTTGATTTTATCAATCGTCAATTTCTTTTAAAGTTGGCGTTGATCATTTCCCATATTCACCTCTTCAAACATGTATACCGTATCCAATGTACAAAAGGAGATTTCGCATTTAAACACTGATAAATCTCCGGCAGTGTCTCGATATTGATAGCTGTTGGCATGTTGACCTTTGACGTTGGAAACCAGCTAATATGTATTAAGGTAAAACTATGCAGTAATTCTAACTATATGATACACTTGATATTTATTTGTACAACGGATACCTTAATAAACTTTAAATTTTGTTCAGTAGAGGCCCAAGAATTATACTTTCGTTGCATTTATTCAAATAAATCCAAAACATTTCAGCAACCCTTCCAACCCTGCGTCATCCAGAACCCGTTTAAACGTCAAATCTACCTTAGTTATTTGTTAGTAAAAATGAATTACCTCTGAAGAAAATACGGGACATGTTGGTCTGCATCGACGCCATCATTATTATCTTCAGGTGTATTACGCATTTGAGCGTGCAAATGTACTTGATAACGACATGTTTATTAACACATGAAAGGTCGTCAAATGAACTTCATATGCCGTGTGCCGTGGGAAACCAACCTTTTATTTGATCCTACTATCAAATCGACATTTTGAATCACCGTATGGTATATATAAGATTGCATAAGAAAGTAAGAAAGAAAGAAGAAGAACACAAGGTCATCATGCAGCTGCAGATAAAGATTCTCGGGAACACAAGGTCATCATGCAGCTGCAGATGAAGATTCTCGGTAATACTAACATGATAGTGATAAAACTGTTCTTAATGATTTCTTACATATATATCTTCATGATCTTATACATGTAAGTCATAAATGAACATTATCTATCCCTGATAAATATTATTCATAATCGTTCAGTGAAACAAAGATGATTTGATTGATTAATTTTAATGCAACTCGGGGAATAAGAGGACAAAAAAAAAACCCCGATCATGTTTGTTATTTCTAAGAAGTCCCAAAATTTCAACACACAAAAGAAAAATGTAAGATGATACCGGATCGCCCTGTCTACATCCCCTACCTATTTGAAAGAAAAATCCATTTTGAGATACATATTTTAGAATTATTGCAAATAAATGTTTATCCATTTGATAATATAATCAGCAAAGTTAAAGAATTATTGAGTACATTATTGAGATATTCCAAGATATGGAATCAAACGCCTTTTCGAAATCTAGTATCAAAATTATTCCTCGAATTATCTTTTCATTATATTAATATAAAATCTCAAATGAATTTTCATTTTATACGAAGAACATGTATTATGAAACGAGCTATGTGTTGTTTATATAAAACGCACAACGAGTTTCATAATACATCGTATGAAATGAAAATTCATTTGAAATCCTTTTTATCACATGATATTGCCTAAATATGTGTATTTCTAACGTGAAATCAACGTTTCTGAGAATAAGAGGCGAACCACGCTGTGACCTACAGGTCGTCTGCTACGCCTTGAGAAGTAGTACCCCATCGTATAGATGTATCCTGTACAAATATACGTAAGAGAAAAATATATTTCAAATTTGTTTAGTATTTTGATGAAATAATTAATTCTTCTACAATTTTAATGATTGATATTGAATCCGCGTCTGAATTTAAGGTGATATCACACGTTTCATGTTATACAACACTTATTTTCAGAAAAAAAAACATAATTCTGATTTCCTAATGTAATTCAGATGAAAGGAACAATAAAAGGAGGTCACCATAAAAAATTTTGAGATTTTGAAATTGATCAGACTTTGAGCCATCCATTGATTGTAATGAAAATGCTCATTTCTTGGCTATATTTTTTTTCAGCCCAAGATTTTCAAATGAAACTTCACATATGATTCCCTCATCATATTGTGCAAATTCTTATAGAAAGAAATCATTCAATGACCGCGTAATATCTTGCAAAATCTGACTGAATTTGTAAATAATCATGTAAAAAATTAAAAGTGCAATTCGAGTTATCTTTCTTTACTATGTGACCAAAGACAATGCATCCGAATTCATATAACCAACTTTTTTGAAATATCACAGCCGTGTTACTTCACTCACAAAGATTTCAATATGTAAATAAATAGAGCCGAATATAGATGTTGTGTGATAACACGACAGTATGTGCACATGTGTAATGATATTACCATATGGGTAACTATATGTTTCTCTACATTCAAACACTTTACTGACACCTGACTTATTTCTGAATAGATACGACATATGTATGTTGGTAAAAAAAAGTCTTAACAAAATTTTCAAATAAGTTCAATTTCAGCAAAAAAAAAAAAAAAAATGACTAGTGTATGTCACTCTAGGCTTACCATTACTTTGCAAAAAAAAAATACGAATAACAATTAATGTGATTATTATTCCTGAACTCAGGCTTGAACCACGGTCGTCTCGTATGGTGGGCAAGAGCGCTACCTCTAAGCTATTGGATAGACTTGCCAATTTAGTGATTATTACAAAGGCAGAACATCAAGACATTTTAAGTTACGAAAATCGGAAATCTTCAGCGTTGACATGGTGGAGGTTTCTTTAAAATTCTCGTCTAAGGGAGGCTACAGAAACGCGTGTGATATCCCGTTAACAATTGACCGATATTTGAAAGGTCATGATACTTGTCAAAGTTTATGTGATTAGGTTCCAAACTTGACCAATCGCATTCAAGCAGAGCGATATGTAACGTGTTATCATATCATATATTTATGAAATGGCTTTATGAAACTGCATTACGGGTCTATGATGTGATCCTAATATTTATTACATCATATAAGAGACGAGTGTTTCCCCTATTAATCTACCTGCAAGGAAACCTTTCCGATTTTCATGTATAATATGAGAGAAAAACAGATTTGATTCTTTTAGCAATACATGTAGCTCTTGATAGTATTTTACATTGAGAAGAGAAATTGGACGCCAATTTTTTAAGTATTGTCTGGGCTTGTCCCCCTTTGGTAAAATAAAAAGAATCCCCAGCTTTAGCGATAATAAAAGTTCTCCTTTATAAAATGAGCATAAATACGATCTGTACAAACATTCTCCAATATCAATCCAAAAAAAGTAATAAAATTCGACAGTGAAGCACGTGCTCCCTTGCACTTTCTTATGTTTGCAAGACTTTAAGGATTCTAAAATTTCATTTAAAATTAAACGTTTATCCATTTCCTCTTTTTAGTCCCCTATAGGCAACGCCGAAGGGGACTCTTATGCCCCCTTCACACTTTCACGGATCGGGCCACGGATATAGCTACGGATCGCGAAAAATGCACAGAAAGCTAATAAATTTGAAGTTTATATAAGACACAATCCTTGGCTATCCGCAGCAAACTCATTTTCGAATCCATGGTTATGCATAGCGATCCGTAGGAGAGTCGTAGCAGTCCGGAGGAGAGTCGTAGCCATCCGTAGCAGAGTCGTAGCAATCCGTAGCAGAGTCCGTTTATATCCGTATCTATCCTTAGCTATCCGTAACTATCCGTACCCGATTCATATCAACCCGTAGCAATCCTTACTGGAGTCGTAGGTTCATAGTTCATCGAACAATTTGCGTCCCAACTCGCCTCGGATAGACCTTGTTTGGAGTCGTAGCGGAGTCGTGACTGGATTCGTGAAAGTGTGAAGGGGGCTTTAGTCTCCTCTCGGTCTGTCCGTCTGTCTGTCAGTCAGTCCGTCTGTCACATTTTCAGTTTTTTGGACTTTTTCGCTGTTGTTGCATATATTGAACTCATTTTTGGTATGTGGATATATCTCAATGTGATAAAGATCAAGTTTGAGTTTGGTTTCCATTCACCTATTTTTACAAGAGTAATGGCCCTTGAACGTAGCAAATTTAATGAAATTTTCAGTTTTCCGGACTTCTCTTGGCTGTTGCAGATAAAAAAAAAACTCGTGAAAAGAGGTACAGGACATAAATTTACGCCGCCGGTAGGGGACTTTTATCGCTCGGCGATCATTACATTTTTCAGACTCAGTTCTGGTACTTCAGTGTCCTCTAGAAGGACGTCGTAATTAATACATGTATCTTCTAAACTTGAATTTACTGCAATATAGATCTTTAAAAAATAATATTATCTCATTTGATATCTCTTTTTGGTCTGTTATCTCATTTCCATTATATGTTGTTATATGTGTTACTGTTTTGTTTACATAGTTTCTTTTTTCCAAATTACAAAAAAAATATTTTGTAGCTTTTCCTCCATCTTCAATTCAGTGAGCATGAGTTCTGATAAGTAAACCTTCCATTTCACGTTTTCTTATTTCTTCTAATTCTTTATTTAACTTGGCCAATTTCATTATATCTTGTCGATTATGAAAGGAATCTATTAGATTTTTAAGTTTTGAATTTTATCTTTCTTCTCTTGATTCGAATGTGTCTTTCTTGAGCAATGTGGAAGCGTCATCTTTTTAATGTTCATGACTTAAACTTCTAAAAATAAATCATCATCTATACTTAAAGGTAAATTACATTATTTGAAATATCAGGTTTCTTTTTTATAATAGAAAAGGGTGTATATTCATCTTAATTTCTAAGATACACTTTTAAACACATTTTAAATAATCAGTATCATTCGAAAAAGAATTGTTAATTTTCCAAAAACTGAGTACGGATTAAAGAATTATCTGTATCTAGCAAATGAGTATCTTGTAAACAGTATATAGATGCTTTTTTCTCTGTCCAAAACTTAAACAAATCTTTTTTTGTGTATCTCTTATTCCTCTATAGTTCAGAGAAAAGATCTTAATGATAAAAAGGAGTTGATCTCCCACAACACCACGTTGCAGCACCCACAGCAAAACCCCAAAACACCCAATGCAAAAACAAAAAGCAGACACGCACAGAAAGAGACGTAAAAGTTACAAGGAACGTCAACGCACAACAAAGAATGACAGGCGCCAGATTCCTAGAAAAAGATTAGAGCCACATCTTAAACTCCCGTTTCTCTTCTCTTTATTCCTTCCTTAAGGCATGACAGCTTCCATATTTAAACACCATCCCCCCTCTTTACCCCCTCAATATCTTAAGATTCAAAAGGGTTTCAGCATTAAGCTATACATCATTATTTTCTACAGATATTTTTCTTCACGATCGTAACCTACTTGTCATTGATTATACTTGCATTTAGCCGCAATTAATCCAAAAACATGAGATGGAGTCGAAACCTACACTTTACGTTATTCTTAGCATGCGCAGAACGTTAGTTTGAGTTGTCATCCTTGTCGCTAACGGTAAAGTGTAGGTTTCGACTCGATTTAAAACATGGGAGCTGTCATGCCTTGTAAAAGGATAAAGAGAAGAGAAAGGACGTTTTAGATGGGTTATAATTTTCTCTCTAGGAATCTGGTGCCTGTGCAAAGAATCATCAAACACAAAGGACTACATATAAACCAATGAGACCAATGGGCAATCGGTGCCGACTTAGGAGGGCCATCTGTCACGGAAATAACAGAAGTTGTGGTTATCCTGGATTACGTGCGCACAACCCTCCCACTTTTCCGATTACCCAGAGGTCTCAAAGAACGTACAATTGTGATGTAAAACAACCTCCTCACTGTTAGATGACCACAAACAAACAAGACCGCAAAACGCAGGGGCCCAAGCAACACAGATGAATATAAAAATGGATATCAAAAGAGGGCGTACCTAATACAATCTGTGCTCTGCCGCCGGGAGCTCATGTATGTTATCACCCGAGGGGTCCGACTGACATTCAGAGAGGACAGGTGGTCGGGGCCCTGTCTTCTCTAAAGAGGTTTGGACAGGGCCCGTCATGGAGTCCCGTCGTCACAGTCAGTAAGAGTGCAAGTCTCAAGGATGCGCTTGTACAAGACTGTAGATTGGTCAAGTACCAAGCCTAGTGTCTGTCTGGTGACATAAGGATCATATCCACGGTATAAAAGGCGTTTGATGATTCTGACGCATTTTCGATGGTTATGCTGCCTACCTTAGATCCTTCTAATTTTGATTATCATATCACCATAAAAGACAGGTTTTTTAATACCCAAAGTAATACCTAAATGCCCCTTTACATTTAGACGAATCCATAGAACAAAGCCTTGCAAATGGGAAAAATTTGTCAAACTTGACGAATTATGAACGAAAAAGGTGTTCAAATGTATGATCACAACGAAATGAAAACGCAATGAAACTGCTTATTGCGAATGAGGAACGAAGCATTGCGAATTGTTACGACTTCGCGCTATGAAACTTTAGAATGAGCATAGTGTATTTGTTTTTTCACTTGCGATTAGGGGTGTGAATATGCGAAAGTTTACACAGCGTTGCGCATTGATACGAACTCCTTCGAAGCTAGCGCACCCGCATTTAACAGACATGACATTTCCTTTATACTAGCAGACGTTAGTACAATTATGCCAAGAGGAAAGGGGAAAGGTACGTGTAGAGGATCGGGAAGGAGGTAGCCAGAAAATCGGCCTAGTGTAGTCCTAATCCGTAAGAAATGTGTGGCTGTTTTTGTAATATACACTAAACGTGAAAATAAATTTCATGAACTATTTGTTGAAAGTAAATTATTGATGTTTTTACGATCACTGAAAAAAAGCTGGTCTTTGAGTCCATCATTTAGTCCACCTCTCTTTTTGTCCATCTGAGCTCATTCATATCCTTATATAATATGTATACATCAGAATTTGATTTTTTTCAGAAGTTTATCTATTTGGATAACGCCACTTTGGGCAAAGGTCACTCAGATGTCGCTCAGATGTCAAGGTAACTTTATAGCTAAATTATAGCATTTACTTCATAAAATATTTCAAACATTGATTGAAATGTATTTCTTGTTCAAATGATATGAAAAAAATTATGCAATGTTAGAAAAATACATCCATGTGTTCTATTATTATATAAGAGTTATAATTATTATCAAGAGGCGATTACACTCAACTTCTTATGTATAGGCTGTTCATATTATCATCATACATCGAAAAATTGTTTTTGATTGTGAGCTTTTGGACATATCACTAAAATGGGCAATTTCCTAAAGATCAAGGTCATTTGTTAACCAATGATAATATAGGATATGAAAATACTAATTCAGCAGACTTCACATTTTTTTGCATGATCTGAGCTTTCCCTCAATGGTATTCCTTTCTATATAGACATAGCGTCAGACAGTGCATGAATTTGTATATTTTCATTTCCATGCTTCATTAACATCGACGGCGGGTGCTGCTAGTCAGCAGGGGATGTTTACTCCTCCCGGGCACCTGGTCCCACCTCTAGCTTGCTAGGGGTCCGTCGATGTTTAATTTTGTGCTCTAGTGTGAGTGCTGTTGAGATAATCGTCAGGATCTTTTTTAACTCAAGGTAATTTTAGGGTCAAAAGTCAAGTATACAAATATGAATTTGTCGTTTCAGGTTATTAATATGAAAAATTAATTAACATTAACACATGAAATGTTTCATTAATCTCTTATAGGTCAAGGCCACTCAGAAAACAGAAGTTATTTAAGATTGAATAATTGTTTTTGGAGTATAGTTTTCTTTATCAATTCTATTTTTTTTGTTCAGAAACAGTGATATGCAGCCAAAAAGCCCGATTTCTCGAAGGCTCTAGGATGTTCTCTCCTGAACTCAACCATAAATTCCAAATTGGCACCACATGTCGTGATGTAACCATGGTCTTCTCCAGATACGACCTGCTCTGGCTTCTCTTCTCCATCTGATACGGCATCTGATATACTGATAGATGTTGCGTTGTTGCCGTAGCACTTCCTATTGGGCTGTTGCAGTCGTACACTGAAGATGAACAAGTACTTTCCAGAATTATTCACTTTTCACAATAAAAATAAATAAATTTGTAAGATGTTTCAAAAAGCCATAGAAAGTTTTCGTTGCTATTCGTATGCAGTGGCAACCCTTCGTAATGATTATTACTAAAACGTTTGCTGTTCGTTTCGTATCGTCAATCTATCACAATAATTCGTTTTATTCGCCATTTAATTCCGATTGAATTATTTACGCATCGTCGCTATTCGTTACAGGTCGCACCAATAAGTAAAATATCGCAAAAGTGCGCTTTCAGTCGCCTGGAATGCAAATACGCTGTGTAATATGCAAAACAGTAGGTCACATTTTAGTCCCTTGCGAATGTCGACGAACATAGAACGAATGCATACCGAATGATTAACGCATTATAACGCATTATAACGAATACTTAGGAATGATGGTCGAAACTTTTATTCGCTGAGAAATTTTGAACATGTTCAAAAATTTAGGACGAACAGAAAAAGAAGGGAGGGGATCTCCAACAAGACCCCGTTGCAGCATCAACAGTAAAACACCAAAACGCCCGATGCAAAAACACAAAAGACAAGTACAGCACGAGACGGAAAAGAGACACACGACATGTAAACATCAAACACAAAAGACTACACATAAACCGACGAGACCAATGGGTAACCGGTGCCGACTTTGGACGGCCATCTGTCACGCAAGTAGCAAATGGTGTGGTTATCCTGGATTACGTGCGCACAACCCTCTCACTTCTCCAATTACACAGAGGTCTCGAAGAACGTACAATTGTGGTGTAAAACAACCTCCTCACTGTAAGATGACATCACACAAACAAGACCGCGAAACGCAGAGGCCCCATAGACACAGATGAATATGTAAATGGATATAAAAAGAGGGCATGCGTAATACAGTCCGTGCTCTGCCGGCTGTAGCGAGCTCATGTATGTAATCACCCGAGGAGTCCGACTAACATTCAGAGAGGACAGGTGGTCGGGGCCCTGTCTTCTCTAAAGAGGTTTGGACAGGGCCCGTCATGGAGTCCCGTCGTCACAGTCAGTCAGAGTGCAAGTCTCAAGGATGCGCTTGTTCAAGACTGTAGATTGGTCAAGTACCAAGCCTAGTGTCCGTCTGGTGACATTAGGATCATACCCACGGTATAAAAGGCGTTTGATGATTCTGACGCATTTTCGATGGTTATGCTGCCTACCTTTGATCCTTTTTATTTTGTTTATCATATCACCATAAAAGACAGGTTGTGTAATACCCATAGTAATGTACTCTGTTGCATGTATAGATCCGAATTTTAAAAGAAGTTGACTGTAATTTTTGTAAAATTTCCAGAAAGTCTTAACTAGTCTATGAAAGCGGAAACCTTGACATAAAAGACCTAGAACTAACCGCAACGAATCAAGACGCTCACAAACGATTCCGCGCAAAGTCGACAACGAAGTATAACGTTGGTATGCAAACGGACACGAATTTTGCGAAAAAAAAAACTTATTCGCCAGTTTGCGCAAGTTGACAATTGAGAGCTTTCGGCCATATGTGAAGGGGCCTTAAAGTATATGTACAAAATTAGGTAAACTTATTATACACATCTGCGGAAAGGCCGTCGAGCGTATAATAACACGTTCAAGTTACATGATCTAATAATAATGTAGGTCAGTTTTCGCCTGCTGAGAATCTGGCCAGTTTCAATGCTGACCTTCCCATTTAAATGAATTACCATTTTAGCGTCACTCTACATTCAAAATTAGTACACAAGTGTGCTACTCCCACAAAAAGGCAGGTTCAGAATAATTTGGCATTTGATTCAAACAGAATTTACAACAGAACTTAAGTAAAAGGTAGTGACCGTACTTATTTTCTTGAAATTTCATGAACCATTTTGAACAATTTTTAATCTGATCAGTGAACGTTTAATTACGATAACAATTCAGTAAAAGTTTTTCTTTTATTTATACTGATTTCATTTTCCCTGTTTTCAGAATCAGACAGGGACAAGGATGAAACTGGAATTATTAAATGATAATTAAATGAAGAAATTTTAGATTAACATCGTCATACACAAACAGCATTTATTCCGTTTCCTGGTGGACTTTGATTATTGCCTCTAAATGTGGAACTTTACTGAACGTGTTAAAATTAGGAATGTTAAATTGATTAACCGTATTTATCTATAAGAATTCAATTATGTGTTTATCGGTGCTCTGTTTCAATGTCAGTTTTTGGGAAGTTTATATCTCATTTTCACGCAATTTGTCTGATCTTCCATACAGGTTGCTGCAAGTCATTGCCGTTTACTTTAAATCAACGTTTTTATTAAACGTTGTTTCAACATTCATACGCATTCCATATTCAACGTTGCTTTAAACGTCGAAAATCTAATGTATTTCAACGACGCAGTGTTACGTTGTATCAACGTCAACTGATCAACGTTGATGTAACGTTGTAGACTCAACGTTGTTTCAACTTTCAAATCCAATCAAAACTCGACGTCATCTCAACGTTTTGTACTGACGTTATTTCAATGTTGAAGCAACGTTGAAATGGCTGCTGGGTGTACCCATAGGAATCCTTACAACATAGACATGATGATGATTTAACGGGTATAAAAACAATATCATTGACAAGGTGGTATTGGACAATTCAAAATTTGTAATCATGATGATACATGTAGAAAACAGAATGGGATAGTTAAACCACGGGCAGGCATAATCCTACTGTTTACATGAAAAATGAATTACAAATATGAATGTAAGAAAATCAGAAATCGAAGGCATACAAAGTCAGGATAAAACAGGAACCAAAGCAAACAAACCAAAACCTTCACCATATGAAAAGAAGCGAAGTCCTGATATGGGAGTGAGACCAGACGAAAAGAAACACAGTCACACATCTTCACCCCAACAAAGTATACACACATACACACCTACAAATAAGATAAATGTATCTGATTCTTGATGTAAGTGAGGAACATACAATCGGTTCAGGTGGCATAGTTAATAATAACAAGACACCCTGTCAACACAGTCCAGTAATAGATCGTTGACCGCGCCGGTAACCCATCATCAGAAGTCAATATAGATAGGAAATAAAGCCTCTGGACTTAAAACGGACTGTATCCACATATGAAATCTCGGATATAAAGTTAAAGTAACGTAATTAATTCACTTCTTTTTGAGTTTTCTCACTTTTTCGGCGATGTCATCATCAATATCGCATTTTACCTTCCTTCCCGAGCCGTGTATTTTCCCGAAAACGTCCCCGTTGAAACCAGCATGATTCGATAATTTCGTGTTTATTCAGTCTTTCCATGAGTTTGGTATTTGCCAGAGTAACGTCATCGGCTAATCGTATTCCTATTTTGGCTTTCTTAATAGTCGCGCTCTCTCTCTCTGATCACTTGACTTTTCACTTCCGAGTTCTTTAGTTTTTCATTAATAGGTATCGGACGATCATCTCGCGCGGATCCCGGAATCCTATGCACTGCAATAATCTCGTCTGGATGAACGGTCGTTTCGGCCTTATATTGCATGTCTGGTCCATGCTGAAAGTTTATCTGTCCTTGAATGACACTATTGAATTTGAAAACGTTTAACATTTGAACCACTTGGTGAGTGTCACTGATGGTGGACCAGGAGTCCCCGAGGGCACATGAAGCAAAGTTCGATCAACTTCGGTTGATCGTTTCTTCAACGCATTCCAAATTTTCTGTTATCAAAATTTCATGAAAATTCTAAAACGTTGGTCCTGTAGCATCATCATATCCCACCCATCCTGCTACGTCTTTCGCATTATTTTTGACATAACAACTTTCACACTCTTTGGCCATATTACATTGTTTAGATTTAGGATAATTGACGAGGGTTAAATACCAGAAACGTGCATGTCTGGTCCATGCATAGAATTTATCTGTCCTTAAATGATGCTATTGAATTTGAAGACGTTTAAAATTTCAATAGCCTTACCACTTTTTCTCTAGTATTTTCCCCTTCTGATTCATGCAGTCCGTATATTTTCAAGTTATTCTTACGTGAATATTAATCATTGCAGTTTGAGCACCTACGGGCCTCAGCACTGTATTTATAGCTGTATTCGTCGCACAACGTAGATCTTGCATCTCGGACCTCTTGGCTGCTATCATTTCTTTCGACACGCAAGTCGTCAATTTCTCCCATCAGTTTGCTTCGTTCTCTTCTATACTTTTCTGCCGCTATCTCTATTCTCTGTTCCAATTCTTCCCTTTGTTCCTTCATAATGCCTTTCACCATTGTTGAAACTATTCCCTTTAAATCTTCAGTTTGAACTGTTCCTTTAATAGCTTCCTTCGGTTCATTTATTTCGTCTGTCTTCATAGTGTTTAGCACATGTAGCTGCTTTTTTTGTTCCAGTTTTCTGAGAATTGTATTATTTTCATCTGCATTTGACTCAACACTTGTATTATGAGCAGTCTCATTATACCTTTGTACATCTGAGGTGCTGAGATTAAGGTTGGTCCCTACTCGTACATTTAACAGATGAATTTCGTATTTAATGGTTATTTTCTATACATAATAGTCAAAATGACATAATGAACACAGACATAGATAGAAAATTTTGTTTTCATTAAAGATACAGTACATTAAAGAAAGATACCCTAACACTTAAAAATTGAGAAATTATATCAAATATCCATCATATGCTTTTAAACACTCCAAATTCAGTGATGATACCAATTTGTTTATTTGTTTTGTTTTATTTTATGATAACAAGTCATATAGAAAAAATACAACACATACAATGATATTGTAACATAAATCTAAGTATGATATATCTCCAAACATTAGGGTACCCCCTTATAATTTCATAACATTTTTGACCAAGAATATGTACTAAATCCAATTTTTTGCATAAAAAAACAGATGATTTATTTTTCATTTTGAAATATTTCATGAAATTATTTATGTAGATTAAGAAAAAATCACATAAATGTACACAGTTTTTGAAATGAGCATGGTATGGCTCTAAACATAGGGGTACCCCTTATAATGTTATCATATTCTCGACAAATAATATATAGTATATCACATTTTTGTGCAAAAAACAACAGATGGAATTTCTTCAAATTGGATAATTTTATACGATAATGTATATAAATGGTGAAAAATCGCATACAGGCATACAATTTTATAAATGATAAAGATATGGCTACAAACATAAGGGTACCCCCTTATAATATCATCACATTTTCAACTAAGAAATTATACTATATGATTGGTGTGGACATTGATAGATTGCACCATATTTTGCTTCTTTTGGCATTTTTAAAGATCTTATGTCTGTGTTTTTCAATGCGCTGGCTCGTCCCTCACCAGCCATTGTAAAACGTTATAAGCAGACGCAAATCTATAACGGTTCGAGCAGGGAGCAACCTTAATAAAGAATTTCGAATTTCTCACTTTGTGATCAAGTTGACGGACGTATCTGCTGGACATTTAAGGAATCTTCCCCGCGGAGAAATATTTCAACTTGATATGGTCACCGCTCGCCATGTCAGTATGTAATAGTGAGAACTCACAATGGAAAATCAATATTTTGCAAATTTCGAAGATAAACAATCCAAAATCTGCAAAAAATCACATCATCACTTAGATAATGACTTCATACAATTCCATGTAGACTTTTAGGTTTCAACAATCACTATGTTCGCCATTAAACCAATCTTTTCAGGAGCGTCATTCAGAGCGTCCGACACTTTCAAACGCCAACTTGAATCTCCGATTTCACACGAATGATATCATTGTTCAGATAGCATTTGCATCATTTTATTAACTATTCGTATTCCACAGGTAAATTTAATAATGTAATGCAAATGCTATCTTGACAATGATATTGGCTAAGATATAAGCTCATTATAATGTCTTCCCACATTTCATTTGCATACTGAATCGAATACTTTTGATATGTATACCTTTGATACATTATTTTATATATGATTTCGCATGGTTAAATCAAAAACATGTAAGGTATCTTGACGACGAGTGATTTTTTTTTGTTAATTGTCCTGGATTATTTGTGTTCGTTTCAAGCGAAATCAGCAAAATTTTATATTTTTAGAAAATTAACAGACATGTAGATCATATTGAGATAAGTGTCTTTGCATTAAACATTGTAAAATGCATTATTAGACTGAATCAATGACAAATATGGATAATGACCATATCTCTGTACACAGCACAAAATCGATAATTCAGAAAATCAGAAACCGAAGGCATACAAAATCGGGATAAAACAGGAACCAAAGCGAACAAACAAAAAACTCCACCACATGAAACGAAGCGAACTCCCGATATGGGAGTGAGACCAGGTGCCCAGGAAGAGTAAGCATCTCTCTCCTGCTTGCATGCAACACCCGCCGCTTCAATGCTTAGAGTTGTCTGCTTTTCATTAAATTAAGAGATGTCGACTTTTGTGTTTTTTAATTCCATGTTCTCGTCGTTTAAACAGACTTGGTTCAAATATTTTAACATTAATATCTTGTGACAGTTCAACAGTACTCAGTAAACCATATTTTTCTCGAGCAATAAAACGGTATTAGAAAGCGGTACACCAAAATTAAAAAAAAGTAAGATGTCCTGACATTTTGTGTTTTTTCCACTTTCATATGAAACCTTATTTACAATACGTTTTCATTTCATGTTATTATTTTTTTCTTAAACGTTAATTAATTGGCCCGACTACAAAATTGATTGTATTCAATTCTGAATTTTGCTAATAGAGAACCCCCACTATAGTCTTACAGTTCAAGGTTTTGAATAAGTGTTAATTGGTTGCGATTTAAGAGAAGGAGTACATTGGGCCCACCCTATCATCGTATTTAATATTTGATTACATGCTTATCATGCTCACTTGGCATCATTTTTTTTGCTCTGCTTGGATGGATCACAAGCGAATCTAGAAGGGGTCATGAGGGTCCCTATTCCCTCCTTTGGCGGTCAAATTTTTCTTTAAATGTTCTGAATTTGCTATGAAAATTCTTAATAATTACGAATTTATCTGTCAGTACATGTATTTGAAAAAATTCTTTGGCTCGCTGTTGCTCGTCGGTTTTCAAGAATTGTAATATGCATGGACTTTGAATTTTTATGTCTCAGAATCAAAGTACATTGATAGAGGATAAAGATAGTGACTTTCTAAGTCTGAAAAAAGTTTGACAATCACATTTCAATCAAATTAAAAGTCAGTTAAATGTCATTAATTAAGGAACCCAGTGGGAGGAATTAAAATAGCTTCTATTTTCGCTCGTCAATCCTTAAAATTCTCTATGAAACTAGACTGTGCCCTCCCCCGCCCCTTTCTGAAATTCAATTTTGTGTCATAATGAAATATTGAATGTAATTTTGCTAACTCATGTTTGCATGCAAAGCTATACATCTGATGGAAATAATAGAATGGGAAACATTTAATTTGACCAGTCAAAAAAACCCCACATACACACACACAAAACAAAATAAATAAATAAATAAAATAAAGAATATAACAAACAAAAGAGAAATAATCAGCAAAAAATCAGTAACAGGATATATGGAAATTTGTTCATCATTCTTTACAAATTCATACTTTATTACAAAACGGTTTCTTCGCCTTTGAAGATACATGTAAAACGTTTACAAACCATCGTACAAAAGAAGAGAGTAAATGACCCCCTCCCTCCCTCTCCTTTTGTGCGAAATGTTTGATAATCTGAAGGAAAGTAGAAAAGAGAGCGGGGGTGAGGTAGGGGTTAGGAAGGCGCATAGCCAGGAGCACGCAAGTACGCAGATGCATCCATTGCAAAACAGTTAAAACTTAAAGTCGAAAGACTATAAGATTAAAAGAAAATGTACGAAGGGTCATTTTAAAGTAGAAAACTGCTTTGTAAATGTGTAAAATGCATTACATTCCGAGGCTTACAAAAATAATTGTCAACTTCTTTTGAAATTCGGATCAATAATCTACAGAATTCTTAAAACTTGCACTCTGACTAACGTGACGACGGGACTCCATGACGGGCCCTGTCCAAACCTCTTTAGAAAAGACAGGGCCCCGACCACCTGTCCCCTCTGAATATCAGTCGGACTCCCCGAGTGATAACATACATGAGCTCGAGGCGGCAGAGCACAGATTGTATTAGGTACGCCCTCTTTTGGTGTCCATTTACATATTCATCTATGTTGCTTAGGCCCCTGCGTTTTGCGGTCTTGCTTGTGTGTGGTCATCTGACAGTGAGGAAGTTGTTTTACACCACAATTGTACATTCGTTCTTCCAGACCTCTTGGTAATCGGAATAGTGCGAGGGATGTTCACACGTAATCCAGGTTAACCACACCTTCTGTTATTTCATTGGCAGATGGCCGTCCTAAATCGGCACCGGTTGCCCATTGGTCTCGTTGCTTTATGTGTAGCCCTTTGTATTTGATGTTTCGGTGTTGTGCGTTGACATTCCTTGTTACTTTTGTGTCTCTTCTGGGCTTGTCTGCTCTGAGATTTTGCATTGGGTGTTTTAGGGTTTTGTTGTGGATGTTGCAACCTGGTGGTCCCGGGTTTACTAGAAAGAGGAATTGTGGTCCTCCCCTTTTTGATGTTTTTCTTTAAAGAAATGCTTACAGATCCTCCCCCCATGTTTAATTTCTTAATGATATATCTCATGTATAATGACATTACTAAATCTAACAAATGTTAAACTCTAATCTTGAGGTGAAAATGTGGAATCACATGTAAAATATGAAATGTTACACGTCTTCAAATTCATGGCATCATTAAATAAAAGATAAATTTGCAACATGGACCAGACATGCATGTATTTGTTTTGAATATATTTCCCTGACATGGTCAGGACAGTAAGTGTTTTGAATATATTTCCCTGACATGGTCGTCATAGCACCTTCTATATAGACATAACGTCAGACAGTGCATGTATTTTATATACTGTGTTCTTTATCGTGCATTAACATCGACGGCGGGTGTGGCTAGCCAATAGGGGATGCTTACTCCTCCAGGGCACCTGATCCCACTTCTAGCTTGCTAGGGGTCCGTCGATGCTCAACATAGTGCTCTATTGTGAGTGCTGTTGAGATTATCGTCAGGATCTTCTTTAACTCATTTGTGTCACACTTATGCCCTTTGCCGTAACGAGCTCGTAAAAAAATTCCCCGCGAGGGGTTTGACAGTAAGTGTTTTGAATATATTTCCCTAACATGGTCGCCATAGCACTTTCTATATAGACATAACGTCAGACAGTGCATGTATTTTATATACTGAGTTCTTTATCGTGTATTAACATCGACGGCGGGTGCGGCTAGCCAACAGGGGATGCTTACTCCTCCCGGGCACCTGATCCCACCTCTACCTTGCTAGGGGTCCGTCGATGCTCAACATAGTGCTCTATTGTGAGTGCTGATGAGATTATCGTCAGGATCTTCTTTAACTCATTGGGGTGGATCAAGGGTGGGGTCACTTAGGTCCTAGAGGATATCCCCTTTAAAACACTTCTAATCAAGAACTGCTGCATTGATTGAAAAAAAATGACCTCTGAGTAATAAGGAATGATGTATTATTCAAGTTTGTTCATTTTAATAAAATCCGATATCCACTCTTTCGACTTTATTATTTTAATGCAAAAATTGAAATTTCTTTTATTATTTTCTATTTCTCTTGGCTAAGTTTGCTGCCCTGCTTTAGCCATAATATACTAGGGAAATGCTTATCTGAATTTTTTTTTATTTGATATAATTTTTGTAACTGCAACGAGGAAGGAGATATGGTCATTTTTTAAACAATTTTATCTTCTCCCCTGAAATATGCTCTTATGCTTTTTTTGATTTGTAACTTGTGAAGAATTGTATCAAAATATTATTTCTTTTGTATTTTCATCTTTTTTCAAATTGTATAATTAGTATAGTTATATTTCCATGCCAAATGGACACAAGGGTAGCGGGTCCATATTCCCGCGGGACCAAAACAGTTTTTTTCCTAATATTTTTTTCATTTATTGAGTTTCTAGTGCATTTAAAATAGCTTAAATATTTGTATATTATTTCAGATACATGAGCCTCTTGGTTTTTTTATATTCTGTTTTGGGTTTATGTTTAATTTCCAAATTTAGTATTTCGATTGACAGATATCTCGATTCATTAAGTACATGCCGCCCACTTTGTATTCAAATGCAACGCCATTCATTCTTCAAAATATCATTATATTGATGTTCCTACCATCTGATACCAAATGGCATTGGAATACAGCAATGTATCAATGTGATGGTCATTTATTTAACGAGTGTTACATCTACATGTATCAACTGGACAAGGATAATATACAATTAATTACCTTGTGTGAGGTAGATATAGCAGTATAGCAACCCGAAGGATATGTTATTCACCGAGGCCGCAGGCCGAGGTGAATAACATATGCTGAGGGTTGCTTTACTGCTATATCTACTGAACACAAGGTAATTAATTGTTTTATTGTATGATCATGAAATACAACGATCAGCTTGATAGCATCCATTGCTGTAAGTAATGTATAGGTATTCTCTGATGGCGCGAAATATACGAATACGCCGCTACTATTATAACGTCATAACTACAATACTAATTTTAGAAAGATACAGGGGAAAATATGAGAGTTGTTCTAAATTTAGCTCTCTGGAGGTGGTTATAGCGATATATTTCGAAGCTCCAGACATGTTTTCAGCCAATCAGCGATGGACATATTTTCCAGTCATGCAATAAATGTTATTGACAGAGAATTGGAACATTTGCAATTATATATTTGTAGAGGACAACGTAAAAGGTTAAAGGTATCCGATGTACAATAGGTCATATTTCCATGGATGGTAAGGTCCTATAAACTCTATATTCTCTATATATGAAAGGCTATAATGTCCACTGCTCAGAAACAATAATTTTGGAATCAGAAAAACAAAGGGGAATAACTGATTAAGCATATAAATTGTCTATATTCTCTATATAGCATACGTAACATGACAAAATTATACAGGAAATTTCCCCTTGGTTCGATTTTAAAGACCTGGGAGTCTAATATTTGTACCCAGGGCATCTTTACCTTTCAGAATATATATAATTTATAATACCTTACCAGGCGTACAATTTACCATACTTTACAATGGAGATGATACAAACGCTATGTAAAATGACTCTATTGTACAACGGATACCTGAAGTTTGGATACTGTATTATACATGTATAATCATAAATTAATTTGTCAATTAGCCGCCTCTTTGAAGGAAATTATTGTCATAATTTATATATGGTAACCCTATATATATGATTGTACAGATGGAAGACTGACTTGGAATACATTGGTCGGACAGATTTCAAAACTTCGACGAAGATGTTTTTTTTTACAATTTTTTATAACGCTTACATTGTTGGTATTTGTATGCTACTCTTCTTGTAGCTACGGTTTGCCTACTCCATCAAATATCATGACACAACATTAGGTTCTAAGGAACATTTATGAGAAACATTATTGAAATCAATCCTTAGGGGGAGGAGTTATGCTCCAGACAAGGTTTAACTACATGTCTATTGTGACCTTGACCTTTGAACTATGACCTTGGTTTCAGGTCATGACACACCCTTACATCCTACGAAACATTTCATTGAAATATTAATGAAACCCATCGACAGGGAGAGGAGTTATCCTGTGGACAATGTGTTAAGAATGATGTCTATTGTGACCTTGACCTATGACCTTTGTTAAAGATCATGACACATTCTTAGGTCCTAAGGAACATGTCTGTGAAATATTATTGAAATCCATCAACAGGGAGAGGAGTTATGTCTCTGAAGAAGGTTTTACTACTGATGTCTATTGTGATCTATGACCTTTGACCTATGACCTTGGTTCAAAGTCATGATACACCCTTAGGTCCTAAGGAACATTTATTGAAATATTCTTGAAATCCATCCAAAGGGGGAGAAGTTATGCCTCCGAAAACCTTTTACTAATGATGTCTATTGTGACCTTGACCTTTAATCTATAAAAGGTCATAACACACCCTTATTTCTTAAAAAAAAACATTTATGTGAAAGCAATACACAGGGAGAAAAGTTATGCTCCGGACAAGGTTTTAATAATGATGTCTATTGTGACCTTAACCTTTGATCTATGAACTTGGTTCGAGGTCATGACGCACCCTTAGGTCCTATGAAACATTTCTTTGACATGTTATTGTAAGCATCCACAAGGGGAGGAGTTATGCCCCGGACATGGTTTTACTAATGATGTGTGACTTTGACATATGACCTTGGTGCAAGGTCATGACACACTCTTATGTCTTAAGGAATATTTCTGTGAGATATTACTGAAATCCATCAACAGGAGGAGGAGTTATGCTCCGGACAAGGTTTTCCTAATGATGTCTATTGTAACCTCGGCCTTTGACATATGACCTTTGGTTCAAAGTCATGACACACCCTAAGGTCCAAGGAAGCATTTGTTTGAAATATTATTGAAACCCATCCACAGGGAGAGGAGTTATGGCTCGGACAAGTTTTTACTAATGATGTCTATTGTAACCTTGACCTTTGACCGATGACCTTGCTTCAAGGTCATGAAACTTCCTTAGGTTATAAGAAACATTTCTGTGAAATATTATTGAAATCCATCAACAGGGGAGGAGTTATGCCCCATACAAGATGTGACAGATGGACAGACAGGGTGATTCCTATATACCCCCAAAACTTTATTTGCGGGGGTATAATGAAAAACAAAATATGTACATATTTTTTTAATTGAAAGTATGATTTTTCCTGTACACCTGATTTAAACTTTAAATCTTATTCTTGTGTTCATTCATATGTCTTTTAGTCACCTCCATCCCTTTTCATTAAATCATGACCTTCTAATGAAATGGGATGGAGGTGACTAAAAGACATATGAATGAAGATGCCAAGTAAAATTGTGATAAAAAAACCCCACATTATATGGTATATTTAATTTCAATTTTACTTGGCATCTTTTGTCTCTAGATACAATTATCAATTTCAGCAGTAATATAACATCCTTCGCTTTCTGGGATATTTTGTTCTAATTTTACCAGATTTTTGCTTCATTGTTTCGATTGAGGATCACTAACAAGGGTTAGATATGCGAAATGACCATGTGTTTTCAATGCTGTAAATTTATCTTATTTTAAATTATGGGAAGAAATTTTCAGATACCTATGTCTGAATAAAGGTTGATATACTCACTTTGTTTTTGTTTTTACATTACAGTGATGGCCCTAATTTACTGATTATCCTGATACATGCGAGGTAAAACACGACGCAAATGGATACCAGAAATTTGTATTGAAATCAAACCCAGAAAAGGAATGTGAAGATGGACCAAGTAGAGCTGTGCTGTAGCTCAAGATTTCAAACCAAAAAGCGCTTTCAGGAATAATAAAAAAAAATATTTCAGATTCAGAATTTACATTATGCCTTTGTTTGGTTCTTTGTTCATTCAAAATATATATCTTATTAATAACGACTCTAATAAGATAAAGCAATGACATGATTTTTTTGTTAATATTATGCGAGTAACATACTAAAGTTAAAATGGCTACAGTGGAAGCAATGTACACAAGCAATGAACACATTGTATTGATACAAATGAATAAGAGAGAAAAATTAAAACCAGTTGGAAGTCCTAAAGAATGCATTTGAGATGTGTGGTAACTACAACAATGACCTTAACCATGTCCATGAAGGCATACAAGTAGCTCTGTACTTAATTGAACCTACAATCTGCTTCTAGAGAGAGATTCTCATAAAATTTTTCATTAATGATGATAATGAATTTGAAGACAATTTACATTTCAAATATTATTCAGTAGGTAGAAAACAGAAACAAAATCCGTTCCAGATTGATGACTAGAAAATGCGAAGTACAGCTTCGTGCGATTTCCAACTTTTTACGACATGGTTATATTTATTAACAGTGTTAACGTTTATAAACGTTGTTTATTGATGGCTTATCAGACGAATAAAATATGATAGGTTTATATACCCGGGACTTATCAGACGAATAAAAAATGATAGGTTTATATACCCGAGACAAGTTAATATTCTGTATATTTTCTACCTTATAAGACCAAAATAAAACAAATAAAATAAAATACTAACAAATAGGGTATACAACTTTAAAACAAAGAAGGGAATCTACAACAACACTAGATTGCAACACCCTTAGCTCCAAAACACCCAATTCAAAAACAGAGATCAGATACGCACAGAAAGGGACATGTAAGGATAGGAACACCAACCCACACAATAGAAACAACAAACACAAAAGACCACATATAAATAAACGAGACTAATGGGAAACCGGCGCCGACTTAGGACGGTCACCTACCACGAAAGAAGTAACGATGTTATTCTCTGGATTACGTCCGCACAGCCCTTCCATTTTTTTCAAGAGGTCTCGAAGAACGCACAATTGTGGTGTAAAATAATCTCCTGAACGTAAGATGAACATACAAACAGACAGTATAACACAGGGGCCCAAGAATTGTCAATATTGAAATAAAAAGTTCTATAGTACCAATTTTATTGTACTAGACACATGTTTGAGATATTTATGTTAAACCCTCGTCAGTGATCCTCAGTCTAAACAATATAATATTGCCAAAAAGTATGAAAATTATTATGTCCAAAAATGTACCAAAAACACACAGCTGGATATGTAAATAGATATAAAAAACAGACGGCATACGAAATACAATCCGTACATTGCAAGCTGTTGCGAGCTCATGCATGTGGTCAGCCGAGGAGTCCAATTAACATTCCTTTAATTTTGATTCAATTATTTGTCGGCTAGCCAAAAGGGGATGCTTGCCCCTCCCGTGCACGTGGTCCCATCTCTAGCTTGCTAGGGGTCTGTCGATGCTAAAATTGGGGTTCTAATGTGAGTGCTGTTGAGATTGTCGTCAGGATCTTCTTTAACTCGTGTAATGAATTGTCATCTCAGAAAGAATTAATAGCAATTTTCTGTAACCATTTAAACAAGTTCGTTACGCATGATCATCGATTTTTTTTAGAAATTTCACACATAAGTAGGGACAAAAGAAAAAGGTATTAAGACAAAAATTTTATTTCTAGGTCATCTGGTTACCATGGCAATGGCCTTTAACGTTGAGAAATTGGCAAACTTGAGCTACTTTGAAGCTCTATAATTTGGTTTATATATATACGACATTTATGGATGACTTTTTAAAACATCCTAAAGATAATGATTTTAAATTTTAGATAAGCTCAGTCGTAGTGTCTGATATTGTCAAAAAGGCTGGTTACCATGACAAATTAATTCGCTAATTTTGATACATTGGTTTCAAAATGCTGTTTGTATTTTTCCATTTTTCCTTGTCTCTTCATGGGTATATGATATGAAAATGGAATGTATTTTATAGAATGGGCAAATTCAAGATAAACAAACTTTTTGTTCATAAGTTATCATGGCAACAGTAACTATTGTCTATGAAATTACTTATTTTGCAACTTCAAAGTTATTTTCAATTTTTTTGCATCATGATGAACAGATAAGAAATGTTGGAATATATCCAACACTAAGAGCTATTTAAAAAAACGTGAGAAAAACTATTGGGAACATATGTTACCATGGCAACCATTTTTTACTATTTTTATAAAACAGTCATTTTTAATCCCATAAAATTCAGATTCAATATAAATAAAGATCAAGAAAGTCTGTATCAAAATATAAGAACCAACTCTCAATTAATTCATGGTTGCTATGGTAAATCGGCCATACAATCTAAAAATAAGCATTTTTTGCTGTTTTTCGAAGCCTTTTCCCCAAGAAAAACGAAACAGGCATTTACAACTTTTTTACATATATTATAAAGCAAAGTCTAAATTTTATTTTGGATTTAAAATTTTTCAGATTACTGAACTTTGGATGCCCGTATCCAGGGACTGAAATTGGGCCTAAGTAAAATTTTACACAATCGTTCCCATAGCAACGGGCTACTTGTTTCTTTCATGTTTTGAAAAATCTACTTGAATACATTCCTTAATTATCATAACATTGAATTAAAATTCAATGATCTAGGAAAAAGGGACTCTAAATAGTGTCTAAAAATGCTTTCATTTTAGCGATTTGAGTTCCTGTTGCCATAGCAACGTACATAAACTTTGTTCCATTGTGATTGCTTCTGTTATTTATTTTATTTGCATAAACAACTGAAAAATGTTAATAATTTATCATTGAATTTTGAAAAAATTGCCAAAAACACTATTTTGATAGGGTACCTGTGTTGTTGCCATGGAAACGTATAAATAAGACCATAAACCCAACTTTATTATTACTTAACTAGAAAAAGCAATGATAGTATATTGATAATGCATTAGTGTTTGTTTTAGATTATGCTGCATAAATGTATGCGACTTCAAAAACGTCCAAAAATGCACTTTTTCAATATTCAAAGTCCGTTTCCATCGCAACCGGATGTGATATTAAAAAAATTTTTATCATTTTTTTTCACTTTTGGATCAGACCCAGCCTTATGTATAAATTTTATCAAAATCTGAGACAAGCCGTGCCTACATAAAAGTGCAAATGCTTACAGAGAATAGCTATTAAATTCAACGTCAAAAATCGAATATCTGATTTGGATTTCTTAAACCCCTTGATTTGTTAAAATTGACATTTCCAGAATTTTTAGGGTCTGTAGGGTTTCAATTCGTCCCCTTTTCCAACGCCTAAAAGTGGTACTTTACTTTCTTAAAATTTTAGACCTAAATTTACCTATTCAATCTTTAATCCAAAATGAGAAAACTTCATTGCATATTTACATATCATTAACTGAAAGGAAAGCGAAACTAGGAGGACTTAAAAAATTGAAAATATAGACAATTGATTTGATAAGGCAATTTCTTTGTTATTTTCTGTTTTGCGTCCTCGTGCTGGTAGGTTTTGAGCCCAATGTCATAAAACAAAACAAAATTGAAATAAAAAGATCTTTAGCAAACTGAATGTGTTTTTTACAAAAATTATGGAAATTTTTATATTTCATGTAAAAATGAAAAAAAGAATTGTAATGACTCATTGTCTATCGTTTTTGTCTTGTATGTCAAGATGATCAAATGAAACAAGTTTCTGTCAGATTTCACACAGTCACATAATATGAAATTGCAACTTTGTTTTATATACTTGTTTGTTTTTCTTCCTGGCTGACTGGTAGGTTTCTCAATTTCAAAAGGACGCAAAACAGAATAAAAACGAGAAATGGCCTAAGGACGTTTCGTATCAGTGCCTCATAAACTGTAACACTGTCTGACTTGGTCATGCATCCTGATCGTCCTGATTTATCAAAGTCTGAGTAAAAATGTTTTCCTAACATTCTCTACAAGCAGGTTGTAGGGATTGCTATTGGTACAAATTGTGCGCCTCTTGTTGCAGATTTATTTTTATACACATATGAAAACGAATTCATTCAAAATCTTCAAAAGCAAAGAAAACATGATGATGTGAAATGCTTCATTGCTACTTCTTGGTACCTTGATGATATTTTTTTCACTATCGATAATCCTGTTTTTGAAAAGAATAAAGATGTTATTTATCCAAAAGAATTGACAAGGCAAACGTTACAGACATTGAAACACCATTTTTGGACCTAATTATCAAAATTGTCAATGGAGAAATTCATACAAGTGTATATGACAGACGAGATGATTTTGGATTCAACATACTAGTAAATTTCCCCTGGCTTGACGTTGATGTCCCTAGATTACCGTCATACGGTATCTACATTTCACAGCTCATCCGGTACTGATGTTTTGGATTTTCATGATAGAAATTTACATTTGTAAATTTCTATCATGAAAATCCAAAACATCAATACAAAGAAACTTTTAGGTGAAGGTTTTCGCTTTCACAAACTAGTAAAGACTTTCTGGAAATTTTTCAAAAATTATAATCAACTTCTTTTGAAATTCGGACCCATACAAGCAACAGAGTAAATTACTTTAGGTATTTCACAACCTGCATTTTATGATGACATAATTTACAAAATAAGAAGGATCATAGGTAGACAGCATATTTATCGAAAATGCGTCAGAGTCATCAAACGCCTTTTATATCGTGGATATGATCCTAATGTCACCAGACGGACACCAAGCTTAGTACTTGACCAATCAGTCTTGTTAAGCGCATTCGTAAGACTTGCACTCTGACTGACTGTGACGACTGGACTCCATGACGGGCCCTGTCCAAACCGCCTCAGAGAAGACAGGGCCCCGACCACCTGTCCTCTCTGAATGTCAGTCGGACTCCTCGGGTGATCACAAATATGAGCTCGCTACAGCCGGCAGAGCACGGACTGTATTACGCACGTTCTCTTTCAATATACATTTACATATTCATCTGTGTTGCTTGGACCCCTGTGTTTTACGGTATTGTTTGTGTGTGGTCATCTAACAGTGAGGAGGTTGTTTTACACCATAATTGTGCGTTCTTCGAGACCTCTGGGAAATCGGAATAGTGGGAGGGTTGTGCGCACGTAATCCAGGATAACCACGCCGTCTGCTATTTACGTGGCATATGGCCGTCCTAAGTCGGCACCGGTTGCCAATTGGTCTCGTTGGTTTATGAGTTGTCTTTTATGTTTAATGTATCTATGGTGTGAGTTAGTGTCCCTTGTTCCTTTTGCGTCTCATTCTGTGGGTGTCTGTTCTGTGTTTTTGCATGGGTGTTTTGGGATTTTGCTGTGGGTGCTGCAACCTAGTGTTGTTGGAGATCCCCTCCTTTCTTTCCATTAAGACAGTAGTATGTTACTCGCACAATATCACAAACAAACATATCATGTGATTGCTTTATCTGATAAGAATCTTTATTTATAAGATATTTATTTTGATTGAACAAAGAACCAAACAAAGGCAGAATATACATTTTGAATCTGAAATATTTTTTATTCTGAATGTGCTTTTTGGTTTGAAATCATGAGCTACAGCACAGCTCTTCTTGGTCCATCTTCACATTCTTTTTCTGGGTTTGACTTCAATACTAATTTCTCGCATCCATTTGCGTCGTGTTTTACCTCGCATGTATCAGGGTACTCAATAAATCTAGGGCCGGCACTGTCATGAAAAAAAAGTAAGTATATCAACCTTTATTCAGAAAAGGTAGTTTCATATTCACTCGCTTAATTTAAAAGCAGATAAATTTACAGCATTGACTAGACATGAACTTGATCATCAATCGATAGAATGAAATACAGCCAAAATCTGTGAAAATGATGTCAAAAATATTCAAAGCGGCGAAGCATGTTCTATTACTGCAGAAATTTATGAATTAAGGGTATCTAGATAAGATGCCAAGTAATATTTAAATTATAATATTCCATATAATGTGTTGCATCATAATTATCTCATATTGCTTACATCTACTAATGAAAAGGGATGGAGGCGACCAAAGAAATAATAATAAGAATGAACATATGAATCAGTGAGTAAGATTTTAAGTTTAAATCAGGAGTACTAATGACGTATACATGCAAAATCATATTTTCAAATTTAAAAAAAAGTTGTATATAATATTTTATTTTTCATTTTCGTCTAACATCAGTAAAATATTTTTGTGAATTTTAATGTAGATGGAAAATTCGTTTCTGTCGATTCTTCAACCATGTCTATTTTGCATGTACATGTATACCATACTTTTCAGAAACTTACCTGCAGCACGTCAGGGCAGAATATTTTGAGCAAACACAGCGTATGCAATTAAAAATCTCAGACGTTTCACCCGGCATCAGAAATCCGTTAGCATAAAAACATCCTTTTCCAAAAAGACAAAATATTGATTTCAATATTTTAAAAAAACGATAAAAATATAGACTTTTTTTTAAATACCAGAAAACATAAATGTCGACATGCGTAAATGAGAATTTATTGAATGAAATTAAAGTAAAAAGAAAACATACCTTGATTTAATGGAATAGGTCGTCCGTATTCACAAGACGAATAGCAGATATTTACCAAACATGTAAGCGTTATCACCATTTGTAAAAAGCATGCCATCTTCGTCAAAGAGTTGAAATTTGTCCAACCAATGTGGCCAAAAATAATCTTCAATCTGTTCAATCATTTATATAGAGTCACCATAGTCAATAATGACAATAATTGCTATGATAGAGGCTAATTGACAAATTATTAATGGTTTTACATGTTCCATGTACAGTGGCAAACCTTCAACCTTTTCACTGTCCTCTTTAAAGTATGTAAGGCCACATCAAATTAATTTTTAGTTATTTGTAATCTGAAAATAATTTTAGTGGCGAGCGAGCGATGGTTTAAATTCAAATATCTAAATTTCCAAATGACCAAATCATTGAGCGAGCGAGCGAGCGCGCGAAATCTTTTTCCACCTTTTTTTACCATTTGATGATCGAAGGGGCTGTAACGATAAGACGTAAAATCTGCCCTGAAAAGTCGAAATTTCAAAATGGGAAATTGGAGAAATATTTCAGAAGAAATATCAACTTACTTTATGCATATCTGAATCTTATGTCTGTTTGAATAAATAATCAATAACAATGCCGATACTTGGGTTAAAATGAGCGGTTTTTCTAATAGATAGAAATCAATGGAAAACGGAAAAATTTTCTACATCTTTGTTCCACCCCGAGTTACACAATTCCACTTTTACCAAAGGTGTATATTATCAATACCAATTTTCTTACCAAATGTGGTTCTGTAACTCGGGGTGGAACAATGTACCACTGACGAAAAACGAAAAAAAGGGGGGATGGGATATTTTTTAAGAATGTGACTTTAAAGCGTTAAGATTAAGATAGATAAAAATTGCCAATTTCTTCTTGTTATACAATTGAGCAATCTATTCTGAGTGGATTCCGATGAAATATACAACAAACACGAATGGAATAAACGATATAAAGAATTATGTCTATTTCTACACAGTATGTATTTTGCGCCTGAAAGCTTACAGTGTGGCTGTTAATACAAAACATAACGGTTTTCGGTCTCCGGATTGCGTATTTTACCGATTACATTGACATTCTGGTTTCGTAGTTACTTTTTTCTTTATCATTTTTGAAATAAGAGGGCATATAACCATAAAACACCTAAAATGTATGTAAAAATGCAATTTTTGGGGTATATTTTCGTTCGCTATTTGGCGATTTCAGACATTGTTAGCCCTACCTATTCAAGCCTTAATTATCAAATCATTTCTTTTAAATAAAATTCTAATGAGGAATCTTCTAATATATATTTTTATCATGAACAACTTTTTCCTTCAAAAGAAGGAAAGCGCACGAGAAATAATCGAATGATTTTAGGGCTAAATCTAGCCCTTATCGCTACAGCTCCTTAGGTTTATTTCCAGTTTCCATTTTTTTATATCCAAAATATCAATTTACGGATCATTTATTCTAAAAATAGAAGATTTCTGTTTGTTTTGTAGACTATGAAAAGAAACCTTTTGGCAGTAAAGTGAAATGTTTAATGAAGGGGCATATAACTCTAGATTCGGGGGCAGTGCAGATTCTATCAGTCAGAGTGATAGCATATCTTAACATGCACATGTACATTTGAATGTATTTAAGCAATGAAGGGTAATTTTTAAGTAACTTCCCTTCGATTAGAAACAAAATTCTAAGTGTCAATAACAAAACTTACGTTATTTGAAGGTATTGTTGAAGATTGACATATTTAAGCAACTACGTCTCTTAAAATCAATCAGTAAAATTTCATCGTAGTAAGAAAAGGGAAGGATCCCCAGAATAGAAACCCTGCAGACACCCAGCGAAACAAACCCACAAGAAACTGACACAGATTGACATCAGACAAAACTACAAACCGCACACGGACGCTAGAACATGATTCAAAATTATCTAAACAGACGCACAGAAACATCAAACTTCAAAGACAACACATAAATGTGCACCCGGTGCCGACTTTGCTATTAGCAGATGGTGTAGTTATCCGGATATAAAGAGGTCTCCATATACGCACAATTGTTGTATAAACAGTAAACTTCTCACTGTAAGGTGACATCACAAACGAGAAAGTTAAACACAGTGGCCTCTAGTAACACATATTCTATTCAAATGAATCTAAAAAGTCTACGGCATGCGTTTTACAGTCTGTGCTATGCTGACTGAAGGGAGCTCAAGATCAATCACCCGGTAAGTCTGACCAACTTTCAGATAGTACAGAGAATCAAGACCCAGTCTTCTCTGTTGAGATTTAAACAAGGCTCGTCATGGAGTCCGGTTGTCACGGTTGGGAAGTGTGCAACGTTGGAAAAGACACTTGTACAAAAATGTAGATTGGTTTAGTACCATGCCCAGTGTTATTTTGATGACGTTATGATCATATCCTCCATAAAGCAGGCGACCGACTATTTTCTTACATTTTTGGTGGAAGTTTGATCAGCCTTTGATCTTTCTGATTTTGTTTATTAAGTCACCGTAAAAGGAAAGCAATGAAATTCCCAATGATACATACTTTGGTGCTGGAGTTGTCCCAAATTTTGAAAGGAGTATAGAATAGTTATTGTAAAATTTCCAAAAAGATTTACCAAGTTTGTGATACAAAATGTATCTAAATCCTTGACTAATAAGTTTCTTAGTGATTTGTTTATTTTCATCATGGAAGTCCGAAACAAGTGAGCAAGCTCTAGCGTACCTGATGAGTTGAGAGATGTAAATGCCGTATGGTGGCAATCTTGGAATATCGTCATCAAGCCAAGGAAAGTTAACTATGTTGAAGCCAAAGTCTTCTCTTTTATCGTATATCTTTGTCTGAATTTCTACATTATTGACTTGGGTCCTGTAGCATCATATCCCACCCATCCGGCTACGTCTTTCGGTACACTTTTTCGACATAGTAACTTACATCCTTTTTTGGCATATTACATTGTTTAGATTTAGGATCACTGATGAGGGTTAAGTACCCGAAACGTGCATGTCTGGTCCACGTTGCCAATTTATCTGTGCTTAAATGATGCTACTCAATTTGAAGACGTTTACATTTGATATCAAGATCCAAAGATGGTGTAGCTATATCATCTTTGCTTGCTTTATTCTAAGTTAATTCAGGTGGATAAATTTGATTTTTGTAATTATGGTCAAAATGTGGGTTATCAATATTCAAAATATCACTAAGATACCTAGAGGTGCCGCTGAAAAATTTCAGGTCGTCAAATTTCGTGAGTTTTTGAAGATTCTGCATGAAATCTTTTTCGTATGTGTATATAAACAGATCAGAGGCGCATAGTTCGTACCCATGGAAATTTTAATAACTTACCTGTATAGAGTGTCACCAATATTTACAAAAAAAAATGTTGTCCAAAAGAAAAAACAAGGCCTTGCACATCTCGGATGGAGTCCATGATTTGTACGATTTTTATTCTACTGAGGAAAAGAATCCTTTTTGTGTCAGAAGTACATATAAAGTCGTACCCTCTCGATGAAAACACCATTTAATAAGTTTTGATAATCGATCTCTTCTCTTCTCATGAGGGAGGGTGGAGTACATATAAGAGAATTCGTATGATGAGATAGATGACAAATATGGATAATGACCATATCCCTGTATACAGCACAAAATCGATAATTCAGAAAATCAGAAACCGAAGGCATACAAATGATAAATATGGATAATGACCATATCCCTGCATATAGCACAAAATCGATAAATTAAATTCAGAAAATAAGAAACCAAAGGCATACAAAATCAGGATAAAACAGGAACCAAAGCAAACAAACAAAAACCTCCACCGTATGAAAAGAAGCGAACTCCCGATATGGGAGTGAGACCAGGTGCCCAGGAAGCGTAAGCATCTCCTGCTTGCATACGACACCCGCCGCTTCAGGTCGGTAGAACAATCACACCCGGCAACTTCCATTTTGGAAGACATAGAGTACAATCTTTGGTTGGATGGTCCAAATGGTCTATGACAGAATATCATCCACCATTCTGGAGAGTAGGACATCATAGTGTATGACAAGTTCCCCATATCGACCGTAGAACTTCCTCAGTGACGATGTTAGTCGGTCACAAACATATCCCTGACTAAGAAGCTTATCTGAAAGACGCCTAGCTCTCAGAACAAAATCCGTATATTTCGTACTTGCTCTGGCATAGCGTATCAACTGAGATATGAACACGCCATAAGCAGGCGATGAAGGGATGTTGCTACTCAAAAAAGGAAAGTTTGTTATGCTGAAATTGAAGTTGTCACGTTTGTCATAGAGTGAGGTGTTCATGTGACCATCAGTGTCGTAGGACAACATTATGTCCAAATAGAATGCTGAATTATTTGTCTCAGTCTGTAGTTTCTTTGACTTCAAGCTCTGAAGGATAGATACTGCTCAGGTAATCCGCGAATTTTGGATTATTGATGGACAACACATCGTCTATGTATCTGTAAGTGAAGTTGAAGTCAGAAGCTAAGTATCTTTTCCCTTCAGAGACCAGAGATTGAATGAATTCAGCTTTTTATGAGTAAAGGAAAATGTCGGCAAGGAGTGGGGCACAATTGGTCCCCTTTGAAATTTCGACAATTTGCTGGAAGACCTTTCCTCCAAACACCACAAAAATGTTGTCGACAGAAAGTTTAACATCTGAATAATATCTGTTTCAGTATACTGATTTTCAGAATCAGACTTTTCTTTTACAAAGTAGGTTTTGTCAAAGTTAACAACAATAAATTTGTATTTGCGATTACCGTTCTTACTTGTAAACGCATAACTTATAATTTTTGCGAGTCTTTCTTTCAATTTAGAATGTGGAATTGTAGTGTTAAGTGTCGAAAAATCAAAGGCTTTGATCGAATTGACTCTACTAAAATGAGTGGATTTCAGATGTTCTAAAATAAAAAGTTCCTTCGAATTCTTTAAAATCCACATCTGGATAAAACAGAAACCAAAGGAAACAAACAAAAACTTCCATCACATGAGAAGAAGCGGACTCCCGATATTGGAGAATTTGCTTTAAAATTAACAGATTTGAATTTGTTGATCACATCACCAGAATTCTTTATTGACCAAAAATAGTTGATGTCGCTATTATTGAATGCAGTTTCACAATATTTTGATACATGATTTTTAATTGCTGTTATCGCTGATGTCAAATTCTTAGATAAGACTGTAGTAGTACAATTGGTCGAGTTAGCAATAAATCGAAATCTGTAAGGAGAGTTGTGAAGTTTAGGAAGACAGTAATTAGTTGGTACGTCTGATTTCGAAATAGACAGTTAAAATGAAGAAATTTCTCTTAGGTGCTTTTGCAAAATGTAAGGGATAGTTTCATTGCTTTCGATATAAGTGTTGGTGGAAGAAAGTTTCGACAGTAAAACTGATATGTAATAGCGCTTCCAAATGATAAGGGTGTTGTTTGCTGCCTTGTCTGACGGAACAAAGACATACATTGTACTCACTGTGCAAATCTTGAAGTGTAGATCTAAAGAATTTATCCGATCTTTTTTCCGAATAAAGCTGTGGATTTTTTTTAATTGTCAATTCGGATATCTACAATTTCTTAAATAAGGTTTTTCCAGTCATTCAGAGAGTGTGGTTCGACTCCTTCTAATTTACACTATTTACGTATGTAAACTTCCAACGCCTCTTATAGCACTTTCCGACATTTAATGAAATCTATCTTGAAAGGAATTCTATACTTTGGCCCTTTCTGTAGAAGGCTACGAAGCCTCGAGTATTGAATGATTGACAGTTCTCCAGTGATTATATGTTGCAGCTAGTTCGTAAAGATATGCAGAGCTAGCGCATTTGCATGAAGTAGGACATGACTCATTCACATTGACATCAGACATGACTTTATTGTAATCAAAAATAGAACTTCATACAGGTTTTTTTAATATTTATAACAGATAGTAGGGGGGGGGGTCTAAATTTTCACGGCGATCTCGGAAAATATAAGAGATGTTTAATAGATCAAAACCTGTGTTTATAAATTTTGATGAATCTTCTTTTCGCATGATCTCGGAAAATATAAGAGATGTTTAATAGATCAAAACCTGTGTTTATTAATTTTGATGAATCTTCTTTTCGCATGAACACTTTTGATAGCCGGATAAAGTTTATTAAAACAAAAACTAACGATGATGTTGAGTCTAAATCAGTCCGTATTTTTGTAATTCGCTAGTTGAGCCTCGTCCAAGACAGACTTGAGTTTAACAGCCGGAATCGAAGACAGTCTGGGTAGTATTATTGCGTGCAATCACGAGTAAATCGTCTAGCGTACGATGGATTCTAGATTTCCTCCTCAATTTTCTGTTGCACCGTTTTCCGTGTGACTTGTGTTTTCTTTTAATTGCGGGGCGGATGGAAAATACATTAATGTTTGTAGAGGATGATGAAATATTTCCCTGTATATAAATATGATCATTAAGTACTAGGGGATAGGCAGTTAGAAGCTTGGCGATCCAGCTATACTCTGCTTGTAGTCTGCGTTTTTTTAAATATAAGTTTCACTTTGCTGATTTTGTTTTGGAAAAAATTGTACTAAGGTGATGGTAATATCAGAAACAGAATGGCTATATCTAACAAATGATTATACAGAAAATTTCCATTTTTTTTCACGTGAATTTCTAATTTTATATGAATGATTTCAGGGCTTGTCCCGTCTCACCAACATATTGTGCCGCACACCTCCTGGCATTTCAGGTTAACACATACACTAAATCCTGACTTGATCAATAGATGTCATTTTCTAATTGGACATTGAATTCTTCCCTGTTCACACTGGAAGTAATATACTATTAAGATTTGGTTTGAAGTACATGTAGTTGACACACAGAACACCTTTTCCCATCGCTTGTTATTTTAGAAAACCCTCTGTATTTGAAATTGAAAGTATAACCTGGTGATGAAAAATTTGAAGTGACAGGAGATCTAAATTTAGTATTAAGTGGTGAAAGAATAACATTAGGTGACAAATCAATTTCTTACTGTTGAATTTCGAAGATGGAAAGGTGATGCTGGTTACAAAGGGTAATCTGAGAGGTGATAGTTTTAGGGATTCCTATGTGTACAAATTTTGCGTCTCTTGTTGCAGATTTATTTTTATACACATATGAAAATGAATTAATTCAAAATCTTCGAAAGCAAAGAAAACATGATGATGTGAAATGTTTCATAGGTACTTTTAGGTACCTGGATGATATTCTTACTGTCGATAATCCTGGTTTTTTTTAAGTATAAAGATGTTATTTATCCACAAGAATTGACCTCTAAAAACGCAAACGTTACAGACACAGAAACACCATTTTTGGACCTTATTATCAAAATTGTCAATGGAGAAATACATACGAGTGTGTATGACAAACGAGATGATTTGGATTCAACATACTAGTAATTTTCCCCTGGATCGACGGTGATGTCACTTGATTACCGTCATACGGTATCTACATTTCAGAGATCATCCAGTATGCTAGAGCATGTACTGATATCTTGGATTTTCATAGTAGAAATTTACAAATGAGTTAAAGAAGATCCTGACGATAATCTCAACAGCACTCACAATAGAGAACAAAATTAAACATCGACGGACCCCTAGCAAGCTAGAGGTGGGACCAGGTGCCCGGGAGGAGTAAGCATCCCCTGTTGGCTAGCCAACAGTTACAAATTACAAAGAAACTTTGTAACTATTGGTTACAAATTACAAAGAAACTTTTAGGTCAAGGTTTTAGCTTTCACACACTAGTAAAGACTTTCTTGAAAGTTTACAAAAATTATGATCAACTTCGATTGAAAATCGGACCAATACAAGCAACAGAGTATATTACTTTAGGTATTTCACAACCTGTATTTTAAGGTGACATAATTAACAGAATAAGAAGGGTCAAAGGTAGACAGCATAACTATCGAAAATGCGTCAGAGTCATCAAACGCCTTTTATACCATGGGTATGATCGTAATGTCACCAGACGGACACTAAGCTTGGTACTTGACCTATCTACAGTCTTATACGAGCGCATTCTTAAGACTTGCACTGTGACGACGGGACTCCATGACTCCAGACCTCTTAAGAGAAGAGAGGACCCCGACCACCTGTCCTCTCTGAATGCCAGTCGGACTCCTCGGGTGATAACATATATGAGCTCGCTACAGCCGGCAGAGCACGGACTATATTACACACGTCCTCTTTTTATATCCATTTACGTATTCATCTGTGTTGCTTGGACCCCTGTGTTTTACGGTATTGTTTGTGTGTGGTCATCTAACAGTGAGGAGGTTGTTTTACATCATAATTGTGCGTTCTTCGAGACCTTTGGGAAATCGGAATAGTGGGAGGGTTGTGCGCACATAATCCAGGATAACAACACCGTCTGCTATTTACGTGGCAGATGGCCATCCTATGCGGTTGCCCATTGGCCTCGTTGTTTTATGTGTGGTCTTTTTTGTTCAATGTTTCTATGATGTGAGTTGGTGTTACTTGTCCCTTTTGCGTCTCTTTCTGTGGGTGTCTGTTCTGGTCTGTGTTTTTTGCATTGAGTGTTTTTGGGTTTTGTTGCGGGTGCTTCAACCTAGTGTTGTTGATGATCCCCTCCTTTCTTTTTTATTCTTGGAGATTTTAAAAACTTGGCCATGATTAGAATAGGTAAACGGGGTATAGAACTGAGGGGATACAACGAAGTCAAGCTAGAGAACGTGGTAGAAATTTTTATACTTTAAACACCGAGTCGCGGGGAATCGTTTTACCGACTCCACACGGCATCAAAGAATAAGTGTACATATATAGAAAAGGGAGGGATCTCCAGAATGACAAATGTGATAAATGTAGATCACAATCAAATAATTTATCTAGATACCTTAAATACCACAAAGCAAGACGGACATTTGGCTAACATCAGTGTTTTTCTATTCCATGGTTCCAGGGCTGATGAAATTCGTAATTTTGTGACATTTCAATCTAAATTGGGAAGAAAATGTCAAACAACAACAAGAGATGATCATGCACATTACACAAGATTTGATTTTGCATCTAGTATTGAGAATCTTTTCATATTTTGGAACCCCCCTCTCTATATACAAACATAATTGATTTTGTGTTCTATTTTGAGTGCTATTGAGATTATCGTCAGGATCTTCTTAAACTCATTTTTGTCACACTTTGCCTTTGACGTGTGGAGCTCGTAAAAAAGTTCCCCGCGAGGGGTTTGACATTAAGGGTTTTGAATATTTTCCCTGACATGGTCGCCATTACACTTTCTATATAGATTCAACCTCAGAAAGTGCATGTATTCTTTATATATGAATTTCATTTTGGTGCGTGAACATCGACGGCGGGTGTAGCTAGCCAACAGGGGATGCTTACTCCTCCCGGGCACCTTGTCCCACTTCTGGCTTGCTAGGGGTCCGTGGATGCTTAATTTTGTGCTCTATTGTGAGTGCTGTTGAAATTATCGTCAGGATGTTCTTAAACTCATTTCTGTCTTGGTGCAGAAGTCACCATTGATGTAAATGTTAGATTCAGAATTATGGTCTGATACAAAATTATTACATTCTTGGAGTTGGAATTTTAAAGGAATTTTGGAAATGGGCTGTTGCTTTTAGAATCCTTTCAGACATAGGAATAACAACTTACGAAGACATTTTTACTAAGACTTTGATAAATCAGGACTATCAGGATGCATGACCAATGTTAAACGTCTTCAAATTCATTAGCATCATTTAAAGGCAGATTAATTAACAGCGTGAACCAGACATGCACGTTTCGAGTATTTAACCCTCGTAAGTATTCCTTAATCCAAACAATGAAATATGGCCAAAATATGTGATAATTATGTCCAAATATACCGAAAGATGTAACAAGATGGCTAGGATATGATGCTACAGGACCCAGGTTTCAGAAATTTGTGAAAACTTTGTAAACAGAAATTTTCGAATGCGTTTGAAGAAACGACCAACCGAAATTGATCGAACTTGGCTACATGTGCCCTCGGGGACTCCTGGTCAACCAGCAGTGACACTCACCAAGTGCGCGGGTATGTTAAGGCGTCCCATGGAAATATCATCACCTTTATCGCACCTTTGTAATGGACACCTCTTTCTCTCAATAAAATATACTTTAATCAAAAGTATGAATATGTACTTTATAGAAGGAAAGTCAAGGGTCATTGGCGAGTTCTGCAGGTGTGCTGAAAGTCACGTGATCGCTATTTATAGCACATATACACAGTACGAAAAAGAAGCTTCGAGCGCAAGTTGTTCCACTAATTTCTCAGTGAACTTTTGGTTAATGTTGTGTAGAGAAATGTTCAAATTTCATATATCTTGCTACGACAAGTCGTGAATTCCATATATTTATGGATTAAATTAAGGAATTCTACGGCGCACCCTGGTTTTTGCGTTACACCTTCAATGACTACGTCCCTGTATAGGTTTAATATGAAAAAAAAAATCAAGTTGTCGTAGCAAGAACTATATAGATAAATCATGGAAGATTCGATTTACACCAAACTTCTTTCAATTTTTTTTGAGGAACAACTTGCGCTAATCTATTTTCTATGAGTACCCCTAAAAGTTCTCCTCCCGAGAACCATTTCAAACGTTCAAGTGATGCGCGATTGACAGGGGGAGATAATTTCTCAAAAACGTTTCAGTACAGGTACATTTCGACGAAAAATCATATTCTTCTGTCTCAAAATCGGCATGATCAAGTGAATTCGGCAAGAATTTAATTTTTCTTGAAGAATTTGAAGTGTAGAGTGTCAATATTTATTATAATATGTTGTTGAAGACTTAGAGTAATGTACAAATCCAATGGAAGTCATGATCTAATGCAGTAGATTAGAATCATTAAAGAACCCTTTGTGCGCCCCTCTGCTTTTCTATATTGAAATATTTATCTGTGACAATGTTTTCAAGTTTCTATTGATTTTCAAATAAATTCATAATTTGATTTAAGCATCATTTTAATTAAAGGTACGGTGTCCCTAAAAATTAATTTATTTTACATAGAGAATAAGTGTCTTAATTTGTGTTTTGTTACGGGTATACAACACACAGCAAGTGCATTTATCGTACATGTAATGCGCGTTAGCGCATTTCATGCGATAAATGCACTTGCTGTGTGTTGTATACCCGTAACAAAACACAAATTATGACATTTATTCTATATATATGCACTATAGTTGTCTATTTCATTCTCGTTTTCTGAAATTGCCTTTTCTAGGTAAAAGAGTGACGTCAAAATTCATTTCACAGCGGGCTTAGTTTGCAGGCTAGAACAGCCGTAGCGGCATGTTTCTTTAGATCTTATGCATTGTGACGTCATGAGTGTTAATACACGAATTGCAGCACGTTCCTCTCAATAGTAACATCTCAGGGAATTACATTGGTTGTGCATATATAAAATTTTATTATGCAAAATCTTTCTTTTCAAATCAAAGTTTGTAACATTAATATTCTCGTTTGTATACATAAATTCAAATTTTCATGCGACCCTTACGCATACATTCGCAGTTATAACCGTTTGAAAAGTTAACGTTGTTTTTAATTTTGGCTGCGCAGCTCCAATTCTTTTCACTAGCGCCACCTACAATATATTGCGTTTTTACAACAGAGGTATATGGAGATTTAATTTTACAAATTCGACGATGTTATCGTCGTTACTGCATATTTTCTAAATAAAGCATTTTATGGCTTCTTTTTCCTGAATCTAGACCTTTCGAAATAAATTTTACGTTTTCAATAAAAAAAATTCAGGGACGCTGTATCTTTAACGGTTCTATTATTTTATCACTAACTTAATAGCTTTTATCACTATATAGCCATGTCTTTCTGATACATTTGTACTAGCCATTCATTTCAATTTTTTTTCTTTCTGCTAGTCAGAATGCTTGGAGGAGGGGTCAGATGAAGCGTCGAGTCTTCTGAAATTATGTTTCGTCACCCAGGAAACCTTTTTATTTATTTATTTTTTTTATTTCCACTTTTAAATTATGCTGGTGATAATACGGGTCCATAATTGTTCACGTGAGAGAGAGAGAGAGAGAGAGAGAGAGAGAGAGAGAGAGAGAGAGAGAGAGAGAGAGAGAGGAGGGTATTACTAGCTTATATATTTGTAGGTGGCGGGGGCGGTTCTGATAGCAAATATACGATTTTTAACAAGCTTTAAGTGAAGCATATTCATTTCGTAATTCCTTCATTAAATTACATGTTACATACGATAGAAATACAACAAGGGTTGGAAGGATCCTTATCGGGGAGAGGGGGGGGGGGGGGGGAGGGAGGGTCAAGCCTGCCCATGCAGGGTGATGAATCCTGTTATACATGTATGTGTAATAGATGTTTTGCACGTAACGCGCCGCCATATTGCATCACCTCATTATATATGCATGTCAAAGGTCAAAAGGGAAAAAAACATGAGTTATCTTTCCATTGCCGCATTGCGATAACGTGAAAAAGTGGCGTGGGTGCATTTTTATAAAAAGGCTGTTGTTGACGAATATAAATACTGACTAAATAAATTAATAAGTCAAATACAAAATTTACATTCATTTAATTTTTTATTTTCTAAATCTAAATCGTGTGATTGTAGCCCAATAAAACAACTTACATGTATAATCGACCGGTCTATGCGGTATTGGCGATGTGTGTCTAATATTTTAAAAACTCACGAAAATAATGAAAAATAGATTCTTAATTTAAATTACTTTATAAATTATTTTGAAAAAAAGTTTGTAGGCCTAGATCTATGCACTCATGTTGAGGGAGACGAAGGATCGCGACTTCACGATAACCGACATTTTCCGCTGTATTATATTATAAATGTATATATAACGAATGAAAATTAATTGATGTTATGATTCCATCATCATCTTTATAACCATTCATTCAACTTTCGGCCATTTTTTGTTTTTATTCTGTTTTGCGTCCTTTTGAAATTGAGAAACCTACCAGCCAGCCAGGGAGAAAAACAAACAAGCACTAGATATAAAACAAAATTGCAATTTCATATAATGTGACTATGTGAAATCTGATAGAAACTTGTTTCATTTTATTATTAACATATTTTAGTCAACAAAAGAATGGTAGATACGGCAATGTCTTAAAACTTTGCAGTACTCTTGGATTCTTTCATAAAATGTAAAAAAAAAAATTATTCTAATTTTTGAAGAAAACACATTTAATTTTCAAAAGAATCTATTATTCTAATTTTGTTTTGTTTTATGACTTTGGGCTCAAAACCTACCAGCATGAGGACGCAAAACAGAAAATAACAAAGAAGTGGCCTTATAAAGCATTGTTTCAAAAAGTATTCGAATAAAACTTAATTATGAAATTGAATTTACTCAAAGTGAAGAAAAAAGTCTTGGAAAAAGCCAAATAGGGGTGTAAAAAAGAACGTCATGCTAAACTTGAAACCCCCCCCCCCCCCTAAAAATAGGGGAAAAAAACACACGCACAAAAACATAAACAAAAGCAAATACAGAAACGAACAAACAAGCAAAAAAAAACCAAACAAACAAAAACAAAACAATAATAACAAAAAATTTAAAAATTAAAAGAAAATCATGGGTGATGTTTGTCAAGAATTATTCAATGCTATCATCATTTGAAGAAATGGAGAAACATTACATTGAAGAAATATCTCAGACATCATAAATATCAGATATCATTGAAGAAATGGAGAAATATCAGATATCATTGGAGAAATATCAGATGTCTTTGAAGAAATGTAGAAATATCAGATAACATTGAAAAAATGGAGAAATATCAGATATTATTGAAAAAATAGATATCATTGAATGGAGAAATATTACATTGAAGGAATATCTCAGACATAATAAATATCAGGGCCCGGCACCATAAACTAAGAATTGACTTAAGTCTAAATTTCAATCTTCTCTTGAGTCATTATAATATTAGCAATGACTTGAAATTATTCATAGAATTAGTCTATTTTCAGAGTAGAATAAGATGGAGGAACTCAATATTTCAAAATGTCACTTATTTGCTATATATCGTATTTTGAGAATTTGACTTAAGTCAATTCTTTGTTTATGGTGCCAGGCCCTGATATCATTGAAGAAATGGTGAAATATCAGATATCATGCATGGAAGAAATGGAGAAATATTATGTTGAAGAAATATCACAGACATCATAAATATCACATATCATTGAAGAAATGGAGAAATATCAGATATCGTTGAAGAAATTGAGAAATATCAGATATCATTGAAGAAATAGAGAAATATCAGATATCATTGAAAAAATTATATCAGGTATCATATCATTAAAGAAATATCAGATAAATATTACTTAAGAAATGGAAAAATTATTACCAAACTTCATGTCAAAAACTTTAAAAGTTCTATGACTTAAAGGTTTATTCACTTTCATGTTAGTCTGGTATCATTATGCATATATTACATACCAATGCCAGAAATAAAAATAAATTACCACATTTTAATAAAAACAATTTGATAATTTCACTCAATGTATACTTGTCAAGTACTTGCTACATTCATAGCTTGTATGATTCTCTATCTAATCATGCTAATGGTTTTAAAAATCATAGGGTATAGCTTTGACTTTTTAAAATTGTTGTTATTCACTTATTGTTACAATTTTACTTCTTGAACAGTATAAATTCTACAAGCAAACCTTTATTTCTATTTATCTAAATACTTTTAAAATCAAATAAAGCTCCCAAAGTTATGAAAATCTAATAATGATTACAAGTACACATGTGTAAGTATGCTGTATGATTCAATGACAATGATTTGGGGCCTATTCAAGAAAAGGCCAGAGCCTATTTTGCAGTTGCACAGTTATCAATGATCTAAATTCACGATCTTGAGAAGATTTGTTGTAAAATTTGAATATATTACTTTAATTTCACCAGTTTAGTATAATTAAACAGATTAGTGCAAAACAGCATGGTACACAAAGCATAATGTTCACATGGCAATCAGCTGATCTATTGTGCTATAATATCACACCTTCGTCAGGCAAATGAGTACGAAATCACGAAAAATCTTATGCACACAATGTAAACATATTTTTTCTTATTTAGATAGATCGATTTTTCACTATTATTACCTTTTTTTAAGTCGAGATAACAGCGTTTAAAACCATAATTTCCCGGTGTATTTACTTCGTCTATCGAAGGGAGAGAGGACCCGGATGTAAAGTTTTTTCCCCTATGACCTTTAACCTTTTCATGACGTCGCTGCGTGCAAAACATCTATACTGCTCCTTTTAAAGTTCAAGCCTACAAGTTCAAGTTTATCTAATTTTCCCTCCGGAAGAAATATTTCAATCTACTGCTTATCGGGATGATTAACACACAGAAAAAAAAATCCGCACCCAGATTCGAGGAAAAGGATATGATCAGTACTACTTTAAAACTATAATAATGTACCAATCTCGCATAATCATGACCGGCCATGCCCTTGACAATGGATGTAAGTGACGTGAAACTTCGATTACCTCTCCACTCAGGAAAAAGCCTGAAAATACAATATATGCAATGTTCAACGTCAGGGGCACCGAAAGGAGAAACCTCCACTCTGTCGAAATAAATCTATATTGACATGTATACTTAATTGAAACCTGTATCTCGCCATCATCGACAAAATTTTTACTTTGTCTGCCAATAATATTCTTTATTTTATCACCACATTTTTCGAATTCGTGAGAGGAAGGGGAGGGGGGGGGGGTATCCAAAATCATTCGGTCATTGTTTTCCTCATTTTAAGATGAAATCCATGGTCATATTTAGACCAACAACCCAGTATTATATACATGTATTATAGGCTGTATCACCCTGCATGATGGGCAGGCTTGACCCCCCCCCTTCCCCCCTTCATAACTCCTTATTATTGAAGTCTAGATCTGTACATTATTTATTTACAAAGGACGGAAGATTTGCTATGGTCAATTTCAACAGATTTTAATATAAATAAATAAACAAAATAACTCAGCAGCTCTGTATTTATCAGGTGATAGACGTGAACTCCTTTGTACATGTACATTTAGAATGGCATCCTTTATCACAAGAATTGAATATCTCTGTGAAACCATAATGCATTAGGACTGTAATTTTGTGAGAGTAAAATGTCAGTCTTGTATAACAAAGTATCTTTGAGTTGACAGTGGTGTAGCTACAATGTATGCTAAAGCATCCTCTTTTCCTCTAAAATTCCTCAATTCAGTCAAAATTTTCCTCCCTCTGGGGTTTTTTTTTGTAAGCTGCTGGAGGTAAATCTTTATTTGCATTCGACCTCCTTCAATGCCATTCGAATGTCCTAAGCTTCTGAACTCATTTTCCTTGTATCATGAAAAGATTCACTTAGTTTTGCCCAAGCTACGCAACTGATAGAGCGGCTAGAGCGCATGATTGAAATAAAACACCATGATATCCATATGTTAATAGACATCAGAAAGACTCCAAATGTAGGCTTTTATAGTTTAGGATTAAATATATCACAAGTTCATGTACTTCTTTACAATAAAAGATCTTTATTGACACATTTTTTAACATTTGACAGACACTTGACGTGACATCTTCTTGCTGGCATTCGGGTAAAGTTATATTTTCTTCCAAAGGCAAATCTCTGAAATTAGAAGAAAATTCAAATTTAGGTAAATAAATAAGTTGTTTTTTGTATTAAAATATAATTTCTTACAGAACCTTTTAGGGTTTTTGGTGTACTGTTAATTTAACTTCTTCACAAGTCAATTATTATAACTTAAAAGAAAAGAAAATAATGTTAACAGTTATAGATTTGTTCTGACAATATTCATAGATAGATCTAGATTTATATCAAACTTCAACTATGTATATATATATATGGGAAGATATTTTTACACTCAAGTCTCTAAGAAAATTATATATCATATACATACCTGGTCATTGAAAAGTTCTTTCAATTATGATTCTGGGCTAAGGCAGCATTCAACACTGATCCAGTGCCAAAATATTTCTGTTTTGTTTTTTTTTTATAAGATGATTGAATATGTAATTTTCATCAGTCTGAAATACAAATGAATAAAAAATAAGTGTTATAAATTGTATAATACAAAGTAGTTTCATTGTTACATACTTAAACAGTACACATGCATGTCCCACATCCACCCCACCCCAACCCCTTACCCATTTTTTTTTTCTCCTCGTAAAGTTTACCTTTGTCATGCATATGCTTGTATCTAAATAATATATCGTAGCAGACACCGATGATATGGAAAATAAAGTAATAACAATAGCGCTACAACCATACTTTTTTCACAGCATTGATGCAATAATATTCCTATACGACACATGCATCATATGCATTGGCGTATCTAGCGAGGTGGATAGGGGGGTTGCAACCCCCCCTTTGGTCGGACAAAAAAAACCGAGAGAGAGAGAGAGAGAGAGAGAGAGAGAGAGAGAGAGAGAGAGAATATTAAAAAAACACTTAATCTCTGTCCTTCTTACTTGACAAGCTTTCAACGCCAAGGTGTACAACATTTGTGACATGAAGTCTGAATATTATAATGTTGAAGATTTGAGGCTTATAAAATAATGTTTGCTCCGATGCGTGTTTAGTTATAAATAGGAAATTGTGTTTACTTTACAAGGGCGTAGGAAAAGGGGGGGGGGGGGGGCACATGCCCCCCCCCCCCCCCCCATTTTTCACTCACAAAATTTTATGATGCATTAACATATTGTTTGAAATAGCAACATTTTGTACCATAAATCTACAAATTTTCGGTCAATTTTCAAAATTTTTCTTTGGCTCGCTACCGCACGCCAGTTCTTAATAGACTTTCTGAATAATTTAGCTATTCTGATCCATCCTCAACGTACATGAAGACATTTAACTCAAACTATATGCACTTGTTAATGATAGAGGGTATAGAGAGTATTTTCTGATTCAATATTTTGCAAAAAAAAAAAAAAAATTCCTGGCTCGCTTACCGCTCGCCAGACATTTATTCATATACTTAAAATTTAGAATTGCGCCAGAAATGTTAAAATTCGTGCATGAAACCCCCTTTTTTTTTTTTAAAAAAAATCTCTCCCCCCCCCAAACCTTTCTTTTCTTTTCTTTTTTTTTTATTTATTTATTTTTTTTTTTTTTGCTTGTTAGAAATTTTGGGATCTTGTGCCCCTCCACTTTTTCAAGAGCTACGCCGTTGCTTTAAAAGATAATAAAACAGATATAGATTATCTTTGTGTAGTCAATAATGCACCCTTTAAGTTATTATTGCGAAACAGAAGCTTTTGATAGTATGCATTCAACATCACCCATTTCAAAATCTTCAACCCCCCTTTGAAAAATTCCTAGATCCGCCTATGATATGACACACGTGTACTCCGTCAGTACTGTAAACAAGGTACATAAAAAGAATGATTTCGTACATTTTTAAATAGTTTTGTCGTTGATTACATATATGATTGAGTATATTAGGATATTTTCTCTGTGCAGCATCTCTGTTTTCATGTAATTTTAACAAATACATACCATTTTCTCAATTTTTCTTACCACCCGCCTTGTCAACTGTCGGATCGCACCTTCCATCGCTTCTCAAGCCTCTAAGTAACGCAGAGGTCCTTAACAACGCAAGGGGGTCACAAAGCATTCGGATCCCCTCGCCCTTTATTTGAACGGCATAAAAAGACTCGGATGCCAATGGTGGAAGGTTTTACATCAAATCGATGTAAAAGTAAAAAGGCACTTTTTCAATATTTAAAATTGCTCAATTTGAGTGAGTAATTTTGTGAGTAACACATTTGTCATTTACGATCCAGTGTTGGAATTTGTATTTCATGATAGAATATAACAAAACTAATAGATCGACGGGGAACTATTTTTAAAATGGCGCCGTCTGACGTCCGAGTCTTTTTTCGATGGAAAAGGTCGAGGCTGATCCGAATGGTCACAAAGTGCACTCAATAGATTGGGGGTCTTCTCAAAGGTATATTGAATAGACGGAGTGTCAGTGATTGAGTTAAAGTACATGACATTTAAAACTGATAACTTTCATCCTTTGAATTTACAAAATATCATAAAAATGAATTGAATTACTGTGTTGCTACCGTACTTGACGACACGGAGTCTATGACGTCAAATGACGTTACGTTATTTCGCGGCAAATTTTTGACGTAATATTCCATGGGACGCCTTAACATACCCGCGTGGTACAAATGTTAAACGTTTTCAAATTCATAAGCATCATTTAAAGGCAGATTAATTAACAGCGTGGACCAGACATGCACGTTTCGGGTATTTAATCCAACATGTCCAAGTCATACAGTGTTACAGTTTATGAGCCATTGATATGAAACGTCCTTATCAAATCAATTGTCTATATTTTCAATATATCAATTGTCTATATTTTTAATATTTGAATCCCTCCTAGTTTCGCTTTCTTTTCAGTTAATGCTATGTAAATATGCAATGAAGTTTTCTCATTTTGGAGTAAAGATTCAATAGGGAAATGTTAGGTTTAAAATTGGGAGAAAGTAAAGTACCACTTTTTGGCGTTGGAAACGGGGCCGAATTGAAGCCCTTAAAAATCCTGGACATGTCAATTTTAACAAATCAAGGGGTGTCCCATTAAAGATTTAAGAAATCCAAATCTGATATTCTATTTTTGACTCTTAATTTAATTGTTTTTGAGATGAAAATTCATTACATGAGTTAAAAAAGATCCTGACGTTAATCTCAACAGCACTCACAATAGAGCACCAATTCTAGTATCGACAGACCCCTAGTAAGCTAGAAGTGGGACCAGATGCCCGGGACGAGTAAGCATCCCCTTTTGGCTAGCCGACAAATAATTTAATTAAGATGAAATTAAAGGACTCAATCGGACTCCTTGGGTGACCACATGCATGAGCTCGCGATTATTTTACACCATAATTATGCGTTCTTCTAGACCTTTCAGAAATCCAAAAAGTGGAAGGGTTGTGCGGACGTAATCCAGAAAATTTCACCGTTTGCTTCTTTCGTTGTAGGTGAACGTCCTAAGTCGGCACCGGTTTCCCATTAATCTCGTTTATTAATATGTGGTCTTTTGTGTTTGATATTTCTATTATGTGAGTTGGTGTTCCTGTCCTTTCATGTCCCTTACTGTGCGTGTCTAATCTGTGTTTTAGAATTAGGTGTTTTGGAGCTAAGGGTGTTGCAATCTAGTGTTGTTGTAGATTCCCTCCTTTGTTTGTATACCCTATTTCCTAGTATTTTATTTATTCTTTTTTATTTTGGTCTTATAAGGTAGAAAATATACAGAATGTACACTTGTCCCACATGTTCCAGGTACAATATATATAAATATATCATCTTTTATTCGTCTGATAAGCCATCAATAAACGCAATGTAATTTAATCATGTCGTGAAAAGTTAGTACATGTAGATCGTGCGAAGCTTCACATTTCTAGTCATCAATCTGGAACGGATTTAGTTTCTGTTTACTACCTTCTGAATAGTATTTGAAATGTTAATTGTCTTCCAATTCATTAGTATCATTTATGAAAGATTTTGTGAGAATCTCTCTCTATAAGCATTTTGTAGGATAAACTAAGGACAGAGCTACTAGTATGCCTTCATGGACATGGTAGAGGTCATTGTCGTAGTTACCACATACTTCCTTCTGATTTAAATTTTTCTCTCTCATTCATTTGTATCAATAAAATGTGTTCATACCTTGTACACATTGTCTCCGCTGTAGCCTTTTTGAACAGTAGTATAAACATCAAAGAAGTACCTAACCGTAATTTAAGTCTCAAATTATGTTACTCGCATAATATTACAAAAAACTTATGTCATTGCTTTATCTAATTAGAATCGTTATTAATAAGATATTTATTTTGAATGAATAAAGAACAAAACACTTCTGAAACTGACATTTTTTTTTCATGTCATTGCTTTATCTAATTAGAATCGTTATTAATAAGATATATATTTTGAATGAACAAAGAACAAAACAAAGGCAGTATGTAACTTCTGAAACTGACATTTTTTTTATTTCTGAAAGTGCTCTTTGGTTTGAAATCCTGAGCTACAGCACAGCTCTTCTTGGTCCATCTTCACATTCCTTTTCTGGGTCTGACTTCAATACTAATTTCTCGCATCCATTTGTGTCGTGTTTTACCTCGCATGTATCAGGGTACTCAATAAATCTAGGACCAGCACTGTCATGAAAAAACAAAAAAAAAAGAAAGTAAGTATATCAATGACAAATATGGATAATGACCATATCCCTGTATACAGCACAAAATCGATAATTCAAAAATCAGAAACCGAAGGCATACAAAATCAGAAAACCTTTATTCAGAAAAAGGTATCTTCATATTCACTCGCTTAATTTAAAAGCAGATAAATTTACAGCATTGACCAGACATGAACTTGACCATCAATCGATAGAATGAAAAACAGCCAAAATCTGTGAAAATGATGTCAAGAATATTCCAAGAGGCGAAGCATGTTCTATTACTGCAGAAATTTATGAATTAAAGGTATCTAGAGACATAAGATGCCAAGTAATATTTAAATTATAATATTCCATATAATGTGTTGTATCATAATTTTCTCATATTGCTTACATGTACTAATGAAAAGGGATGGAGGCGACCAAAGAAATAATAACAAGAATGAACATATGAATCAGTGAGTAAGATTTTAAGTTTAAATCAGGAGTACTAATGACGTATACATGCAAAATCATATTTTCAAATTAAAAAAAAAGTTGTATATAATATTTTATTTTTCATTTTCGTCTAATATCAGTAAAATATTTTTGTGAATTTTAATGTAGATGGAAAATTCGTTTCTGTCGATTCTTCAACCATGTCTATTTTGCATGTACATGTATACCATACTTTTCAGAAACTTACCTGCAGCACGTCAGGGCAGAATATTTTGAGCAAACACAGCGTATGCAATTAAAAATCTCAGAAGTTTCACCCGGCATCAGAAATCCGTTCGCGTAAAAACACCCTTTTCCAAAAAGACAAAATATTGATTTCAATATTTTTAAAAAAGATCAAAATATAGAGTTTTTTTTAGAATACCAGAAAACATAAATGTCGACTTGCGTAAATGTCGAATTTAGTCAAGGAAATTAAAGTATAAAAAGCATACCTTGATTTAATGGAATAGGCGGTCCGTATTCACAAGACGAATAGCAGATATTTACCAAACATGCTAGCGTTATCACCAATTGTGAAAAGCAAGCCATCTTCGTCAAAGATTTGAAATCTGTCCAACCAATATAGCCAAAAATAATCTTCAATCTGTACAATCATTTATATAGAGTCATCATAGTCAATGATGACAATAATTGCTATGATATAGACTAATTGACAAATAAATGTATGGTTTAAACTTACATGTGACATATACAGAGGCAAACCTTCAACCTTTTCACTGTCCTCTTTAAAATATGTACGGCCACACCAAATTAATTTTCAGTTATTTGTAATCTGAAAATAATTTTAGAAGCGAGCGAGCGATGATTTAAATTCAAATACTTAAATTTCCAAATGTCCAAATCATTGATGATCAAATTAGGTTTATTTCAAGTTTCCATTTTTTCATATCATTTTTTCAGAACCAAAATATCAATTTACGGATTATTCATTCTAAAAACAGAAGATTTCTGTGTGTTTTGTAAGATTTCTGTGTGTTTTGTCTGTTGTTAGTGCTGTTGAGATTATCGTCAGGATCTTCTTTAACTCATTTGTGTCACACTTATGCCCTTTGCCGTGTGGAGCTCGTAAAAAAGTTCCCCGCGAGGGGGTTGACAGTAAGTGTTTTGAATATATTTCCCTGACATTGTCGCCATAGCACTTTCTATATAGACATAACGTCAGACAGTGCATGAAGTTTATATATTGTTTTCATTTTCGTGCTTAAACATCGACGGCGGGTGCGGCTAGCCAACAGGGGATGCTTACTCCTCCCGGGCACCTGGTCCCACCTCTAGCTTGCTAGGGGTCCGTCGATGCTTAATTTTGTACTCTGTTGTTAGTGCTGTTGAGATTATCGTCAGGATCTTCTTTAACTCATTTGTAAGCTATTAAAAGAAACCTTATGGCAGTAATGTGAATTATGTTTAATTAAGGGGCATATAACTCTAGATCATAACAAAATTCGAGGGCAGTGCAGATTCTATAAGTCAGTGTGGTAGCATACCTTAACATGCACATGTACATTTGATTGGATTTAAGCAATAAAGGATAATTTGTAAGTAATTTCCCTTCGATAAGAAAAAAAGTTCTAAGTATCAACAACAAACCTTATTATAATGATAAGTGATTTGAAGGAGTTGTTGAAGAACGTCATATTTAAGCAACTGAGTCTTCTAAAATCAATCAGTTGAATTTCATCGTAGATCACAATCAAATATCTAGAGACCTTACACACCACAAAGAAAGACGGAAAGGACTTGGTGCGCTTACCCATCATATCGGCCCTATAATTTTGACGAAAAATGGTTTTAATAAAAGAATTATTGATTATCACTTTTTGAATGTTGAATGGTTGAAAAAATACCGCGTCATAAATTTGAGCCCTCGTAACGTCACGCGCGTGATGTATGACGTCATGTTTTGACGTCATTTACCCTGAATGACGCAAAACTAAGGAACATCATCGTATTTTACATATAAATCTTCAAAATTCATCTATGATCCAGGCCTCGCCTACGAATTATTTCATGCAAATTAAAAGGTCGATCAGAAATACATTGATTGATACAAAAATATTCATGGGCAAAGCCCGGAGTGCTACATGATTTCATAGTTTTGTATCGAAATATCGCTCATTTATTGATATTTGCAATGATTTCTACGGTTTTAAAAGTTTTGAGCGACGTTTTATTCAGTATAGGACTGTGAAATCAAAAGAGGCTTTGCTGATTTGAATTCAGCATACGTTTGACATTTTAAAAACTAGAAAATTCTAGTTTTTAAAATGTCAAACGTATGATGAATTCAAATCAGCAAAGCATTTTTTTTGTTATGGATAGATAAACAAGTTTGAACATAGGGCCAAAATAGCAGGTTTCCGCACCTACTCCTTTGGCTAACATCAGGGTTTTTCTAGTCCATGGTTCCAGGGCTACTGAAATTGGGTAATTTTGCGACATTTCAACCGAAATTGGGATATATGGTTAAACAGCGAAAAGAGATATTCATGCACATTACAAAAGATTTGATTTTTTCACCTAGGCCTTGTATCAAGAATATTTTAATATTTTGTACCCCCTCCTCTCTATAACCAAACATCATTAATTCTGTGCAGAAGTCACCATTGATGTAAATGTAAGACTTATTATGCTTTGATACAAAATTATTACATCCTTGGAGTTGGACTTTTAAAGGAAATTTGGAAAGGAGGTGTTGCTTTTAGATTCCTTTCGGACTAAGGAATAACAACAGATGCAAATGATCAAACTTAGGAAGAAATTTTTACTAAGACTTTGATAAATCAGGACGATGAGGATGCATGACCAAGTCAGACAGTGTTACAGATACGAAACGCCCTTATCAAATCAATTGTCTATATTTTCAATTTTTTAATCCCTCCTAGTTTCGCTTTTCTTTCAGTTAATGATTTGTAAATATGCAATAAAGTTTCCTCATTCTGGATTAAAGATTGAATAGGGAAATTTAGGTCTAATTTTTGAAGAAAGTAAAGTGCCACTTTTTGGCGTTGGAAAAGGGGACGAATTAAAGCCCCCACAGACCCTAAAAATCCTGGACATGTCAATTTTAACAAATCAAGGGGTTTAAAAAATCAAAATCAGATATTCGATTTTTCTTGTTGACGATTGACGGGTTCAATTCACAGTACCTAGCATACTGTCTCCATATTGAGCTTTTATCAATTCATTTTAAAAATACATTAAAGACATTTTTGCAAAGTTTCTGCACATATTACTAAAACAGAACTTTCTTTAAAGTAATTCAAGATATACACTTCACTTGACGCTTCAAAGTATTGCCCTCTTATTAGGATTATTCTTTTACACCAGTAGAAAAGTGCTAAAAATCCCATTCGTAAGTGTGATACCCGGTAACCTCGAAAGCAAATATCGTGATTTATATCATATCGTGAGTTAAGTGTATCGTAACTGCCCTAATATGTCTCGAGTGGAACAAGGGAATTTGTACCCTGGCCTTCAGGTAGGTTCTTCGCACTTTCTCGGTTTATGCAAGAACTGAATAAGCGATGAAGGTAATAACCAAATCTTTCATAACTTGTTACACGATTACTAAATGTGAAAAGAATTGTAACATCTCAATGCACACAAATTAAATAACATGTGGAACAACTACTGTACCTGTAGTGTACTGACTACATGTATGTGTCATAATTGTAAAAGGAAATTCGAGCTACCTATGTTGTCTATGCAACAACAAATATTCGCAGCTATTACTCGGCAATCGTATTCACAATACTTTTAAAAATACGATGGTCAGTTTGCATAATTTCAGATCAAGCATACCAGTCTAAGCTCAGCTGATCTTCTTTCTTTTTTTATTTTTATTATAAGTTTGACTTCGTCATCGTACAATTCGTTCCAAAATGTCTTCTCCTTCAAGTATTTCCCTCTGCTATTTGGAGTACAATGATAGGGAATAATTACGTCAAAATTAAGAGAAAGAGAGAGAACGCAGGAATCCTAGGTACAGCGTATAAATCAATGCGGACCCCGAGTCCCGAGATGGAGAGGGGAGGGTTTCGAAGAAAACATCTCAAGTGGTCAACTCTAGGCGGATCCAGACTCGGAGAAGTGGGGGCTTAAATTTCGGCCCGCTCTCCCCAGGAAAAAAAGTTGAAAAAAAAATGAATAAATCACGGGTGAATCTGGAGTATGTTTTCTCCTTTTCCTCTCGCATATCTGGGCCATTTTCTTACTCGTTTAAAAAAGCGACAAAGAAATGGATACCCAGGGCAGGTGCATCCCCTCCCGAACCGATAGGACGAGTCTTTGACCTTTCTGAGAATCATTTGTAAAAAGACACATCAATGTCTTGAGTTGATTTTTTTTACCGTAATGCAAATATGTTAACTTCTGATGAAAGAAGATAGGTTGCACAATAATTTTCCTGTTACTTTACCCGTGGCTTGTTTTGCAAATCATTTTTCATGTATATGATCGTAAATTTTTTGTGAAATGCAGAATAAAGATATGATTTATTATTTGAAATAATGGTAGTTTTAGATTGAGCGGAAAATCCCGGGGCCCTCTATGACTCATGCTATAAATAAAGTTTGTACGAACTATTGGATTTGATCAATGATCATGATGATGGTTTCGAGTCAATATATATAGACAGTGATAGAAGGTACATGTATGTACATGTATAATAAATTTTGTGTATATTATTTCAACATTATGAAATTCTGGGGAACAATTTGAGAATTCTATTTAAATCTGTCACTGAAAAAAAAAATGGAAACGGGGGAGGGGTTCCCGGCCGGACCCCACCCCTACCTCCGTCCATGTTAAATAACAAAAGATGACTCTGAGAAAGTTTTGATTTTTTTATGCTTTTTGATGATGAATTATCAAGTTTTTGTTCTGATATCTTTAATATGAGCATTTTCTCGGATAAAAAATCGAACTGGGTGCGATGTGGGTTTTTTTAAATCATTTTTGGTAGTTATAATATTTATTTATTCATTTTTACCTTTTAATCTAATTATTTATTGCCATGTATACTCCAGAGAGAGAGAGAGAGAGAGAGAGAGAAGGCCTCGTGGTTTTGTACCCCTGTATATAAAGCGGGAGGCGTGTCACATTACGCAACATGATGTAACTGTATATTAGCTCGGGGTGTCACCCGTCGCGAATCAGGTCCTTTCTATCAGGGGAGAAAAAGGGGACATTGAAGGGATGTCGTAGGGCAGGGAAAATACATCGTGTTGGGGGAAGGGGTTCAAGATAAATGAAACAAATTTTCGACAATGAACCTAGAACGGTAGAATTTCGGATAAAATGTTTGATTCTGACCTATCGATGTGTTATTTCATACATCACGGATAGGTTTGTTCTTTTTTCATAACTTTGGTGAAAGTTATTTGGCGATCACTGGGGCAAAGAACCTCAACTGCGGGGGACATACTTTTCTTTTGAGAATTGTGAGGCTGGAGGATATGGGAGGATACCCCCCCCCCCCTCCTATCGATGGGAGCCCGGGCCTTCCGTTAAGATTGAAAAAAATGAATCAAATAGGTTCCTCTTGAAAGTATTTGAACATGATTCAGTTTTAGCAAACGATGTACTATATATTTATCAAGGATCAATTAAGGAGCAGAGTATATATAACTATATCCTTACTTTGCATATGATGAATACTATATTGTTGAAATAAATATAATGAATAAATATTGTTCAAACTAATACAATTATTTGACATTCTCTACACCTATTTCTTTTAAGTAATCGCGGCTCTAGAGGGAGTTACCGGCGCCAGGACTTTGCCCCCCCCCCCCCTCTCTCTCTCCTGATTTTTATACAAGTTTTATTTTCTTATGTACATGTACATATATTTACTATATATGGATTCCCTGATGGGTTGCATCCCCCTTGAAACAAAATCCGCCCAGAGACGTATATACGTCTATGATCCGCCCTTGTATAAAGTCAACAATTTATCATTCAAATAAAAAAAAAAATCTAAAATAGATAGATAATTAATACTTCAAAAAACGCAATATGATACATCTTCTTTTTTTCACCATAATTTACAATTATAATGATAATATTTATGCCGTGAAAGATTAAACGGTTGATGTGACCTTGAAGATACCGACAAGCCGAAAGCATTCGTACGGAATACCTTTAGAATATACAACAGGGTAAGTAAAAGAGATCGATACAAATGTATCTGGGTAGCGCAGGTATAGCTCGAAGTTTTTCCCTCGCATTCTCAGAACATGACCGCTTCAAGGTTTTAGCTCATTTGCATAATTCATGCACAGTTAGAAGGAGCATAGAAAGATCTACGTGAACCGGCTGTCTGGATAGGAAACGAGAAATTAGCACAGGAGGAATACCGAGGAGGGGTTGTAGATGGGGTCCTAACCTCACCCTCTTTCTCTCGAAACGTGGAGAGAGAGAGAGAGAGAGAGAGAGCAATATAATGTTTAAAACTAATATTTTGATAAACGTTACACATATACTCGGGAAAAGTATGCAGTTTTGCTACAGTGTCCCTGAAAATAGATTTTATTGAAAACGTAAAATTTATTCCGTCTTAATTGAGGAAAAAAAGTAGCCATAAAAAAGTTTTATTTGAAAATATGCAGTAACGACCATAGTATTGTCAAATTTGTTTAATAAAATCTTCATAAATCTCTAATGTAAAAACGCAATACATTGTAGGTGGCGCCAGTGTAATGAATTAGAGCTGCGCACCCCAAATTCAAAATGACGTAACTGCGAATGTATGCGTTAGTTTGAATTTATAATGAGATTGTAAACATTCACATGAAAAGAAAGATTTTGCATTATAAAATTTTATAAAATTAATAAATTTTCACCGTACCTTTAAAAAAAGGGGGGAAGGGGGGGGGGGGGGGGGGGGTGGCTGAGTCCCTAAGTTTTAGATTGTATTTGAAAGAAATTAGCTTTTATTGATTTGATTAAAGCCAAGAAAAATAAAAAAAAAAAAAAAGATGAGTGTTAGATATAACAAGTTGATACGGGGTCATCCTCCTCCTTCCCCTTTTTTTCCGGGGGAGGGGGGAGCAGCCGGCTATCTTCAAGAATAACACTTAATAAAAAGTTTCGCCATCAAATAAATGTATGGGTAAAAGTAGCTACGTCAACGTCAGTTATAGCCCCCCCCCCCCTTCCCCACCCCAAAAAAAAAAAAAAAAATAAAAAACCCCACTTAAATTAGAATAAAAATCAAAATATTTGTTTGATAATTAGACTTACTTATTCGGGCATGTTTTATTCAAAATGGCGTCACTTATTACTGACCATCCATAGATGGATATAAACGGAGAAGAAAGTGCTAGAGGATACAGATCCCAATTAATGCATATCTAGGTCATTGTCCTGTCAAAGAGTTCCTATTATTTTCTTATTGTTTTCAACAATTGATGGAAAATACACATAATGCTTATCTTGAATTGTCTTCCCGTCATTGTTTACTAGATAGATGAAATAAAATTTTGAATATAGTTTAAAGTGTGTGAGACATCTACATGTGTGGAAGAATACGTGTGAAAATGGGCCCTCAAATCATAAAATTCGAATAATTCCGGTACGGAACCAGGTGCATGACTTTGAAAAAAATATTTAAAAAGTTGTGTACTTTTAATCTTTACGGCATTTTTTCTATGTGATTCAAATAAAATTTCTAATCATTTAAAAGTAGTGTCAATGTGTTTAAGCCGGTGCGATTTGAGAATTTTTTTCCTATTTTTGGTAAGAAAGTACTTGAAAAATAATGTGATTTTGAGTATGACATCTATTTGACGTGTACATATTACACTCTCATTCATAATAAGGCGCCGAGCCCCCCCCCCCCCCCCCCCCCCCGCCCTTCCTCCTTAAAGATGCCGAGTGCCCCCCCCCCCCCCCCCCATGATAGGAAGTTTTGTTTTTTTAACCAGATGTGATAAGAAAAGTATAAATTGATGATGAAGTTTAGCATATATATCGGTATGCTGAAATTTTCGCAACCCCCCCCCCCTTCCGCATTTTTTTTTTTTTTTTTTTGTATCCATCGTTATGAACTGCTATCAAAACGTATCATTTATTTAGAAAATAATTTTCATTTGATGTATAACTTATTTACAAGTGGAAAACTAGCAAATATGGAGTATAATGTACAGTTTTAAACTTCATTCTGAGCCTTTACCGAGCATAAAAGGAAAAACGCAGAATTGTAAAATTAGGGGGGTGGGGTGCGTTTTTTCCTTACTATGAGTCGTTATATCAATATATGCATACTTTTTTCACCTTATAGAGTTGTTGTATGGTCACTGACATAGAAAAACAAAATAAATTTCAAAACTAGCCTAGAATTATCTTTTTCTGGTTGATTTTACGCAATTTTTACAGTAAGAATTACGCCTCTCGGGCCTCCTGGAAAAAAATCGTATAAATTCTAAAAATACAGTTTGAAGTTTTTACATTTAAAATATCATTATATCAAAGTTGAAAGAAGACAACACAGTTTATTTTGTTTAAATATCCTTATTTGGAAGAGTACAGGACATTTTTGAAAATAGCGGACTTGAAAATGTCATGAATTTTACCAAATATTGCGTGCTTAGAAATAGCGTCAACCGCGCTCCATTTTGGCTGAATTATTTCAAAACAATGAAGATATTTTAATGAAACTTTGTACATAGCATACAAACATATTGATGTAAATGACAGTGCCATGATTTTGTTGAAGGTAAAAGAGAGGGAGAGTTATATTGTAAACAGAAACAGAAATATAAAAAAATAAATATGGTTGTATGTAAAGAATTTTATAAATAAACAAACAAAAATAAATAAAGAGGGTCCCATCATGGAAAAAGCCAGTCTTAGGCCCGCAGTTCAAGTGTAACCCTCCCCCCCCCCCCCGGCCTCTTATATTAATTTGATTGGACCAAAAAATAATATGGTAAATAAGAGATATCTGAAGACGTCAGCTACAGAAACACCTCTGTCCGTCACCATTGGATCCTCTTTAAGATTAGGTAAGGAGGGGGGGGGGAGATTTTATACATCGGTAACCAATGCGCGCTCTGTCGCACTTCGTTTTGCGCAATCGATCAAGGGTTTTATACAGAAATCATCCTCCTAGGAATTAGAAATTAAAATAATATTAAAAACATGTAAATCTTTAATGCATAATTGACGATGTTGCAACTAAATATTGGCAAATCAAAGGTGCATGAAGAATGCTCAATTTCCCGTCTTTATTTGTATAGCAATACAAACCACATATTTTTATCTATTAATTTTGCATATTTTATATCAATTCAAAGCTACATGTACATACATTATTCTACTGAGACATTGTTATTAAAATGGAACTACACATGATTTTTCCTTGTAGAAATATTATCGTATACACATTAAACAAACGAAATAAAAGAAAGAAAGAAAACAGATATTTATTTTCGGCTATCTATCATTCATTCAATAAAAAAAAGAAATATATTTTGCCCAATTGACCCAGATTTGATCTTTAACTGAAAGATCCTGGAAACTTGGGGGGATGGGAAGTTTGGGGATATCTGAAGTATAGATATCCGCGGCAAATGGCCGATTTTATACGCCGTTTTAAAAATATTGTTAGAATCATTGTTGATTGTTGCAACTATTGAAGAGATAAAAATATTTATATCACCGAAAGCATGACTGGGCCCTTTAGATGTTGATCTCTGATCTCTGTGTCCACGGCGATATTTTTTTATCCGTTTATCACTATTAGATTATTTCAAATATTAATTCAAAACTCAGTACATTGAACATTAGTAAGAGTTTTCTTTTTATATGTTTGATAAGAGATTTTACTTTTTTGTGAAACTACAAATCGAGCATAGCCCGGGGGAAGGGCTGATGACCGCAGCACCCGGGCGCGAAGAGCTTTCTACTAAGCTGGCCGGGATGATCTTATTCATATTGGTCATATTCTTTGTTCAATATATCAGAGTAAGGCGAAAATGAACTTAAAGCATAATACTTAATGTATATCAATAATAGAGCGACTCCTCCAGAATCTCTCCCGGGACACCCCGGCCCCTTTCTTCCCTCCGTATCATCCGTGTGGGATATAGGATTTTTAAATACTAGAATTTTATGGACATTTAACAATCCTATGAACATCACCACATCGTATACATTTAAATTTCTCCGATTTAGGATTGCATTTATATAGATTAATGTAATCATAATATGCCCTAAATTTAGTCGCGGTAACCTTTTTGCGCCTTCTTTCGTGAGAGTTTCGACATCTAGGAAACGACGTATTGCTAACAATGAAATTAATGAAATTCTTGTAACTAACGTAATTACAAGTATTATACCGAAGACATAATCATTTTTGCAATCCATACGTAATCTTCCGAATTACAATTATATATACCTAGTCATGTTTTATTCTGAAACAATCACCGATAAATATTTCATAAATTGTATGTTATCATATGAAAATATTTCTCTTAAGGCCATAATTAAATCATTGTTTGTTTCCCCTCGCCCCAACCGGGTCAAGAAAAACGTCGCCGAGTCGGGTTTTTTAAGCCAAAAAATCCCTTTTTTTACAGAATCGAATTACGACCATGTCCGTTTCGTTTTCGAACATTCAATCCAAATAGATTGTGAATAAACTCAATATATTTCGATTACAAGTTTCGCGTTGTCTGAAGAAGTGGAACTTACTTGACCTCTTGGGTTTGCAGATAGATACGCATGATAAGGATTACATCCCATTAATCAAAGGCTCATTCTCACACGGTGAACGCTGGGCAGCTGAATAATTTAATTTACCCACTGCAGATATAAATTACATGTAATAGGGCTCACTGATAAGGACGCTTACAAAGTTGACAGAAAGGGGAAACGTCCACTGGCAGATCAAGGGGAAGCGGGGGAGGTCATGAGGATCCCTCCTTATTGGTCTCTCTTGTGTATTTTTTGCAAGAATTAAAAAAAATCTAATTCTAGCTGGTCGCTACCGCTTGCCAGCATTTAATGAACTCTTATATAATATGACTGTATGAATTTCATATTATACAACAATTTTATATACATGTACTCGAGTGAATTCAGGAGACTCAAAATGAATTCATACATGTATGTTTGTCTGATAAATATATTCCAACTCTTTAACTTCATGTCATGATTAATCAAGGACTCTTGCATTGGTGTGAGAAATAAGAATAACTTCCATGTAAATTGTATGTCTCTTTTTTTTGTCCGTCATAATTCTGAACGAATACGTCTGCTTGTCTGCCTGATAGTCATGATACACGCACATCTATCAAACATGCATCAAGACATGACATAAGTTGCAACACTTATATAAATTTTATTTTTACACATCAGATGATATTAAAATATGTGGATATTATCGTTACCCAATGTTTCTACTAGGGGTACATTCCATCCGAAGAGGGGGGGGGGGGGGGGAGGTTGCATGTATTACGTTCATATTTAATGAGAAAAAAAAATCTTATTTGTCAGACTTAAGCAAAGTTTGCATAATGCATCAATCTGATTAAAACCATTTGTCAGACTTAAGCAAAGTTTGCATAATGCATCAATCTGATTAAAACCAGATTGATTAAAACCAGATCTTTACATGCTCCCGATTTTGTTATGTCGCGTACGCGTAGGCGACATAACAAAATCGGGAGCATGTAGAGATCTGGTTTTAATCAGATTGCATATGCATCCACAAGAAGCCGTAATTGGATATAAGATCCCGGGTAAAAACTAAAATATTTTTTATACGTATATAAACAATTCAAACAAAGATTGGTGAAATGAAAATGAATACTATATACTGGCATACTTTATTTAGCTGAGCGGAGTGTGGAGTGGAGGGTGGAGTGGAGTGACACATTTCCAGTCAGTTGACCCCCATAATCAGGATAGTGAGGTGAATGATTCTTGATACTTGACAAAGACAAGTACCTGACAGATGGCCAGACATATCGTGTAAGGAGGTAATAAATGTATCTGCTGTAGAAGATGCATGTACATAAATCAAATGAGTAATTGATAACAAATGTCCGACAATGCGCATGTTATGAACTTTTAATTATACCACCTGTAAGACCTATAATCTCTCAAATCGGAACACTAGCGGAAAGAATCGATCATTATTGTTTCCTAATGAAAGATACGTACATAAAAGACAAATCAGACTTCATACATAAAATTAATTTTTCAATCAGAACCGATGATAGCTTACAAAAAGCAAAACAAAAATCATCAATTGCCAAATAATGATTAATCAGTGAATTATTAGGTCTGAACACTGATGCATGGGATAGGATCTTGTTGATAATTAAAAAAAGTAATTCAGAAGTTGAAAATCTAAAACTTTTTTTCCAAATTAAAGTAGCATTTTTCAAAATTTCAATTAAGATGAAATAATATCGATATTGTCTCGACATTGATTAATTCCATACTATCTTTAATTCTTTTGATTTCTTTATGTAAATTAAAAAAGTATTCATTTGGAAAGTGCAGATAGAACCAGATGGATTGCTACCCCCAACATTACGTGACAGCTGTATTTTAACAGATTAATGAAAAAAGATGTTCAACAGTATGCTAAGAGACGTAATCAGGATCTAGGCAAATGGAGATACACCCCTTTTGTTTTTAAGGGGGGGTGACAAAATTGAAGATATGAAAGGGAAATAACTAACGACCCCCCTCCTCTACAAAAAGAAATAAATAAGCTAGAAAAAAATCTAAATTTCAAACATCAAATAATAAATTCAAATATCTTTGATAGCGAGTATGGCATAAACGTTTAACGCGTAGACAATGAAAACTGACAGAGTGACTCTCGACTTTCATTTTCTTTACATTTCTCAATTACCTGTTATCTAATACAGATTGCTTGAACCGCCACTAAGAGCATCACTTGGTCAATATCATGCGTTTGCAGATGGAAAATTGACATTCCCATAAATTAAAGATGGACACTGGTCATTACTTGAATTAACTAAATCAAAAGCCGCTAAATTGTTTACCCATTGGGGATATAAAGTGATAGGGCACACTGGTCAGGTCCCCAATAGAAATTTAGGTGGTACGGAGTTCCTAGGCCTTCTTGTAATTTGTTCTGTTATCTTTACTATTTTATTATAATATTCTGGCTCATGTCGGATCTAGAATGTTTTTTCATGGGGGGGGGGGGGAGCCATCTTTGAGGGGATTCTATCCTATGGTTTTGAAAACATAAGTACTGTGACATGCTTGAATCAGGCCGTGTTCACGCTGTTATTTTCATTACAAGTATACTCAATCTGATTAAAACCAGATCACTACATGCTCCCGATTTTGTTATGTCAAGTATTCTAAGCGACATAACAAAATCGGGAGCATTTAGAGATCTGGTTTTGATCAGATTGATGTATACTTGATGTTACCCAAAAGCAACGCAATGCCTTAAAAATTCGTGGGGGGGGGGGGGGGCGTTTTCCGATTTTTAACTACATAAATTGATCAAAATTTATTAACTTGAAGTTTATAAGGAGAAATTTTATTCCTCTTCGATGTTCAAAGTTCAAGGTCACTGACAAGATTTAGCAAAATTCATTAGGTAGACTTTTAGATCGCATTTTCAACAGAAAATATACCAAGTCTCGATGTTTATTGTATTATAAGAAATCGTAAGAATTCTCTAACTTAAAGGTCAAAGTGAAATATGGGTGTATTTTTGTGGCTTCAAGCCAACAAGCCAAGAGTATTGATAGTCAAATATTGGAATTTAACCGAATCCTTTTCAAATTAATTTTGTTCACTCTGTATGGTACAATTTTAGCGAGATCTTCATCAATTTGACCTAATATTTTGAATGTTAATAAACAGTTGCACATTTACTTTTTAGCTCACCTCACGAAGTGAGAGGGAGCTTATGCTATAACTCTGTCGTCAGCGTCCGCACTAGTATGTTAGGAAATTTTATTCTCTATTATAAGTTCTAGGAAGTTCAAACTTGCACAGTTGATGCGTCTTTGTCTGCGTCTGCGTCTGCTGTTGAGATTATCGTCAGGATCTTCTTTAACTCATTTAAGATTAGAACACAAATCTATGTTCAAATGAAGGTCATGACCTGTATTTTCCGCTTGAGCGCACATGTTAGGAAGATTTGGGTATCAATGTTAAGAAGTTTTATTTCTCTATTATAAGTGCTAGGAAGTTCAAACTTGCACAGATGATGCGTCTTTATGAGTAGAACACAAATCTACGTTCAAATGTAGGTCATGACCTATATTTTCTGCTTGAGTGCACATGTTTGGAAGATTTAGGTATCAATGTTAAGAAGTTTTATGTCTTTATTATAAGTGCTAGGAAGTCCATACTTGCACATATGGTGCATCTTTAAGGTGCGTCCATACTTGCACATAAGGTGCGTCTTTTACTGTTGAATGTCATCGACATTCAACAGCAAAAAACCTTTTTCCTCACTAAGAGTACTCTTATCACCTCTCAGATTTAGACCCCACAGTCGTATTTTACGCACTTCTCCATCTGCAGGCTCTACATTCAACAACAGACACAGAGGGTTCTCAATTATTTCTAAGTGCAAAAGTAAAAGATGCTCGTTGTGTCACCTCATCAACTGCGACTCCATAATAACATCTAGTGTAAATGGGCAGAAATTCAAAATCGAGGTAGACCAAGACATCGATTGATCGTCTCAAGATCTTATTTTCGTAATGACTTGAAATGCCAGGGGATGTGGCGCACAATATGTAGGTGAGACAGGCCAACCTTTAAAATCTCGTTTTAGGAACCATTCTTATAAGATCAGAACCTCACGTCAACAAAAACACAGAAACTTTCTTTATAATCACTTTGTTAAATATAATCATTCTATTTCGGATATCACCATTACCCCAGTTCAGACTTTTCCAAAACGTAAAAATGAAAGTAAGACCGAAATTAAAAAACGCCGACTTCAAGCTGAACTTGCCTGGATCACCAAACTTCAGACTGCGTACCCTCTTGGTTTAAACGATCAAATTTATGGACAAGGAAACATTTCCTCAGCTTCTACCAATATCAACATCTTTTCATTTCGCCCAAACACTAAAAGGAAATACAGGTCACACGGGAAAAGACGAAACAGACAAAAAAGAAAACGATCCAGAATATACCGCTCTCTCAACGATTTACTTACTATAGCACGCAATGGCGGAAGACATGAGATGTTACATTCTCTGTCGTCAATACCAGTTATGCACTTGAAATCTATCTTGGATCAAGCAGAGGTTGCATTCTTAAGAAACACTGACTGATTCAGACTTAATATCATTGTCTCATTCGCACAGTATAAACTTTATCCTATTGTGAAAAACACCTCACCGAAAAGACGATTCATAAAAATCCCGTTTATTAACAAAGGTTTTGATCTTCTAAACATCTCTAATATTTTTCGGGATCATCGCGTACAAAGTACCATTCCTCAATATTTTGGAAATTTAGAGCCACCTCTTATTTGTTATAAGTACAAGAAACCTATTCGAAACTTTGTTTTTAACTATAATAAAGTTACAACGGATCCTGACATACTTGAATTGTGTCCTGCTTCTTGAGAATGTGCAACTTCTAAATATCTCTACAAACAAACCAGCTGGCCATGTTGTTACAGGTGACTTTTCAATTATCCAAGATAGACAGCTCCGTGGTCTTCTTAAAAAAGGACCTAAGTATAGAATCCCATCCAAGATAGATTTTGTCAAATGCCGTGAAGTGCTTACGGAAGCCTTAGATAATTATACGAAAAGATGGTGTAAATCAGAAGGAGTCGAACCGAATGCTCTGAATGACTGGAAACACCCACAGGCACCTGATTCCTAGAAATAAAAATTATAACCCTTTCTTAAACGCCCGTTTGTCTTCTCTTTACCTTTCTCTAAGGCATGACAGCTCCCATGTTTTAAATCGAGTCGAAACCTACACTTTACCATTAGCGGCAAGGATGACAACTCAAACTAACGGTACTGCACATGCTAAGAATAGCGTAAAGTGTAGGTTTCGACTCCATTTCAGGTATTTGGATTAATTGCGGCTAAATGCACGAATAATAAATGATACGTAGGTTACGATCGTGAAGAAAAATATCCGTAGAAAATACTGATATGTAGTTTTATGAAGAAATCCTTTTGAAACTTACGATATTGAGGGGGTAAAGAGGGGGGGGGGGGTAGGCGTTTAAACATGGAAGCTGTCGTGCCTTGAAGAGAGAGTAAAGAGAAGAGAAACGGGTGTTGAAGATTGAGTTTTAATTTTCTTTGTAGGAATCTGGTGCCTGTGGAAAAACCTCATTTTAGATATAACGGATATTCGAATAGATAACTTCCATAAAAACCCTCATCTTTTTCAAAATCCACGTTCCAAATCAGAAAGATATTTCAAATCCAAACTAAGTAAATTACCTGAAAAGTATGTCTTTACACCAGCTGATAAAGCAGCCAACAACACCATTATCATTTGAAAACGTTACTACATATCAACTTTGATTTCGGAACTTTCGTCTACTAATACATATATCAAAAGCAATGAAAGTGCATCTAACATTTTAGGCAAGCATAACAGTGAACTGTCTTCATTCAATATCTCTATTTCTAAATTGGATCTCCCAACACTATATTGCATACCGAAACTGCACAAGTCTCCTTACAAATTTCGATTTATTGCTAATTCTAGTAACTGCTCCACTTCAATTTTGTCTAGAAATCTGACGTCAGCACTTACTGCTATTAAAGAACACATAACTAGATATTGTGAAACGGTTCTAAACAGGAACGATGTAAATTTATTTTGGTCTATTAAGAATTCAGGGGATGTGATTGAAAAAAATGAAATCTGGAAATTTCCAAGCCAATACGATTTCTTCATACGACTTCTCTAATATGTGCACCACACTTCCTCATGACAAAATTAATGATCGATTATCTAATCTCATTAAATGGTGTTTTGATCGAGAGCGAAAAACTTACATTTGTACATCTGAATCGAAGGGTTTCTTTTCCTCGACAGACTACAAATCATACAAATCATGGACATGTAGTGACCTGTGTAATGCCTTGTCCTTCCTCTTGGACAATATTTATGTTAGATTTGGTGAGGATCTATACAAGCAGGTTGTAGGAATTCCTATGGGTACTAATTGTGCGCCTCTTGTGGCAGATTTATTTTTATACACGTATGAAAAAGAATTTATCCAAAATCTTCAAAAGCAAAGAAAATTTGATGAGCTGAAATGTTTCAATAATACTTCTAGGTATCTGGATGATATTCTAACCATTGACAATCCTGCTTTTGAATTATATAAGAATGAAATTTATCCACAAGAATTAACCCTTAACAAGGCAAACCTTTCAAATACAGAAACACCCGTTTTGGACCTAAATATCAAAATTGTAAACGGAAAGATTCATACAAGTGTATATGACAAAAGGGATGATTTTGGATTCAACATAGTTAATTTCCCTTGGCTTGACGGTGATGTTCCAAGATTACCGTCATACGGCATTTACATATCACAGCTCATCCGGTACGCTAGAGCATGTACTGATATTCAGGATTTTCACAGTAGAAATTTACAAATTACCAAAAATCTTTTAGGTCAAGGTTTCCGCTTTCATAAACTAGTTAAGACTTAAGGAAATTTTACAAAAATTACAGTCAACTTCTTTTAAAATTCGGATCTATACATGCAACAGAGTACATTACTATGGGTATTACACAACCTGTCTTTTATGGTGATATGATAAACAAAATAAAAAGGATCAAATGTAGGCAGCATAACCATCGAAAATGCGTCAGAATCACCAAACGCCTTTTATACCGTGGGTATGATCCTAATGTCACCAGACGGACACTAGGCTTGGTACTTGACCAATCTACAGTCTTGTACAAGCGCATCCTTGAGACTTGCACTCTGACTGACTGTGACGACGCGACTCCATGACGGGCCCCGTCCAAACCTCTTTAGAGAAGACAGGGCCCCGACCACCTGTCATCTCTGAATGTCAGTCGGACTCCTCGGATGATTACATACATGAGCTCGCTACAGCCGGCAGAGCACGGACTGTATTACGCATGCCCTCTTTTTATATCCATTTACATATTCATCTGTGTCTATGGGGCCTCTGCGTTTCGCGGTCTTGTTTGTGTGATGTCATCTTACAGTGAGGAGGTTGTTTTACACCACAATTGTACGTTCTTCGAGACCTCTGGGTAATTGGAGAAGTGAGAGGGTTGTGCGCACGTAGTCCAGGATAACCACACCATCTGCTACTTGCGTGACAGATGGCCGTCCAAAGTCGGCACCGGTTACCCATTGGTCTCATCAGTTTATGTGTAGTCCTTTGTGTTTGATGTTTACATGTCGTGTGTCTCTTTTCCGTCTCGTGCTGTACTCGTCTTTTGTGTTTTGGTGTTTTACTGTTGATGCTGCAACGGGGTCTTGTTGGAGATCTCCTACCTTCTTTTTAAGAGTAGAACACAAATCTACGTTCAAATGTTGGTCATGACCTACATTTTCCGCTTGAGTGCACATGTTAGGAAGATTTGAGTATCAATGTTAAGAAGTGTTTTAGAAGTCCTAGGAAGGCTTAACTTGCACAGTTTATGCGTCGTTATGAGTAGATTACAAATCTACGTTCAAATGTAGTTCATACTCTTTATTTTCATCTTGAGTGCATATGTTAGGGAGATTTGGGTATCAATAGAGTACACCAATTCATGCAAAATTTGGGTCAAGAAATGAAATGCTCTACTTCCCTTTTCTATTTTGTGTGGTATCTTCTCAGTAGGACATGTTTTCAAATTCAAAACTGTAATCTTTGGCTCTTTTCTGTTTGCTGCCATGATAGAATGCTGCCATGAGATGAGCTTTGTAATCTTTGATAATACTAAGTTTGCTAATTGGTGTAGGATGCTTCAAATACTTATCATCTACTTCTTTTCACTATATTAGCATATTAGTGCCAGATTGATACTCTTTTTGTATTTATTTTCTACACATGAACATGATGAAAGTGTAAAATTTACACTTTTTCTGTAAAATTTACAGAAAAAAGTGTAACATTTACAATTAAATATGTACAGAAAAAAAGTGTAAAATTTACAGACAAAAGTGTATAATCTACAGGAAAGGTGTAAAATTTACACTTAAATGTGAAAAATTTACAGAAAAAAGTGTAAGATTTACACATAAAAGTGTAAAAGTTACACTTTTATGTGTAAATAACATATTAAAAAAGAGTATCAAAATGGCACTAATACGCTTCCGTATTATTAGTATATTTATATAATGAGAATAATGTTAAATATACATGTAAGAGTACGCGATAACAAAACATGAAGATTTGGTAAAATATTTATTGACTACCAATTTGTAACAGATGCTTTAATTTTCAATATATTATGATTAAACTAAATGTTTCAGGAGAACAACAACTGGAGAGACGATTATGGAACACATCTGCAGTTCACTTCAAATTCTTTGAGGAGACCGTTTTAATTTTGCGAAAGTCTTAAGAATAATGGATTGGATTAGTACCTTAATGAGTACTTTAATATCTACACATTGTAAGCACTGGATTTATCAACTTTAATATTGCCTGGATGATTTGATCTTGTGTGAACATAATTGGAGGCAAAAAGAAAGGAGTCAAAGTACAAACACCTGGAGTACCAAACAAGAAGTTCTAAAGAATAATGTAATAATAATACCTCAATGATGTATTCGTGATTTATATAGGCATTTCAACAGATAGTGTCTCAGCAGTAATGAAAGATGCCCAAAAATAAAGATACATAGGACATCAGATGAACTGAAATTCACGAAATAATATATATATATATATGTATAATCAAAATCAAAGTGACATAATGACGATTAAATTTGTTTATTGCACTAAACGTTTTCGCCTGTTGGCTCTTCAGAGTTGCAATGAATATAAACAATAACAATAACAAAGAACAGTAGGTAGGCAGCGTCTATGACGTCATCATAACGTTACAGTTAGGCGCATCACGTACAAATGTCCCAGACGTTGGCGCACTTATTATTTCATCTAAAGTAGAAAGTTTACCTGAGATGTCTTCTAAGTACTTTTCAAAGTTATTCTCCGCTGCCGCTCTTGCTCTTGTTTGCGTCATTTTTGTCCATATACCAGTCGAATCACAGTAAATAATAAATATCCATTCCCGGTATAGTTAATATGATCAAAATCAAAGTGACATAATGACGATTAAATTTGTTTATTGCACTAAACGTTTTCGCCTGTTGGCTCTTCAGAGTTGCAATGAATATAAACAATATATGTATATATATAGTGGATGTCAATGATCATTAACAAAATCCGTGTGTGTGAGGGAAATTACGATGGCAAGACATCATAATGAGGAATTGGAAACATTTCTTTAACATATTGTACAAGACACTAGCTTTTGACAGAATAGAGAAAGGAGAAGGGATTTCCAAATATTTCAATTATCATATAAAAAAATAAAGAAGATGGCATCCATGCAGCATATGTAACTGTACAGTTAAAAGACAACTGTGAACGATGGCCGTAAATGCATAACTTTTTTGTGCCTAACTTTATTTAAACTGTAAGTAATTGTCTAGTAATTATTATACTTCGATGTTCCACCATAATTACATTTACATGTAGTGCTCACCGGGACATTCAAAAAGTATGTAAAGGTACATGACATGTATTCTAGAGTTCCGAAAGAACACTGATTCAAATATCAAGATTACTTACACTGCGGAAATTCTATAGTCTATATAGGGAAATGGAAGCAACCTATTACGTCCCCTTGTCCAGAGTCATATATGATATTGATATTCTGACGTCGACCTTTTGTGCCATGACTTACCAATTTATGTCTTTCTTTGTGGGAGTTACCGATTGTGACCTCTCTACCGAATTGAGGTGGCGGGTGTTGCTTACTCTTCCTGCGCACCTGATTTCAGTCCTCTGCAAGGAGTTCACTTCTCTTCATATGGTAGATTTCATTATTATTTTTTTACTTCTGTTCCTTTTATTCAATTATATCAATATATCTTGTATCATAACTCAATGTAGGAAATTTTTTTCTATTTGTTTTATATATGTCAATAATTACATGTATCTACGGAAACATCATAATAAAACATTCGATTTTTTTAACTCCTTATTAGGAGATGCTTTCTCCTAATTAGGAGATGCAATCACCTAATTAGGAGATACAATCTCCTTATTAGGACTTACCTTTCATCTATCACATAATTAGGATATAATGTCACCTAATTAGGACTGATCTATCACCTATTAGGAGATACTAACACCTAATAAGGACTGAACTTTCATCTAATTAGGACATACTATCACCTAATTAGGACATACTATCACCTAATTAGGACATACTATCACCTAATTAGGACTTAGCTATCACCTTATTTGGAGATACTAACACCTAATTATGACTTAGCTTTCACATAATGAGGCGATTCTATCACCTTATTAGGATTAAGCTATCTCCTAATTATGAGATACTATCACCTTATTAGGAGATAACATAACCTTTTTAGGAGATAATATCACCTAATTAGGAGATAACATCACCTAATTGGGACTAAGCTATCACCTTATTAGGAGATACTTGCAACTAATTAGGACTTAGGTATCACCTTATTAGGACTTAGGTATCACCTAATTAGGACTAAGCTATTACCTAATTAGAACATACTATCACCTAATTAGGACAAACTTTCACCTAATTTGGACTTATTTGTTACTTAATTAGGAATAAATTTCAACTAATTAGGACACACTATCACCTAATTAGGTGATAACTAAGTCCTTATTCGGTGATAACTAAGTCCATGTTAGGTATTAGATAATTAGGTGATAGCTAAATCCTATTTAGGTGATAGTACGTCCTCATTAGGTGATAGTATCTCCTAATTAGGTGTTAGTATCTCCTAAATAGGTGATAGTATTACCTATTTAGGTGATAGTATGTCCTAATTAGGTAAAAGTATGTCCTGATTAGGTGATAGCTTAATCCTAATTAGATGATAGTTTCTCCTAATTAGGAGATAAAAAAAATTCAGAATATGGCATTCGGACGTTTCCGTACTTATCTACTTGTCAAATATGCTAAATTACTAAAATGCATACTGTAAACGCAAATTTAAAGTATGAAATGAAAAAGTCATTGCACAATTTGTCTTAACAAACAGTTGTCAAGTAAGCAACCAGTTGTTAAGAAAGATTTCTTAACAACCAGTTGTTAAGAAAATATCGCTTGTTAGCTTCTAAACTTTAACAACTGGTTGTCAAGAAGTTTACCTATCATGTAGTTCTATAGTCGAAACACATTGCTATCTTAACAACAAGTTGTTAGTGATGCAAACTGAATCTCATTGTGATGGATTTAAAATGAAGCATGGAGGTACATGTACTTGTGAAGCACTGAATGTAGTCTATCTTAACAACCAGTTGTTAGGAACTTTGATTCTGAAATTTATAAATAATTATGTATGGAAACCTTTTACTTTGTTTTTGCAGTGTAATACATGTACTGAAATAAAGAATAAGAAATCTAAATTATTGATCATTTTGTTTAGATAAAGGCTGTTAACAACACACAAAGCAATTTGACCATATGGAATTGGTCAAATCAAATTGGAAGCTGTTTAATATATACTTTGTTTTTATGCAAGTATTCAATTCAATTCTAAATAGAGAGATAAAAGATGTCTACAATACAATTCTAAATAAACAAAATTTATATAAGGTACATGAATATAAGAGGGTCTTTGGGGAACTGGTCTTCTAGACAAATTTTAAAATGTAGAATTGTAAAATGGTGAATAACAGAAGTTCTCCTTCCAAGCTTACAAGAACATAAAATTGAGACTCTATGGGATACATGCAACATGTATTAATAGTTATACGTAAGTATTATCAACACTTTTGATATCTTCAAATATATGAACTTTGACATAAGCAAGTAATGATTGATAGAAATCTATGGCGAACGAAGCGAGCCAAGAAATTTTTGATAGACTGAAAACTGTGGCGAGCGAAGCGAGCCGGAAAAATTTCAAGAATTTAAGCAAAATTTTATGGTTATTCTTCAAATTAAGATTATTTGTAAGAGCAAGAATATTTTTTTCTGTCACACCATTAGCAAATTAATTTTTTTCATCAAAATTCAGAGCAAAATTATTTTTTTCGAAAACAAGCCTCCCCCCCCCAGAATATCAAATGGACAGTGCCTAAAGCAAAACTTCCACGCAAAAAAGAATAGGAATATCTCAAATGTAGTGTATTCATCTAGTACCTCAGATTATTTTCCCCTCAACTCTATTTAGAAATCTGAAAATTGTGAAATTTTCACTTTTTTTAAGAAATTTGTTTTGTTTGCTTTTGTGAACAACTTGTATTAAATACCGTTTGATTCTAAATTTTTCATAAATTTTGATTAAGTAAGTTCAATGATCACACGAACTTGAAATTGAATTTTACAGGGCTTTTTCTATGATGTCTGCGTCGTTTACCATTACGTTTTTTTTTTTTAATTCTTTGTCAAAAAAATATAATAATAACAAATTTATTTCGTTTGGTTACTTTTCATTTCGTTTCTTGTGCGTTTCATATTTTAAAGGACCCCGTTAAACTCGGTTACTCAAGATGAGTCCCGGGAATCAAATGTTTGTCAAATTTTACAGTTTGGATTGCCTCCCTTCTTAAGAAGATTTCATTTGAAATTCGGTAATAGAAATTAATTATTTTTCGATAATTACCATGTTTTTCTCATTTCAAAGTTCCTTATTGCTATTCAGACACAGATACAAAAGTCGTGAAACACTTTCAAAGGAAAATTCTTGGATTTTAAAATTTAGTTGAAAGGCCTATCTTATGTTCTAAGAAAAAAATCTATGAAATATTATGGAAAATATTATGGAAATCCATCCACAGGGAGAGGTGTAATGCTCAGGAGAAGGCTTTAATAATAATGTCTAATGTGACCCAAACCTATCACCTTGGTTCAAGGTCATGACGCACCCCTAGGTCCTAAGGAATATTTCTGTGAGATATTACTGAAATCCATCAACAGTAGGAGGAGTTATGCTCCGGACAAGGTTTTCCTAATGATGTATATTGTGACCTCGACCTTTGACATATGACCTTTGGTTCAAAGTCATGACACACCCTAAGGTTCCAGGAAACATTTGTTTGAAATATTATTAAAACTCATCCACAGGGAGAGGAGTTATGGCTCGGACAAGCTTTTACTAATTATGTCTATTGTAACTTTGACCGATGAACTTGCTTTAAGGTCATGAAAGTTCCTTAAGTTATAAGAAACATTTCTGTGAAATTTTATTGAAATCCATCAACAGGGGGAGGAGTTATGCCCCAGACAAGATATGATAGATGGATAGACAGGGTGATTCCTATATACCCCCCAAAACTTTATTTGCGGGGGTATAATGAAAAATAAAATATGTACAACTTTTTTTGATTGAAAATATTATTTTTCCTGTATACGTCATTTGTACTCCTGATTTAAACTTAAAATCTTATTTATATGTTTATTCATATGACTTTTAGTCACCTCCATTCCTTTTCATTAGAAGGTCATATGAGATAATTGTGATAAAAAAAAAACACATCATATGGTATATTTAATTTTAATTTTACTTGGCATCTTTTGTCTCTAGATACAATTATCAATTTCAGCAGAAATAGAGCATCCTTCGCTTTCTGGGATATTTTGTTCTAATTTTAACAGATTTTTGCTCCATTGTTTCGATTGAGGATCACTAACAAGGGTAAATATCCGAAATGCACATGTGTTTTCAATGCTGTAAAATTTATCTTCTTTTAAATTATTGTGAAGAAATTTTAAGATACCTATGTCTGAATAAAGGTTGATATACTTACTTTGTTTTTGTTTTTACATTACAGTGCTGGCCCTTAATTTACTGATTATCCTGATACATGCGAGTTAAAACACGACGCAAATGGATACCAATAATTTGTATTGAAATCAAACCCAGAAAAGAAATGTGAAGATGGACCATGAAGAGCTGTACTGTAGCTCAAGATTTCAAACCAAAAAGCACTTTCTGGAATAAAAAAAATATATTTCAGATTCATAATTTACATTATGCCTTTGTTTTGGTTCTTTGTTCATTCAAAATATATATCTTATTAATAACGACTCTAATTAGATAAAGCAATGACATGTTTTTTTTGTAATATTATGCGAGTAACATACTATAGTTCATATGGCTACAGTGGAAGCAATGTACACAAGGCATGAACACATTGTATTGATACAAATGAATAAGAGAGAAACATTAAAACCAGCTGGAAGTCGTAACGAATTCATTTGAGATGTCTGGTAACTACCACAATGACCTCTACCATGCCCATAAAGGCAAACAAGTAGCTCTGTACTTAATTGAACCTACAACCTGCTTGTAGAGGGAGATTCTCACAAAATTTTTCATTAATGGTGATAATGAATTTGAAGACAATTTACATTTCAAATATTATTCAGTAGGTAGAAAACAGAAACAAGATCCGTTCCAGATTGATGACTAGAAATGTGAAGTACAGCTTCGTGCGATCTGCTAGCTTTTTACGACATGATTATATTTATTAACATTGTGTTTGTAAACGTAGTTTATTGATGGCTTATCAGACGAATAAAAAATGATAGGTTTATATACCCGGGACAAGTTAATATTCTGTATATTTTCTACCTTATAACACCAAAAATTAAACAAATGAAATAAAATACTAGGAAATAGGGTATACAATTTTAAAACAAAGGAGGGAATCTACATCAACACTAGATTGCAACACCCTTAGCTAAAAAAAACACAGATCAGACACGTACAGAAAGGGACATGAAAAGAATTGTAACACCAACCCACACAATAGAAACAACAAACACAAAAGACCACATATAAATAAACGAGACTAATTGGAAACCGGCGCCGACTTAGGACGGCCACCTACAACCAAAGAAGTAAACGATGTAATTGACTGGATTACGTCCGCACAGTCCTTCCATTTTTTCCAAGAGGTCTCGAAGAACGCACAATTTTGGTGTAAAATAATCTCCTGAACTTAAGATGAACATACAAAGAGACAGCATGACGCAGGGGCCCAAGAATTGTCAAGATTGAAATAAAAAGTTCTATAGTACCAATTTTATTGTACTAGACACGTGTTTGAGATATTAATGTTAAACGTCTTCATATTCAATAGCATCATTTAAAACCTGATAAATTTACAGCATGGACCATACATGCACTTTTCGGGTACTAAACCCTCGTCAGTGATCCTCAGTCTAAACAATGTAATATGGCCAAAAAGTATGAAAATTATTATGTCCAAAAATGTACCAAAAACACACAGCTGGATATGTAAATAGATATAAAAGAAAAAACAGAAGGCATACGAAATACAATCCGTGCATTGCAAGCTGTTGCGAGCTCATGCATGTGGTCAACCGAGGAGTCCAATTGACATTCCTTTAATTTTGATTCAATTATTTGTCGGCTAGCCAACAGGGGATGATTGTTCCTCCCGGGCACCTGGTCCCACCTCTAGCTTGCAAGGGGTCTGTCGATGCTAGAATTGGGGTTCTAATGTGAATGCTGTTGAGAATGTCGTCAGGATCTTCTTTAACTCATGTAATGAATTATCATCTCATAAAGAATTAATAGCAATTTTCTGTAACCATTTAAACAATTTCGGCAAGCATGATCTCCGATTTTCATGAAATTTCACACATAAGTAGGGACCAAAGAAAAAGGTAAATAAGACCAAAATTTTATTTCTAGGTCATCTGGTTACCATGGCAACGGCCTTTAAAGTTGAGAAATTGGCAAAATTGAGCTACTTTGAAGCTCTATAGTTTGTTTTATATATATACGACATCTATGGATGACTTTTGTAAAGATCCTAAAGATAAGGACCTTAACTTTTAGATAAGCTCGGTCGTGGTGTCTGATATTGTCAAAAAGGCTGGTTACCATGACGACATAATTCGCTAATTTTGATATATTGATTTCAAAATGCTGCTTGTATTTTTCCATTTTTCCTTGTCTCTTCGTGGGTATTGATAAGAAATTGGAATGTATTTTATAGAATGGGCAAATTCAAGATAAACCCACTTTTTGCTATGTCCATAAGTTACCATGGCAACAGTAACTATGGTCCATGATATAACTTATTTTGCAACTTCAAAGTTATTTTCAAAATTTTTGCATCATGATGAGCAGATAAGACATGTTGGAATATATCCAACACTAAGAGCTATTTGAAAAACCGTGAAAACTATTGGGAACATATGTTACCATGGCAACCATTTTTTTTTTTTTTAATATTTTTATAAAACAGTCACTTTTAATCCCAGAAAGTTCAGGTTCGATATGAATAAAGATCAAGAACGTCTCTATCAAAATACAAGAACCAACTTTCAAATAATTAATGGTTGCTATGGTAAATCGGCCATACAATCTAAAAAAAAAGCATTTTTTGCTGTTTTTCGAAGCCTTTTCCCCAAGAAAAACGAAACATGCTTTCACAACGTTTATGCATATATTATAAAGCAAAGTCTAAACTTTATTTTTAGATTTAAAATTTTTCAGATTACTGATCTGGATGACCGCATCCAAGGACTGAAATTGGGCCTAAGTACAATTTTACACACTCGTTCCCATAGCAACGGGCTACTTGTTGTTTTTTTTTCGTATTTTGAAAAATCTACTTGAATACATTCCTTAATTATCATAACATTGAATGGAAATTCAATGATCTAGGAAAAAAGGACTCTAAATATTGTCTAAAGTTGCTTTTATTTTTCATTGAAGTTTGAAAAAATTGCCAAAAACACTATTTTGATAGGGTACCTGTGTTGTTTGCATGGAAACATATAGATAAGACCATAAACCCAACATTATTATTACTAAACTAGAAAAAGCAATAAAAGGATACTGATAATGCATTAGTGTTTGTTTTAGATTATGCTGCATAAATCCATGCGACTTCAAAAACGTCCAAAAATGTACTTTTTTCAATATTCAAAGTCCGTTTCCATGGCAACCGGATGTGATATTAAGAAATTTTCATCACTTGTTTTTTTACTTTTGATCAGACCCAACCTTATGTATAAAGTTTTTTTCAAAATCTGAGACATGCCATGCCTTTATAAAAGTGCAAATGCTTACAGAGAATAGCTAATAAATTCAAAGTCAAAAATCGAATATCTGATTTGGATTTTTTAAACCCCTTGATTTGTTAAAATTGACATGTCCAGGATTTTTAGGGTCTGTGGGGGCTTTAATTCGTCCCCTTTTCCAACGCCAAAAAGTGGCACTTTACTTTCTTCAAAAATTAGACCTAAATTTACCTATTCAATCTTTAATCCAGAATGAGGAAACTTTATTGCATATTTACATATCATTAACTGAAAGAAAAGCGAAACTAGGAGGGATTAAAAAATTGAAAATATAGACAATTGATTTGATAAGGGCGTTTCGTATCTGTAACACTGTCTGACTTGGTCATGCATCCTCATCGTCCTGATTTATCAAAGTCTTAGTAAAAATTTCTTCCTAAGTTTGATCATTTGCATCTGTTGTTATTCCTTAGTCCGAAAGGAATCTAAAAGCAACACCCCCTTTCCAAATTTCCTTTAAAAGTCCAACTCCAAGGATGTAATAATTTTGTATCAGAGCATAATAAGTCTTACATTTACATCAATGGTGACTTCTGCACAGAATTAATGATGTTTGGTTATAGAGAGGAGGGGGTACAAATATTAAAATATTCTTGATACAAGGCCTAGGTGAAAAAATCAAATCTTTTGTAATGTGCATGAACATCTCTTTTCGTTGTTTAATATTTATTTCCCAATTTCGGTTGAAATGTCGCAAACTTACCCAATTTCAGTAGCCCTGGAACCATGGACTAGAAAAACCCTGATGTTAGCCAAAGGAGTAGGTGCGGAAACCTGCTATTTTGGCCCTATGTTCAAACTTCTTTATCTATCCATAACAAAAAATGCTTTGCTGATTTGAATTCATCATACGTTTGACATTTTAAAAACTAGAATTTTCTAGTTTTTAAAATGTCAAACGTATGCTGAATTCAAATCAGCAAAGCCTCTTTTGATTTCACAGTCCTATACTGAATAAAACGTCGCTCAAAACTTTTAAAACCGTAGAAATCATTGCAAATATCAATAAATGAGCGATATTTCGATACAAAACTATGAAATCATGTAGAACTCCGGGCTTTGCCCATGAATATTTTTGTATCAACCAATGTATTTCTGATCGACCTTTTAATTTGCATGAAAAAATTCGTGGGCGAGGCCTGGATCATAGATGAATTTTGAAGATTTATATGTAAAATACGATGATGCTCCTTAGTTTTGCGTCATTCAGGGTAAATGACGTCAAAACATGACGTCATACATCACGCGCGTGACGTTACGAGGGCTCAAATTTATGACGCGGTATTTTCTCAACCATTCAACATTGCAAAAAGTGATAATTAATAATTCTTTTATCAAAACCATTTTTCGTCAAAATTATAGGGCCGATATGATGGGTAAGCGCACCAAGTCCTTTCCGTCTTTCTTTGTGGTGTGTAAAGTCTCTAGATATTTGATTGTGATCTACGATGAAATTCAACTGATTGATTTTAGAAGACTCAGTTGCTTAAATATGACGTTCTTCAACAACTCCTTCAAATCACTTATTATTATAATAAGGTTTGTTGTTGATACTTTAAGGGAAATTACTTACAAATTATCCATCATTGCTTAAATCCAATCAAATGTACATGTGCATGTTAAGGTATGCTACCACACTGACTTATAGAATCTGCACTGCCCTCGAATTTTGTTATGATCTAGAGTTATATGCCCCTTAATTAAACATAATTCACATTACTGCCATAAGGTTTCTTTTAATAGCTTACAAAACACACAGAAATCTTCTGTTTTTAGAATGAATAATCCGTAAATTGATATTTTGGTTCTGAAAAAATGATATGAAAAAATGGAAACTGGAAATAAACCTAATTTGATCATCAATGATTTGGACATTTGGAAATTTAAGTATTTGAATTTTAATCATCGCTCGCTCGCTTCTAAAATTATTTTCAGATTACAAATAACTGAAAATTAATTTGGTGTGGCCGTACATATTTTAAAGAGGACAGTGAAAAGGTTGAAGGTTTGCCTCTGTATATGTCACATGTAAGTTTAAACCATACATTTATTTGTCAATTAGTCTATATTATAGCAATTATTGTCATCATTGACTATGATGACTCTATATAAATGATTGTACAGACTGAAGATTATTTTTGGCTATATTGGTTGGACAGATTTCAAATCTTTGACGAAGATGGCTTGCTTTTTACAATTGGTGATAACGCTTACATGTTTGGTAAATATCTGCTATTCGTCTTGTGAATACGGACGACCTATTCCATTAAATCAAGGTATGTTTTTTTTTACTTTAATTTCATTCAATAAATTCTCATTTATGCATGTCGACATTTATGTTTTCTGGTATTTAAAAAAAAGTCTATATTTTTATCGTTTTTTTTAAATATTGAAATCAATATTTTTTCTTTTTGGAAAAGGATGTTTTTATGCTAACGGATTTCTGATGCCGGGTGAAACGTCTGAGATTTTTAATTGCATACGCTGTGTTTGCTCAAAATATTCTGCCCTGACGTGTTGCAGGTAAGTTTCTGAAAAGTATGGTATACATGTATATACAAAATAGACATGGTTGAAGAATAGTCAGAAACGAATTTTCCATCTACATTAAATTCACAAAAATATTTTACTGATGCTAGACGAAAATGAAAAATAGAATATTTACAACTTTTTTTTAATATGAAAATATGATTTTACGCCATTAGTACTCCTGATTAAATCTATAAAAATTCACAATTCTTACTTGATCGAACATGTATGTACATATACGTAATTATTGATATGTTCATTCTTTTTTTTTCTTTGTTTTAGTCGCCTCCATCCCTTTTCATTAGTAAGCAATATGAGATAATTGTGATACAAGATATTATATGGAATATTATAATTCTAATATTACTTGGCATCTTATGTCTCTAAGATACCTTTAATTCATAAATTTCAGCAGTAATAGAACATGCTTCGCCTCTTGGAATATTCTTGACATCATTTTCACAGATCTTGGCTGTATTTCATTCTTTCGATTGATAATCAAGTTCATGTCTGGTCAATGTTGTAAATTTATCTGCTTTTAAATTAAGCGAGTGAATATGAAGATACCTTTTTCTGAATAAAGGTTGATATACTTACCTTTGTTTTCATAACAGTGCTGGCCCTAGATTTATTGAGTACCCTGATACATGCGAGGTAACACACGACACAAATGGATGCCAGAAATTAGTATTGAAGTCAGACCCAGAAAAGGAATGTGAAGATGGACCAAGAAGAGCTGTGCTGTAGCTCAATATTTCAAACCAAAAAGCACATTCAGAAAAAAAAATTATTTCAGATTCAAAATGTATATTCTGCCTTTGTTTGGTTCTTTGTTCAATCAAGTAAATATCTTATAAATAAAGATTCTTATCAGATAAAGCGATGCCATGACTTGTTTGTTTGTAATATTGTGCGAGTAACATACTTCTGTCCTAATGGCTACAGCGGAAGCAATGAACACAATGTAGAACACAATTTATTGATACAAATGAATAAGAGAGAAAAATTAAAACCAGTTGGAAGTCGTAACGAATTCATTTGTGATAAATACCACAATGACCTCTACCATGCCATGATACATACAAGTAGCTTTATCCTTAGTTGGTTCTACGGCCTGCTTGTAGAGACTCTCACCAAATCTTATCTTCAATAAATGATGCTAATGAATTTGAAGACGTTTACCATTTCAAATATTTTTCAGAAGGTAGGAAACAGAAACTAAAACCGTTCCAGATTGATGACTAGAAATGTGAATTAAAGTTTTGTGCGATCTGCTAGCTTTTTACGATATGGTTATATTTATTAAAATTGTGTTTGTAAACATTGTTTATTGATGTTTAAATAGACGAATAAAAGATGATATGTTTATATACCCGGGACAAGTTAACATTCTATATATTTTTCTACCTAACAAGACCCAAATAATGAAACTTAATAGAATACTAGGATAAAAGGTATACAACTTTAAAACAAAGGAGGATATCTACAACAAGACTAGATTGCAAACCCTTAGCAAAACTCGCAATACAAAAAAAAAAAAAAACACAATGCAGACAAGCACAGAAAGAGACATGAATGGGATAGGAACACAAATAATGCGGAAGGGTTTCAACTATATACCTTCTTAAAGAAAATTTCGAACCAATTTTCATGCACCAGACAAGTGTTTCGAATATTAAATTCTCATCAGTGATGCTTCCAGCCAAAGTGCTTTTCATAAGCAGTCCAAATTAATTTCACTAGAGCCCTCTTGCGTTATTTTTAGAATTTAAATTTCTTTACAAAGAGTGCGCGGCTCCAAAATTCCTGTAGGGTCGATTCAGTATCATATCCAAATATGATATCAACATAGAATTGAAGGGATGGTGCCAAGATGTTAACCTCCTTTAATTCCTATGATATTTAATGATGAATTATTATGCTTCCAGTGAGTTTCTTCTGTGATAGGTTCTACTCTACCATATTGTGACAGAGAACGGTTGGGGTGTACACTATCACCTTTCTAAGTGTACACTATCACCCTAATAGTGCACCCCTGTCTTTCCACAGTAGTATTCTTAAAATAAGTGATGCTGACCTGTTTATATATACAGACATGTCGTTTTCATACAAGATATTTAATTAAATTTGTTTGCAAACCCAAGCAAATGTTCCTAGATATTTATTTTTTCCTTTGAAATTAATGCCAAATTTATGTTGCTATATTTTTCTTGTTAAATAATGCCTGTACTTATCGACCACACTATAGATCTTTTACAGTCAAGGAGGGGTAAATCCAGAATATGCTCAAGGTTTTTTGAAAGAGAGGGAACTCGTACAATCAATATTCATAACATGTATCTTGAAAACGTTTCTATGAAGGGAGTACACTATCAAAAACAAATGTTCCTAGTTTTTTTTCCTTTAAAATTAATGCCAAATTTATGTTGCTATATTTTTCTTGTTAGATTATGCCTATACTAAACGACCACACTATAGATCTTTTACAGTCAAAGAGGGGTAAATCCAGAATATGTTTGTCTGTAACACAGAGTTTTTGAAAGAGAGGTAACTCGTGCAATCAATGTTCATAACATATATCTTGAAAACGTTTTCTATGAAGGGAATACACTATCAAAAACAGTCAGCATAATAATAACAATAGTGTTAGGTTTAGTGTTCTTATTTGGGGTCGTGCACTATGTGCCAGAACCCTGACTACTATTTCGGCATAGTGAACACTAAACCTTACACTATTATATAAATGGCAAGTTTCCGAAGTAGCAAAACAATTTAGATATGATGTCACATTGATAAAGGGCCAAAACGAAGCTTCTTTCAGGTGACAGAGCTAGGAAGAAGTAATTAATACACTTGACAAACATCAGGTCACGGGGAACGATTTTAAATTCTCCACACTGCAACATGAAATTAGTGTTTATATTAATAATGCGGAAGGGTTCCAACTCTATACCTTCTTGAAGAAAATCTCAAACCAATTTTCACGCACCAGACACGTGTTTCGAATATTATATTCTCATCAGTGATGCTTCAAGCCAAAGTGCTTTTCATAAGCAGTCCAATTTAGTTTCACTAGAGCCCTCTTGCGTTATTTTCAGAATTTAAATTTCTGCATTTACTTAACTCATATGAACCAACGAGACTAATGGGCAACTGCCCTAACGAAAAAGTACTATAGTATACTATAGTAAACTATAGTATATTATAGTATACTATAGTATACTTTACTACACAAAACTTTACTATACTATACTACACGAAACTTTACTATACTACACGAAACTTTACTATACTACACTATACTACACAAAACTTTACTATACTACACAAAACTTTACTTTACTACACTATACTACACAAAACTTTACTATACTACACAAAAATTTACTATACTACACAAAACTTTACTATACTACACTATACTACACGAAACTTTACTATACTACACAAAACTTTACTACACAAAACTTTATGAAACTTTACTACACAAAACTTTATGAAACTTTACTATACTACACGAAACTTTATGAAACTTTACTATACTACACGAAACTTCATGAAACTTCACTATTTCAAAGAAATAATGTGTAGTGGGAGAGATATACATGTTAAGCTAAGGGCAAAGTAAAGGTGCATGGAACACAATACAATGTATTTTGATTATGCGCCAACAGATTTCATTATATTTGTACATAGTGTGATAAGAATGTGAAGAGGAAGCCGTCATTACACATTATTTCTAAATTATACGACAACAAAGATGAAAGACCCGAAACATATATTAAAGAGCATCCTTTTTTCTTGAAGTATACAAATTTTCAAAACATTTCACCGAAAAATAGAGTTTTTAAGAATTTTTAACTATTTCAGTATATTTTCACAGTAATAAAAAAGAAATCTAAGTCCCATAACTCTGTAACAACAAAACAGATGAACCTGACAATTGAAAGGTGGTTTCCTCTCCACAGTCTCATTACAATGTAGAAATATCATGTAAATCTGTGGATGCATATTGCTTTTACTATAATTTGTACCCCCCCCCCCTCCATTACACATAATTTTTCAATTATGCGACAAAAAAAATTCAAACCCGTTACATATACAAAAGAACATCCTTTCTTCTTGAAGTATACAAATTTTTAAAACATTTCAAGCAAAAATAGATTTTTTATGAATTTTTAACTATATTAGTATATTTTCACAATATTTAAAAAAAATCTAAGTCCCATAACTCCGTAATGACAAATGGGATGAACCTGAAAATCTAAAGGCAGCTTCCTCTCTAAATTATGATCTAAATCTTAAAATATCATGAAAATCCATTGCTTCATGTTTCATTTATTGCGTTCCATGTGCCTATAATTTGCCCTTGGGCTTAGCTTAAAACATGTACATGCATGTGCATATAACCCCTCCCATCATGCCCATTACACGCGATTTCTCAATAATGAGACAAAAAAATAAAAACCCGTTACATATATGAAAGAACATCCTTCCTCCTTGAAGTATACAATTTTTCAAAAAAATTGACCAAAAATAGATTTTTAATGAATTTTTAACTAATTTTCTATATTTTCATATATTAACAAAACGAATCTAAGTCCCATTACTCTGTAACGACAAATCAGGTGAACCTGAAAATCGAAAAGCAGCTTAATTCCTCTTCACAGTCTGATCAAAGTGCATATTATTAATTTTAAATATCATGAAAATCTGTTGACGCATACTGAAGTACTTGCGTTCCATAAGAGGACGGAGACGGTAGGGCTGAGTATTGCGGGTCAAATGTGTATTGCGATATATAGCGATATTTGGAAAAATATTGCGATACATATTGCAATATTTTTATACAGTAACATCAAGAGTCCTTATGGTTTTTTTTTCCTACCTCAATTTTCCTTTCAAAATTTTTTTTAAAATCTGAAAATGTCTTCATCATGATATAATTACGGATGCACACGTACAGACAAATTTGACCAATCATTCGTACATGCATGAATATCCGGTTGAAAAAAAGAATATCCATCCAGTTATTTTAAGCTATTAATGTGATAATTCTGCTGAGACATCGGCGGACACTCGCGGACAGACAGTGCAAAAAGTTGCTAGGAAACTTAAAATGACACCACTATATTGTATGTTTAAACAATCATAACTAAATATATACATGTACTATAAACAAAATATAAGAATCAAGCTAACATGATAAAGTCTTTCTTGCAAATTAGTATACCAATGTGCAGTGTGTTGCGGAACATTTCTAAAGGTCGAAGAAACGTTATTTTACCTATTTCTTGAAATATGTTTTGCTGTGTAGCATAGAATGGACACCTCGTCATGTTTAAAAGTGGCTAGTCAGAAAATTGCAGAAATGATCGCTTTTGCCCATAAGTTTCAAAGAAACAACATAAAAATATGAAGATAGATAATATCGTCAAAAACCGGTTTTTGAAAACAAATACCGTGGTACGTATTGCAAAGCCACGTATCGCGATATACCGGTAGGAGATGGACAGATGGACTGACGGACATTTTCATACCATAATATGTCCCGTCAAATGATAGGCGTATAAAAGTTAACTGCATGGACCTTCACAATGCTTTTTTTTTATTTTTCATAAAATTTTATTGAAAAAAATCTGTCTAAATCTATTTGTTGATTAGTTATTGAAAGCAGTCGAACTGCACAGAACTTTAATGTACATAGATTAGCAATTGGTAAAATTTTAATATCGATTGTCTGTGCACTATGAAGTATGATGGGATCCGAGATTAACTATTAGATAAATAATAGAAACTATCGAAATGTCCGGAACAATTTTTAAACATGCCTATTATCATACTGATTTAGAGAAAATTCAGAGGATTTTGACAATCCAACGTAATGAGTTACAATATCAATATAAAAAAATATTATTTATATAATAGTGTTAGGTTAAGTGTTCACTATGCCAAAATAGTAGTGACAGGAGGGTCGCGTGCATCTTCGATCCTCATCGACTATTGACACGGAATGATGTTTTTGGGCTGAACATCTTCTCCCAAGCCTTATAAATAATGTAGATATGTTCTTAACCCGTTCTTAAAAAAATGTTTGTCTCTACTTACAGCTTTAATATTCATTGTTAAATATATATCCAACGTTAATTAAAGATCATGAAAAAAATGACAAGCTCACGCGGCTCGGTTATAAATGTGCTTGGCTGAGGACGCTTGGGCATTATGAGACAATAGAGCCCGGCTTGTCATTTTTTTATTTCTTAAATAATGACTTGCGCGCCAGCCAATCAGAATCGACATTACATCCCGTTTATATAATATTACAAAAATGTAGATATTATTATACATTGATTAAGACGTACGCACAGCTGCAAAATTCTGTGTGAGCAATGTAGATTATGATTGGTTTTACGTTTAGCTTGTTTAGATTTCCAGTCTTTTTGAGATAAAATCTCTGTATGTCTTAGAACTAGAGCGATAGAAATAGAAACTGGAAACATAGATTCTATTTATGCGTACTTGTGACACACTCGATAGATATCAATGAGTATTAAACGAGTCTAATGCATAAAATACACAAAACGGAGGGAAAATTTAAATCACTGGCAGTTGTATCATTGCACCCATGCACTTCCTCCCCCCCCCCCCCCCCCCCAACCTTTCTAAGATACACATATTTGAATTCTTTTTCTCAGAAAAAAATACTTTCAATTAAATATGTGACTTACTTAACATGCTAAAATTTCTTAAATTGAAAATAAATTCAGTAAGTGGCATACATTTGAATATTATGTAACACAAGTACACATAATAGCAGTAGCAGTCAGAGGCAACTCGAGTTTCAAAACGTTACTGTAACATTATGTTACTTAAGAATATCTTAAACGAAGTTATCTCCCATCAATCATATTCCATATCAATTTCTTGTAAAATATGATTGTGAGTACTCAGTATACCTTTTTTTTCTAATTTTCATCAAACTCCTCGTCGACTCGATGTCCTTCTCGTTCGGGATACTCCTCGTCGACTCGATGTCCTTCTCGTTCGGGATGTCCTTGGTCTAAATAACTATAATAGGAGTACTTGCAGGGACGTGATACTAGGGCTGGGCTAGACGTAAGCACATAGGAGATAGGAGGGAAAGGGTGTTTTGTGTACCCAAAGAGCCTTCATAGTCATATGAACCATTTTGAAAAGGGCCGAGGACCGAGCGGGGAGGGGGGGGGGGGTAACGCCAAATCCTGTGGGTAGGGATTCGGGGGTCTTTCTTCTCAGAAAAGTATTCATAGGACGGAGAGTCATGCATGGTTGATGGGGTTCAGATCATCATATAATGTCCGATTTAAGATCAGAAAAACATGTGTACTATTAATAATTTTCAAATTATTCCAGTGGCGGATTTAAAGGGGGGGCTTTAGGGGCTGGAGCGCCGCCCCCCCCCCCCCCCCCCCCCCGGCAGCGAAGAAAATCATATCTTTTACGACATAAAAGTATATAGGGTAATTTGTCAGAAAGATCCCAAAGACACTACAGAAAACGCCGATTTTAGTCGATTTCTCAAAATTTTCTCGGGGAGGGGGAGTTGTCGGTGTGGACATGTAGGCGACGAAAAATCTATACATGCATAACATATATATATAGCTGGATCTGGGAAAAAAATTCACACGCAATGCATAATTAAACCTCAAGCCGAAGTTATTTCGCAAAGGGCTAGGGTTTTTTCCCCAGTAATTTTGGGCCAGGGTCCGTGAAATTTGGAAAAATTACGACGTTCGGGAATATTTTTGGTAGTACTAGCTTAGAAAGTAAATGACTGCTTAGACACTCAAAAGATAAGAAATGAATGTTAAATCAAATTTCTTTTGAATTAGATTTAATTACGATAATGATTAGTATTTTATTACATAAATTATGGCAAATTAACAGTAAATTTGCTACTTTTGAACCAGTAAAATTAACCAATTGTGGTGATAATTCCACCTACACGTGATTGGGAAATTTTAGAGCCATAGTTTGGAAAAAAAAAGATACAGTTTTTTTTTACTAATTTTCATTGGGAATTGGTCAAAATGACCCCGGCGGTTGAGGTTCTGGATCCGCCACTGTGCTCATATAGACTAATTCTAATTTACAAAATAAATTATGCTTTTACCGATTGTACTGAGGAATTTTTCCACTGATTTTGCAACTTTCGTTTCGTTTCTTATCGTTTCTTTGAGAATTCAAAGGCGAAAAAAAAAAGAGTTCAAAAGAACAAACAAACAACAAAACAAAATGAGAAACTTACATGTAACAATAAAATACATAGAAACAAACCTATATCATAGGACATGAAGAAAATGCGTTTCATTAATCTAAGCTCCTCGCTAAGTAATAGATACTAAAAAAAGTTCTAAGTTTAAGAGAGAGAGAGAGAGAGAGAGGTGACTCAATTAGATGCGAAGCGAATGAAATTGCAAGACTATACAAGGACTTATAATAAACAAAGTTAGTCCTTGGACTATATATACATGTAGTCCAGTCTGGCGTGGGAGAGGGGGGGGGGGGTTCCAGCATATGATTTTAAAATGAATTTTGTGTAAAAACGCAAAAAAAGCTTCAAGTCGGGGTGTCCAACATACCCCCCTCTAGGTCCGCGCTTGAATTCGATTAATGGTACATGTATCTCACGTAAGCTCTAAATTTAGAATCGATCGATACCAAACACGTGTACCTTGAACTAATGTTTTGATTTATAATGATTTTTTGAAAATTTGAAGTGGCGGAAAACTTAGAAGGGCGGAAAAGGGGGGTAGTGAGGAGATATGAATTTTTATGGGCATGTTGTGAATTTTTATTTATCGAGTGAATTCTGCCCTGTCGAATGGCACCGGTGTCTTGTAGAGTCCATCTTTGTAACTCGGAGTCTAATCCATGGAATTTAAGTTCAAACGTTAAAATTTGGAACATCCGGCCTCTCAAACGGTACGTGCTTTTGTTTTATCTTTTGAATATTTCGATTTTCTGCACACCAAATTATTAGAATAAACTGTTTTTGTCCAAATAATGGACTTCCAGTTGATCTAAATGCTTCATCAGCGATCAGCCGTTTCAACTACAGCGCGGCGCAAAAAAAAAGGGGGGGGGTCAATTACAGTATTTCAGTATATACGGCTAGATGAAAAATAAAAGAATCAAATCTTAATTTTATCTCGCACTATTTTACCAGCAAGCAAATATTTATTTGTTCATAATTTTGATCACAATTTTAGAAGATAAATAGAATTCTTACGTAGTTTCTTAAATACATGCATGTATTGTATTTCAACAACAACCCCCCCCCCCCCTTTTTTTTCACACCAGATTCTTAAATCATTACTTCGACACGGGGTATATGAACAAATACTAAATTGCAATGTACACTTGATGACAGTTACACGTAGCTTACTACCAATATTCGCTCTTGATATACACTTGTCGATGGTATGACGGTTTTATTGCTTTTTTATTACTATATAATGGCATAGACACAGCATGCAGCATAGCCACGGCCAGCTGTAATTTTCATTTATAAAGGCTTTAATCCTTCATAAAATGCAGGAACATAATACCCCCATACTTCATGTATATGATTATGTTTTACAAATTCGTAGTCATAAATGTCGATTTCAACACTTCTGGGAAAAAATGTTTTCATAAACCACGTGATACATGTTTATGTTTTCATTCAGTGTTTATGTTTTGGACTTGGCGCAGACTCAGAACGGTCTAATCAGGGTACTTTCGGAAGTGCTTAGTTTGTAAAGAGAAGATCATCGTGCGGTTCCCATCAATCAACACGTAATTGCACATAAATTATGCAGCGACCTATTGTGGCGTCTTTGAACATACGGTCATAATGGATGCAAGCGCCAGGTCCAGCAGAGATAGTCGGGACACTCCCTCCCTTTCTAAGCAAAAATGCCGATTCTTTCTTAGTATATGTATATTAACTTTTATCAAAGTAATCGGTTGGAACCCCCACCCACGACAGCTTTGACCGACCCCACCCCAACCCGTTGAAAAAAAAATGTCCCCGTCCTAGATATGCCTTAGATACTTAAAAAAATGACTTGCCCTACGCCTTCTTCTATACGGGATGACTTTTTAAAAATATTTTGCGCAGCAAATTTCTTAATGCTGTGACCCCCTCCCCCCCCCAATTTCTTTTTCAACGTTTCCACTGTCACCGACGAAGCATCGTTCGGCAATTGTAATATCTTATTGCACATATGTTACATTTTATACTGTAAATTATCTGCTACAATAATCAACAAATTAGGAGACTTACTGAGTTCTCTGCAGACATCGTTTCCTTTTTTAAATTTCTGCTGTTTACAATACTTTTCCTTTTTCTTTCTTCTTTTTTTTTCGTTTTGGTGCTTGCCTTTTTGACGAAAGGAAAAAAGTTCGAATATCACAACTCATCCTCCATGAGTGCCATGTCCATTGCTCATTCAAATTCAAAGATGAAATTTCATTAGCTTACCATGACTTCCGGTTACCATTTCCAGCCAATCATTTCAAAGCAATTTCTTCTGAACCAAAATGTCTAAAACGGAAAGCAGCTCGGATCGATGCAGTAAGGAGGTAAGAAATATTCTACATCTTTATGATTGAATTAAAATAATAATGACAAAAGAGTATTGCGGTGATTTCTTTTTGATTGATAGCGCTTTGAATCCCGCTTAAATCCTTCACTATTGAATGTAATTGATGCTTGTGTAGGGAATGTTTTAGATTTCACGTGTGATGATTTCTGATAAGTAAAACATTTTTCGGGATGATATTCTTTAACATTGAAAATGATATTTATAATCTATAAAAGTAGGTTGTTCGATACATTCCTAGACGGAGTTTTATCGTTATCGTCAGAAATTTTGTTTAAAATCCAATTTATTCCCAAGAGTGTGTATTCGTATCGTGCAAAATTCATAACAATTGGCCAATAATGAAAGACATACGGTGTATATCTTGTATTTACTTTTAATACATTAGAATCATCCTAACAAAATGTTACAATCTTTATATCAATTAAAAAAGTTTCATCGTGTCATACTTTGAGTTTTGTGTTTCCTACTACCTTTAATTTCTTTTTGAAAATCATCATATACTTCTCATCTAACTATTTCGGAGTTTCGAGTCAAATAAATCTTTTCCAGCAGGAAATCGGTATTTTTATACACGTTAAGAAGCCCTTCTGTGAACGTTTATTTATGGGCGGAGATATACAAAACGTATAACGAATCCTAGTTATACATGTACCTATATACGTTCACGTAACGGTAAAAGTAACCGCTTTATTGCTTGCTAGATATGTTTACGTAACGGTTACTGCAGCCGCTTTATTGCTTGCTAAATATGTTTACGTAACGGTTACTGCAGCCGCTTTATTGCTTGCTAAAGACTTTTTTTTCGGATGTCTTTTTTTGCAGTCAGAACCCCATTTTCGTAATATGTAATTGAAAATACTTTTTTCCTATTCTAAGACTTATATATTCATTTATTAATTTCATTCAGTTATTTTTATATGCAGAAATTTTAGTTTAGTAAAAGGAATATTATCTATGCGTAATGCAAATAACGATGATGGAAAAAATAGTTTCACGAACAGCACGTGAAATAGATCTCCGCTTCACCCATGGGACGATAACGGAGCGGAACTTCAATATGCCACTTAGGGAATACATGCATTATAAATCTTAAACACAAGGGTGATTTAGCAGGAATCTGAAGAAACCACGATCGACAATTTTCGATATATCAATGATTGATTTTCCTCGTAATCACGATAATGTGTCATGGCAAGATTGTTAAAGAAATGAATTTTACGCATAATCATAGAATACAAATGTGGAAGGGGAATGCTATTAAATCGATTCCAATGAATTAGGAAGGATTTAGCAACAACAAAAAAATAGCCTGAGAGGGGATATCAAATATTCTTTTGTGCTTTAGATATTACATGTACTTTGCAATAATGTGTTATTCATCAGGTAGAGGTCGGGCAGTGTGGGAAAGGGGATGATGACAAAGCCCCGTATTCCTACACAATGTCTTCTCTATCTATGATACATCTCTATGATACATTCATTAGGCTCGTTTAAAAGCCTTATACAAGATACTTTATTACCAATTTGGGCCCAGTTAAAGACATACACTTGCATTACATATATAAAAGTGTCACCTTATAATGAGTAATTCGTTCTGTTGCTGTACCGATTTGTGATATAATTGGCCTACCAGGTGGCATAATTGGAAGTTCATTACAAGCGCCTTGCCGGATTCTGTTTATCAAATCGTCATTAAGTGTCTGTATCTTAGGGAGCAAGTATAATCTCCCCACACGACATTTGTAAGATACTTAGCAGTGTGAGTGTCGAATGTGCCATTTGTTTTCATTTCACTTAACTGTATCTGTATTTTATCCACTATATCTTTGAGGTTTGGTTGTTCGACTTCTTCGTAGTGGAGTGAATTTAGCATTTCAACTCCTTTTTTCTTGTATTCCTCTTTGTCAAAAATTACTATTGTGTTGCTTTGTCGGCTTTTTTCATAACTACATCTTTCATATTTTTCAGTTTTTGTATTGACAGATTATCATGAGTTTGTGAAGGGATGCTAAGCTTTGGATGGCATGTGTATTTAATAGACATATAGCATATCATTAATATCTTTCACTTACATGTATTTCTTAAATAAAATAATATGATGAAGCACATAGTCTTACTGTCTTGTCTCGTCATACAGTTTTCCTTACTTATCTTTTTTCTTTTGAAACAGAATATTCCTTGTCTGGATGAATAGTACATGTACAGGAGAAAATAAATGAATTACGACAAACTTTAAGGTAAGAAACATGTAACACAATTTTGAGTTTAGCAGCGAAAAAAATATATGGCAATGTTTAATGTCATAATTGAATGTAATAAGATGCAGGATTCAAAATATTTTTATTAGAATCAAGACCAAAGCCTATAGATGGATTTCACATGTTGATTCCTCATGACCAGAGCTTTCATGTCAAGATTTTTGACCTTTGAACTACATGTACTTTAAGAAATTAACCTAGGATATACATGTATTTCATGAGCTGTAAGGGATAGAGCCTAGATTTTTGGCCGAATTGCGAAGCAAAATCCGGTCTATGAAATGGCGAAGTCCGTCTATCTGTCTGTCCGTCAGTCCGTCCGTCCGTGCGTCAACATTTTGGTTAAAGTGTTGCGTTTAAGTCCGTTGAGAGAAAAATATTTGGAGGAGCAAATTGTAACTTGACTTTGACCTACTTTTGAATTATAAGAGGAAGGGTTTAATTTGATATTTCACATATAGAGGTCTCATGACCAGAACTTTAATTTGATATCATGACTTTTGACCTAGTGACCTTGACATTGACCTTTGACCTTCTTTGAAACTATAAGAGGTAGAATTTTGATGTTTCAGTGGTAGATTCCTCATGACTAGACCTTTCATCTGATATCATGACTTTTGAATAAATGACCTTGACATTGACCTCTGACTTACTTTACAGAAAAAAAGTGTAAAATTTACAGTTAAGTATGTAAAATATACAGAAAAAAGGTGTCAAATTTACAGACAAAAGTGTATAATATACAGATAAAGTGTCAAATTTACACTTGAATATGCAAAATTTACAGAAAAAAGCGTAAGATTTACACAAAAAGTGTAAAATGTACACTTTTATATGTAAAAAAAAAACAAATTAAAAAAGAGAATCAAAATGGCACTAATACGCTTCCATACTATTATTATCTTTATATTATGAGAATAATGTTAAATATATGAGTACGCGATAACAAAACATGAAGATTTTAGTAAATATTTATTGACAACCAATTTGTAACAGATGCTTTAATTTTCAATATATTATGATTAAACTAAATGTTTCAGGAGAACAACAACTGGAGAGACGATTATGGAGTACAACAGTTCACTTCAAATTCTTTGAGGAGACCGTTTTAATTTTGCGAAAGTCTTCAGAATAATGGATGTGATTAGTACCTTGATGAGTACTATGATATCTACACATTGTAAGCACTAGAGTTATCAACTTAAATATTACCTGGATGATTTTATCTTGTGTGAACATAATTGGAGGCAAAAAGAAAGGAGTCAAAGTACAAACACCTGGAGTACCAAACCAGTAGTTCTAAAGAATAATGTAACAATAATACGTCCATGATGTATTCGTGATTTATATAGGCATTTCAACAAATAGTGTCTCAGCAGTAATGGAAGAGGCCCAAAAGTGAAGACACATAGGACATAAGATAAGCTGAATTCACAAAATAATATATATATATATATATATATATATATATATATATATATATATATATATAATGGATGCAAAGAACCATTAAAAAATCCGTGTGTGTGAGGAAAATTACGATGGCAAGACATCATAATGAGGAATTGGAAACATTTCTTCAACATATTGTACAAGACACTTGCTTGTGTTTGGACAGAATATAGTAAGGAGAAGCTATTTTCGACATTAGGTTCATCGTTACATATCATAACTCAATGTAGGAGATTCTTTGTATTTGTTTTATAAATGTCATTAATTATCTCCGGAAGCGTCCTAATGCCACATTCTAAATTTCTTCTCCTAATAAGGAGATACTTTCACCTAATAAGGACTGAACTTTCATCTAATTAGGACAAACTGTCACCTAATTAGGAGAAACTATCACCTAATTAGGATATATTATTACCTAATGAGAAGATACAATCACCTAATTAGGACTTAGTTATCCCCTAATTTGGATATACTATCACCTAATAAGAACTTAGCTATCTCCTAATTAGGAGATACTATCACCTTATTAGGAAATAGTATCACCTTATTAGGAGATACAAACACCTAATAAGGATTTAGCTATCATCTAATTAGGAGGTACTTTCACCTTATGAGGACTTAAATATCACCCAATTAGGACATACTATCACCTAATTAGGAGATAATATCACCTAATTTGGACTTAGCTATCACCTAATTAGGACTTAGCTATCACCTAATAAGGACTTATCTACCTCCTAATTAAGCGATACTATCATCTTATAAGGAGATACTATCACCTCCTTATTAGGAGATAATATCACCTTATTAGGAGATATTATCACCTTGTTAGGAGATAATATCCCCTAATTAGGAGATGATATCACCTAATTAGGACTTAGCTATCGCCAAATTAGGACTAAGCTATCACGTAATTAGGAGATACTTTCACCTAATAAGAACTTAGCTATCATCTTATTAGAACTTAGCTATCACCTTATTAGGACATACTATCACCTAATTAGGAGATAATATCACCTAATTTGGACTTAGCTATCACCTAAATTGGACGAAGCTATCACCCAATTTGACTAAGCTATCACCTAATTAGGTGATAGCTAAGTCCTTATAAGGTGATAGCTAAGTCCTTATAAGAAAGTCCTCATTAGGTGATAGCTAAGTCCTTATTTGGTGATAGTGTCTCCTAATTAGGTGATAGTATCTCCTAATTAGGTGATAGTATTTTCTTATAAGGTGATAGTTTCTCCTAATTAGGTGATATTATGTCTTAATTATGTGATAGTATGTCCTAATTAGCTGATAGCTAAGTCCTAATTAGGTGATAGTATCTCCTTATTAGGAGATAAACTATTCAAAATGTGACATTAGGACACTCACATACTTATCTACTGGTCAAATATGCTACATTACTAAAAGTAGTTCTGAAAATGCAAATTTAAGGTATGAAATGGAAGTCATTGCACAGTTTGTCTTAACAAACAATTGTCAAGTTAGTAACCAGTTGTTAGGAAAGTACACCTTGTCTGAAATAAGATAGATTTCTTAACAACCAGTTGTTAAGAAAATATCGCTTGTTAGCTTCTAAACTTTAACAACAGATTGTCAAGAAGTTTATCTCATGTATCTATCATGTAGTTCTATAGTCGAAACACATTGCTATCTTAACAACAAGAAAGGAGGGGATCTCCAACAACACTAGGTTGCAGCACCCACAGCAAAATCCCAAAACACCCATGCAAAAAACACAGAACAGATACCCACAGAAAGAGACGCAAAAGGGACAAGGAACACCAACTCACAACATAGAAACATGAAACACAAAAGACCACACATAAACCAACGAGACCAATGGGCAACCGGTGCCGACTTAGGACGGCCATCTGCCACGTAAATAGCAGACGGTGTGGTTATCCTGGATTACGTGCGCACAACCCTCCCACTATTCCGATTTCCCAGAGGTCTCGAAGAACGCACAATTATGGTGTAAAACAAGCTCCTCACTGTTAGATGACCACACACAAACAAGACCGTAAAACGCAGGGGTCCAGGCAACACAGATGAATATGTAAATGGATATAAAAAGAGGACGTGCGTAACACAGTCCGTGCTCTGCCGGCTGTAGCGAGCTCATATATGTTATCACCCGAGGAGTCCGACTGACATTCAGAGAGGACAGGTGGTCGGGGCCCTGTCTTCTCTAAAGAGGTTTGGACAGGGCCCGTCATGGAGTCCCGTCGTCACAGTCAGTCAGAGTGCAAGTCTTAAGAATGCGCTCGTACAAGACTGTATATTGGTCAAGTACCAAGCTTAGTGTCCGTCTGGTGACATTAGGATCATATCCACGGTATAAAAGGCGTTTGATGACTCTGACGCATTTTCGATACATATGCTGTCTACCTTTGATCCTTCTTATTTTGTTAATTATGTCACCATAAAATGCAGGTTGTGAAATACCTAAAGTAATATACTCCGTTGCTTGTATGGGTCCAAATTTCAAAAGAAGATGATCACAACTTGTTAGTGAATCAAACTGAATCTCAGTGTGATGTATATAAAATGAAGCTTTTAGGTACATGTACTCGTGAAGCACTGAATGTAGTCTATCTTGACAACCAGTTGTTAGGAACTTTGATTCTGAAATTTATAACTGATTTTGTATGGAATCCTTTTTCTTTGTTTTCACATTGTAATAGATGTGTGCTGAAATAAAAGTTAAAAAAATTCTAAATCATTGTTAATTTTGTTTAGATAAAGGCTGTTAACAACACTCAAAGCAATTTGACCATATGGAATTGGTCAAATCAAATTGGAACCTGTTATTAATATTTAGATTTTGAGTAAAAATATAAATAATATCAATTGATAAAACACAAGCATTCTTAATATATATGCTCATCACATTGTTAAAAAAAAATCCTTGCTCCGACTTTGCAAGAAAAAAATAATTTTGCCCCGGTCCGAGGCGAAAAAAATAATCTTGCTCCGACAAAAAACCCAAGCCCCCCCCCCCCCCCCCCCAGAATATCAAATGGACCGTGCCTTAGACATGTAAAAGAAACGTCCATATCGTCATGATTCTTCACTTTGAAAACAAACTCAAGTATCTATAATACAGCTACATGCAGGGATAACTAGAAGGATAGGAGGGGGAGGGTTTTTCCCATCCCATATTTCACTGAACAATTACTGGTCGACATCGGTTTTCTTATTTTCAAGTTTAAAAGCCTAGCAAAATTTGCTCAAAACATCGATTGCGTACATAGTTCTTTCTTCAAAACATTTTTTTAATTGATGTAAGAAACTTTTTTTCTTTCTTCTCCGCAAAAAGTTTTTAGAGGTGGGGGGGGGGGGGGGAGTGGTCAGCCTATCCAAAACATGATTTTGAAAAAAAACTGAAGAAAAAAATTGAACTCACGCATAGAGTCACAGAACATTCTGGTTCAGATAAGTTCGGTTAATGACTCGAAATGAAATTTCGTCATAAATAGGTACTGGAAAACGAGTTTTTTCCACATTCATGGTTTGTGTTCAAAAGTAGGTGCATGTACCGATAATCGCAAATAATCGATTATTGCTTGATGGTTGATTCTGATAGTCGATTATGGCTCTCAATAATCGATTATATACGTGATCGATTTAAAGATCGAATCTTTAATAAAAAAAAGGTTTCAAGTTGAATTGTCTGATGTTATGTAAAATATAGTGACGTGATAAAAAGAACGAATCTTTATGAAATGTGTTAAGTAACAGGCGTCCAGCCCCTCGCATATTCTTGATTAAACGAATCAAACGAACGACTAAAAGGCTATTTACAGAGTAGTCTTCTATTTCATGGTTGTTCTGAGGTAAAAGGAGTTTATTACCAAAGCTGAACAGCAAAAATAAATAAATAAATAAATAAATAAATAAAAATAAATAAATAAATAGATAAAAAAAAAGTTAAATAAATAAAGTATAGCCCATCAAGTTCTTTTTTTCAGTTGAGTTTAAAAAGAAGTAAACTTTCCTGTCTTTTTTTTTTTAGAAAAGGAGAGGTACTGAAACATTGTGCCTAAAGAATAAATATATGAATAAGTAAAACCTGACTTTTTATTCCAGGAAAAAAGTGGGGTTTTTTATGTCAATTAAGTGATCAAGTGTATTAATATTAACATATGAAGTGCTGCAGTAATCATTGTCTTTTCAGATTGAGAGTAAATAGAACCAATCTGCGTAAAGTATTAATAACCGATAAAATCGCATCGGATAGCCAAATGATTGATTATGAAGGCTCTGACGATTCATCATCATTTATGATTTTGAAAAAAATATAAAATCTGGAGAAAAAATCTCTTCCTTTTTTGTAAATTCAAATGGGGAAGGGGAGAGGGTTCGGACTTATCCCTAACCCATCACCCGCTAGATCCGCGCTTACAAGTGACGAGCGGAATTTTGAGTAAACGTAATACTAAACTCATAAAATTGTATACATAGCGATGTATAAATCTATAAAATATTGAAAAAAATGTAGGGAATTTGAGCACAGCCCTAACACTATTAGAAATGGACCAATGGCAGATCTAAGATTTCAGGATTTTAGAAAGGGGGCTTGGGCGAAGAAAATATTGCTCACCGAAAATCTGACGAGCAAAGGAAAAAAGGACCCCAACCGGGGATGGGGTGGGGTTGGTTACAGTCCAACTTGAAAGAATTTTGTTCAAAGAAAAACTGGTAAGCAAAAAAAAAAAGGGGGGGGGGGAGTAATGGAGGGGATTGACATACACGTGTTCTCATACATGTATCTCCCTCTGGAGTCCTTTCAAATGAATTATATTTATGCTTAATTAAGTGATATAGGTGAGCGATAGCGAGCGAGCGAGTTTTTACTGCATCTGGAGTGAAATGTCAGAAAATGTCTTTATCTATTCTCTATTTCTTTTTCGGGAGAAAGGGTACATCGAAAAGCTGTATTATTTTGAATTGATCATATACATTAAAGTGGTAAAAACTGGAGAGCTAGCGAATGTTTTTTTAAAAATCGTTCAAAAATGATGGTCAAAATTTATCAATAACTTTTTTCATAGCATAATATTCATATTTTTAAAATCAAAATTTGAAATTTACAATCCCCCTTTACCCCCTATAGATATGGCAGCGATCAATTCAATCACAATAGCAAAAACAAAACATAAAAGATAGAAAGCAGAATGCATTGTAAAATCTGAATCGGATGCGCGAAAGTTCTCACTAGCCTTATCCGAATAATTAACTTTAGGTTGAAAGGGGAAAGGTGGGCCCCCTGCCTCCCCCCCCGGGCGGCCTCCTCCTCCCTCTAAATGCACATAATGCAGATACTATTTGTTTTAAAGATTGTGGACGAGGGGTATTTGCATCAGTTCCACTTGTCTGAGCAGTACAGCTGAAATCTATATCAATTTCATTTATACGTCTTTTTGTTTTAGGGTTTGGGTAATTGCCGTCTATTTTTTGCGTAATATTGAAATAATATTTCAATGTTATGGATAATCCTGCGCGCTCTCTTTCTTATTTCCGGCTACTATTCAGTGATGCCGTCTTCGTTATGCCTACTTATCGATATGTTTCATATAATTTTGTTTGGGAGTTTTTTTTTCTTTCTAACTCATGACATTTATCTCAATAAAAACAGTCATGCATATCAGAAAATTTTATTTTTCATATTCATTTTAGACTGAGAAGTTCGGGATCTAACATTTTTAGTGAATACCTATATATACCCCCCCCCCCCCCCTTTTCTCCTTTATTATAAGCAGACTGAGTAACACGTTGAATTTTAACGAAGTCAGTTACATCCATGCCCATATTAAAACTTGTCAGCTATTAGAAGGTCTTTCACAGATACTTTAACATGTATACAAGACGTACTCATCTTTGACTCGCACTTCCCGCGGTACATGTGAGAAGGCGTGCAAGGGAAAAATCAACACAATTAGATCGTAAACGAATGATTTTATGGTAGAATTTGTGATTCTGTTTTTCGTTTCGTTTCTTTAATTTTCACATCGTTTCTTATTTTAAAGGGTCTCGCAATTTACAGATATTATTAAGGAGTTATTTCCCCTCCAATATATTACCACATGAAAATTTGAAACCGGGTCTAAAAATCGGATGTGCAAATTTGTGCTATCTTTCTCTGTCCTTTTGTTGGCTTTAGTACATGAAACAAAATAAAATATTATATTGAATCCTACCAACTTTGTCCAACAATCCAAAAGAGGTAAATAAATAAGAAAATTCATGATTTGAAGTGATTTTTGCGCTATATTTTTATGAAGAAGCGCGAAAGGTTCCGATTCTGACACTTTGTGTACGAGTTGTCGTTACTCTCAGTCGACACCTAGCGTTCGTTGAAAAGCCTACATAAGAGTGTGTCATGATCTTGCACCAAGGTCACAGGTCAAAGTCACAAATCATTAGTAAAACCATATCCGGGGTATAACTCCTCCCCTTGTGGATGACTTACAATAATATGTCACAGAAATGTTCCATAGAACCTAAGGGTGCGTCATGACCTCGAACCAAGTTCATAGATCAAAGGTTAAGGTCACAATAGACATCATAATTTAAACCTTGTCCTGAGCATAACTTTTCTCCCTGTGTATTGATTTCACAATTTTTTTTTGTATATAAGGGTGTGTTATGACCTTGCACCAAGTTCATATATCAAAGATCAAGGTCACAATAGACATCATAAGTAACAGGTTTTCGGAGGCATAACTCCTCCCCCTTTGGATGGATTTCAAGAATATTTCAATAAATGTTCCTTAGGACCTAAGGGTGTATCATGACTTTGAACCAGGATCATAGGTCAAAGGTCATAGGTCACAATAGACATCAGTAGTAAAACCTTCTTCGGAGACATAACTCCTCTCCCTGTTGATGGATTTCAATAATATTTCACAGAGATGTTCCTTAGGACCTATGAATGTGTCATGATCTTTCATAGGTCAAAGGTCAAGGTCACAATAGACATTATTATTAACACATTGTCTACAGGATAACTCCTCTCCCTGTCGATGGATTTCATTAATATTTCAAAGAAATGTTTCGTATGATGTAAGGGTGTGTCATGACCTTAAACAAAGGTCATAGGTGAAAGGTCAAGGTCACAATAGACATTTAGTTAAACCTTGTCTGGAGTATAACTCCTCCCCCCTAAGGATTGATTTCAATAATATTTCTCATAAATGTTCCTTAGAACCTAAGGTTGTGTCATGATATTGAACCAAGGGCATAGGTCAAAGGTCAAGGTCACAACAGACATCATTCGTAAAGCTCTTTCCGAGGCATAACTCCTTCCCCCGTGGATTGATTTCAATATTATTTCACAGAAATGTTCCTTCGGATCTAAGAGTGCGTCATGACCTTTAACTAAGGTCATAGTTCAAAGGTCAAGGTCACAGTAGACATCATTACTAAAAACTTGTCCACATCATAACCCCTCTCCCTGTCGATGCATTTCATCAATATTTAACAAGAATGTTTCGAAGGAGCTAAGGGTGTGTCTTGACCTTGAACAAGATCATTGGTTAAAAGTCGAGGTCACAATTGATGCTTGACCTTGATCTCAAAATAACTTTTCACAAAATAGTGTCTAGCATCAGTAAAACATTTTTGTGAATTTCACTGAAGATTGAAAATTCGTCCCTGGCGATTATTTAACCATTCTATTTTTCATATATACCATACTTTTTTCAGAAATTTACCTGCCGCATGTCAGGGCAGAACTCTTTGAGCAAGAACAGCGTATGTAGTCAAAATTCTCCGACGCTTCACCCAGCTTCAGTAATCCGTTCATATTAAAACACCCTTTTCCAAAAAAGACAAAATATTGATTTCAATATTAAAAAGAAAAACACAGAATTTTTTTTCAGAATATCAGATAAACATATGAGAATTTAGTGAGGAAATTAAAGTGAAAGAAAAAACTGCACACCTTTACTTGATGGAGTAGGCAAACAGTAGCTACAAGAAGAGTAGCAAACAAATACCAACGATGTAAGCATTATCAAAAATTGTAAAAAAAAAAAATACAATCTTCGTCGAAGTTTTGAAATCTGTCCGACCAATGTAGTCCAAGTAAGTCTTCCATCTGTACAATCATATTTATAGGGTTATCATATATCAATTATGACAAACATTTCGATCAAAGAGGCGGCTAATTGACAAATTGATTTATGATTATACATATATATTACAGTATCCAAACTTCAGGTACCCGTTGTACAAGAGAGTCGGTTTACATAGCGTTTTTATCATCTCTATTGTAAATGAGTTAAAGAAGATCCTGACGATAATCTCAACAGCACTTACAATAGAACACCAAATTGAGCATCGACGGACCTCTAGCAAACTGGGGTGGGACCAGGTGCCCGGGAGGAGTAAGCATCCTCTGTTGGCTAGCCGCACCCGTCGTCGATGTTCAAGCACGAAACTAAAAACAAAATATAAAATACATGCATTGCACTGTCTGAGGAGATATCTATATAGAAAGTGCTATGGCGACCATGTCAGGGAAAATATTCAAAACACATACTGTCAAACCCCTAGCGGGGAATTTTTTTCGAGCTCCACACGGCAAAGGGCATAAGTATGGTAAATTATGGTAAATTGTACGCCTGGTAAGGTACTATAAACATAATAAACTATATATATTCTGAAAGGTTATGATGCCCTGAGTTCAAATATTAGACTCCCGAGTCTTTAAGGTATCCGATGTACAATAGGGCATTTTTGGATGCCTGGTAAGGTACTATAAACTATATATTTTCTTAAAGGTTATAATTCCCACAGCTCAGAAATAATAATTTCGGGGCCAGAAAAACAAAGGGGAATAACTGATAAGGCATTTAAATTGTCTATTTTCTCTATATAACATATGCAAAATAACAAAGTTGTACAACAGTTTTTCCCCTTTGATTTTTAAGACCTGGGAGTCTTATATCTGTACTCAGGGCATCAATACCTTTCAGAAAATATATAGTTTATAGTACCTTACCAGGCATTAAATTTACCATAATTTACAATGGAGATGATTAGAACGCTATGTAAAATGACTCTATTGTACAACGGATACCTTAAAATCAAAGGGGAAAACTCATGTACAATTTTGTCATATTACATATGTTATATAGAGAACATAGACAATTTATATGCTTTATCAGTTATTCCCCTTTGTTTTTCTGACCCCAAAATTATTGTTTCTGAGCAGTGGACATTATAGCCTTTCAGAAAATATAGACTTTATAGGACCTTATCATGCATTGAATATGACCTATTGTACATCGGATACCTTTAACCTTTTATATTGTCCTGTATAAATGGATAATTGCAAATGTTCCAATTATCTGTCAATAATATTTATCCTTGTCCAATTGATACATGTTGATGTAACACTTGTTAAATAAATGACCATCACATTGATACATTGCTGAATTTCAATGTCATTTGGTATCAGATGGTAAGAACATCAATATAATGATATTTGAAGAATGAATGGCGTTGCATTTGAATACAAAGATATAAATGAATCGAGATATCTGTCAATCGAAATAAGACAATTGGAAATTAAACATAAACCAAAAACAATTGAAAAAAAAAACCAGTAGACTCATGTAACTGATATGAAAATAAAGGTATTTAACTATTTTAAATGCATTAGAAACTCAGAAAAAGAAATTGGAAGAAAAAAACCTGTTTTGGTCCCTCCGGAATTTGGACCCAATACCCTTGGGTCCATTTCGCATGGAAATATACATATACGGAGTAAACAATTCAGAAAAAAAAGATCATGAAAATACAAAATAGAAAAAAATATTTTGACATTAGTTAGGTCTTACTATTTCATACATGGCGAGCGGTAACCTTATCAAGTCGAAATATTTCTCCGCAGGGAAGAAATCTTAAAATGTCCAGCAGATACGCCCGTTAACTTGATCAGAAAGTGAGAGTGTTCATAAAACAGGTGTTGAGTCTAATGAGGATGAAAATAACACAATTCTTAGAAAACTGGAACAAATGGAAGCAGCTATTATAAACACTGTGAAGACAGAAGAAAAAAATGAATTGAAGGAAGCTATTAAAGCAACAGTTAAACTGAACAATTTAAAGGGAATAGTTTCAACAATGGTGAAAGGCATAATGGAGGAACAAAGGGAATGATTCGAGCAGAAAATAGAGAAAGCGGCAGAAAAGTCTGTAAGTGAACGATGCAAACTGAAGGGAGAAATTAACGACTTGCGCGTTGAAAATAGCAATTCGAAAGAAATGGTAGCAGCCAATAGGTCAGAGATGCAATATCTACAATGTGCGGCAAATACAGCTATAGATAGAGCGTTTGAGGTGTGCAAATTACAATGAACTTTACGTAGGAATAATATGAAAATATATGGAGTGCATGAATTAGAAGGGGAAAATACTGGAAAAGAAGTGATGAAACTATTGAAATGATAAACGTCTTCAAATTCATAAGCATCATTTAAGGACATAAATTCTCAGAATCGACCAGACATGCACGTTTCGGGTATTTAACCCTCGTCAGTGATCCTCAATCTAAACAATGTAATATGGCAAAAGAGTGTGAAAGTTGTTATGTCCAAAAGTAATCCGAAAGACGTAGCAGTATGGATGGGATATGATGGCACAGGACCCACGTTTTAGAAAGTTCATGACATTTTGATAACAGAAATTTTGGAATGCGTTGAAGAATTGATAACCGAAGTTGATCGAACTTGGCTTTAAATGTCTTCAAATTCAATAGCATCATTTAAGGACAGATAAATGTTTAGTGTAGACCAGACATGCAAGATAAGGCCAAAACGACCGTTCACCCAGACGAGATTATTGCAGTTCATAGGATTTCGGGATCCGCGCGAGATGATCGTTCGTCAGACCTATTACTGTAAAACTAAAGAGCTCGAAAGTGAAAAGTCGAGTGATCAGGAAGAGAGCGACTATTAAGAAAGTCAAAATAGGAATACAATTAGCCGATGACGTTACTCGGACAAATACCAAACTCATGGAAAGACTGAATGAACACGAAATGATCGAATCATGCTGGTTTTTCAACGGAGACGTTTTCGGAAAATACACGGCTCAGGAAGGAAGGTAAAATTCGATATTGATGATTACATCGCCGACAAAGTGAGAAAACCCCAAAAGAAGTAAGTTAATAATGTTACTTTAACATTATATCCGAAATTCCATGTGTAGATACAGTCCGTTATAAGTCCAGAGGCTTAATTTCTTATCTATATTGACTTCCGATAATGAGTAAGCGGTGCGGTCTACGATCTAATGCTGGACTGTGTTCACAGGGTTTCTTTTCATTATTAACTATTCCAACTGAACCAATTGTGTGTTCGTCATTTGCATAAAAAATCAGATACATTTATCTTATTTGTAGGTGTGTATGTGTGTGTCCTTTGTTGGGGTGAAGGTATGTTGACGAGTGCGTGTCTTGTCGTTCTATTTCTGTTATGTGTTTTTGCATGTAAACATTTGGATTATGCCTGCCCATGGTATTTACTTTCTCATTCTATCTTTTAACTGGAGGAGTGAGAGGGTTGTGCGCACGTAATCCAGGATAACCACACCATTTGCCACTTGCTTGACAGATGGCCGTCCAAAGTCGGCACCGGTTACCCATTGGTCTCGTCGGTTTTTGTGTAGTCTTTTGTGTTTGATGTTTACATGTCGTGTGTCTCTTTTCCGTCTCGTGCTGTACTCGTCTTTTGTGTTTTTGCATCGGGTGTTTTGGTGTTTTACTGTTGATGCTGCAACGGGGTCTTGTTGGAGATCTCCTCCCTTCTTTTTATCATTAAAATTACACATTTTGAATTGTCCCAAACCTCCTGACAATGACATTGTTTTTATACCAGTCCTGTTTAATCATCATCATGTCTATCGTTAAGATATTTTCTCTGAACTGTAGAGGAATAAGAGATTCACAAAAAAGAAAAGATTTGTTTAAGCTTCGGAGAGAGAAAAATCATCTATATATTGTTAACAAGATACCCATTTGCTAGATACAGATCATTCTTTAATCCATACTCAGTTTTTGGAAATTTAACAATTGTCTTTTGAATATTGATTAATTCAAATGTGTTAAAAATGTATCTTGAAAACTAAAGAGGAGTATACTCCCTTACCTATTATAAAAAAATTTTCTTCTGTGTGTTGAAATCTTGAGACTTCTTTTTAGAAATAACAAACATGATGGTTTTTTTCCTCTTATTCCCCGAATGGGATAAATCAATCAAATCAAATTACCGAGCCGCGAAAGGACTAGGTAAATTACAGGACAATTAACCATTGCTATGTAGTTGACCAACTTTTTAAGTCAAAATAAATCAGTAGGGAGCTTAAAGAGCTTTTGATATGTTGGTGAATAATACAAGTCATACTAGAGTTGTGAATCTATTCAGTCATTATTATCATTCTTTCACTGAACAATTATGAATATATTTATCATGGATAGATAATGCTCATTTATGAGTAACATGTATAAGATATATATGTAAAAAAATATTAATTTAACATTTAGTATTACTGAGAATCTTTATCTGCAGCTGCATGATGACCTTGTGTTCTTCTTCGTTCTTTCTTTTTTCTTATGCATTTTTATATATAACATATAGTGATTCAAAGGTTGGTTTCACACGGCATATGCAGTGCATTTGACGACCTTTCATATGTTAATAAATATGTCGTTATCAAGTACCTTTGCATTTGCACGCTCAGATGCGTAATACACCTGAAGATAGTAATGATGGCGTCGATGCAGACAAACATATCCCGTATTTTCTTAAGAGGTAATTCATTTTTACTAACAAACATAAGGTAGATTTGTTTGAATATGTTTTTAAACGGATTCTGGATGAAGCAGGGTTGGAAGGGTTGCTGGAATGTTTTGGATTTATTTAAATAAATGCAACGAAAGTATAATTCTATGGTCTCTACTGAACAAAATTTAAAACAAAGAATGGGATCTCCAACAACACCAGGTTGTAGCACCCACAGTCGATTAAGGTATTCGTTGTACAAATAAATATCAAGTGTATTTTATAGTTAGAATTATGGCATATCTTTATCTTAATATACCATGATGCAACATATAAGTTGGTTTCCAACGTCAAAGGTCAACATGACAACAGCTATCTATATCGAGACACTGCCGAAGATTTATCAATGTTTAAATGCGATATCCCCTTTTGTACATTGGATACGTTATACATGTATGAAGAGGCGAATATGGGAAAACATGCATTTTGATTTACGCCAACATTAAAATAAATTGACGATTGATGAAATCAAAATAGAAACACAAATACTCATATACAGACATTTTTAGACCCTTGGCCAGTGTGAGAAACGACAATTTGAATGTATATGACAGCTAAGTTAAGTCGTTTGCTTTATAACCGTTTCTAACGGCAACCCCCTCCATCACCCTTGTCTTTGCCAACATATGAACCAAAGCCGTAATTTTGATTTTGTTCTTTACAAATGAGTTAAAGAAGATCCTGCCGATAATCTCAACAGCACTCACAATAGAGCACAAAATTAAGCATCGACGGACCCCTAGCAAGCTAGAGGTGGGATCAGGTGCCCGGGAGGAGTAAGCATCCCCTGTTGGCTAGCCGCACCCGCCGTCGATGTTTAAGCACGAAAATGAAGAAATATATAAAATTCATGCATGTCTGACGTTATGTCTATATAGAAAGTGCCATGGCGACAATGTCAGGGAAATATATTCAAAACACTTACTGTCGAGACCCTCGCGGGGAACAAGAAACATGCCAAGCCATTTTAAAGAATTAACAACAGAAGGATTATTTGAAATTGCAGTTTCAACATGTTCAAAGGCTAGACAACCCCCCCCCTCACATACAATCCGTAAATTATATTTTTTATTCATGATGTCAGTAAAGTATGTGGAATACATATATTTCGATTTCTTTTTAACTCTTGTGAAAATACATTCCTCTTGCAACGTATAATTCTTCTTGTCCCTAACGTACATCTTGCAAACCTGAATTTGTTTGCCGTAAAATTGTCGCAACAAAGTATTTAGGTGAGCGAGGGGCACCCCCCCTCCCAATTGCCTAAAATATTTTAAGAAAGGTACAGTACATGTATTTGTTTGGCTCAAATTTTGAGTCAAATTTCAAATTTCAGGAAACTTTTGCTGACTCATAGAGGAAGACGTGATGCTTCAATGCCAAAGAGATGAAATTGGATATATTCAATTATATATAAATATAACGACCTATTAAGATCAGGTCCACGTAAGGATCAGGCAGTTGAAAAACCTTAGATTATCAGCAGTTTTTTTTTTCTCTTGAAATGTGTTCAGATCAGCCTCCATATGAATATTCTGAAGGAATTTTCCTCTTACTTGGATTGTGATGAAAATTATAGGGGTAGCAAATTTGTAGAGAATTTTTCCCCTTAATTATCCTTTCTAACCTCTGAGGTGAATATCTCGCTTCACCATCGCTACCTTGAAAAATGAATATCGCTTGTTTGATTTGTACCATATATATGTCTCAAAACAGAAATAAAAAAAAAAAATGCAAAATAAATTGATGCATCACCCCTGTCTGATTTTTACGCGGACCTATACTTAACGGGTAAATATCAACAAAAATACAACCTTAAATACTGGGTCTGTAAAAGTTCAACGTCCTGCTCTCTATGATGCATTGAAAAAAAAAAACCAAAATAATTGCAGCTTTCTATTTTCCTTATTGTAACATGCTCAAAGTAAGCAATTTTCTTTGAAATGCATTGATTGGGAAAAACTTGCAAAACTTAGAGTACGATGGCTTTACGATTGAATTGCGAAGTTGTCACAATGTTTGTAAAGCCTTTGTATGGCAAAATTTCTCCGACTATCCCGATGGTCATGCGAAGGAGAAATGAACATATTACTAATACGCCAGATGGATTCTGGGTTGTCTTGCGCAGGGCAGGATAATAACACGTGCCTGTAACGAAGACGGTCCTTCGTGAGATCCCTTCTTTCTGTCATCGGGAATTTTTAGTCCCGAAGTTATTCCCGAAGTTGGATAAATCGAGCCGCCGGAGGCAATAGATGGCCTTGCGAATAGCCCGCTGATATTACGATTTCAACCGAATGTGAAATCGATTTTTTATGAACTTGCAAATAGTATGAAATTACCATACTTAACCTTAGATTTAAAATAAACGAGCCAATCAATGTCAAAATTCATATCAATTTCGTTTAATTTTACATTAATTTTGAACTTAAGATAGTGTTTAATAAATAGTGTGTAATGAATGAGGCCTACAGTATCTAAAGGTTTGCTTCATAATGAATTTTGACATCAAGGAAAGCCAAATTGAATGACGTTTATAACAGGTACACGGATATATAGTACATGTACCAATATTCAATTTGTGATTAGAAGCCTGATATCTTTCTCAACCTTATAGGTTGTCGACGATTAAATGCAGAACATTTTGCAGAGATCAATGGAATTAAAGTTCAAGATAAGGTGAATACGTCTTTCTCATCTTACATTAACATGGACCTTTTAGTAAGTGAGCACCATACTTTGGGTTCCAGAGATATGTTGCCAAGTTTAATGTTCAGAATGCAACAACTTGAATATTTTGATGTTTTTTTCTGTTTTAATGTTTTGTTGTTCTCAGTGCAACCAGGACCGGTTGGAAAGCCCCTCCCTTTTTTTAAATATTTACATGTACATTGCTAGACTTGAAAAAAGTATCACAATTATACATGTTATATACGCTAAGAAGTTTACATTTTACCAACAACTCATAACAACTCAAAAGAAAAGGGAACAAACAACAAGCAAACAAACGAACGAGCAAGAAAGAAAAATCTATCAGTTATTCAGTCTCAAGTTCAAACAAGCATGTCAAACAACAACAACAATCAACAACAGCAAAACAAAAACAAATCTCCTGACCGATTTGAACAAATGTTTGCTATTTATTCAATTATAAATTTCAGCTTAACGTTCGATTCATAACATCAAGTGTTCAAAGAGTAGAAGTGGAGGATAAAGGAAAGACGCTGAGAGTTCATTGGACAGATGGGCACATCTCTAAGTAAATCAAAGTACATTTTAAAATGAGTTACAAACCTAAGTGGGATTATACAGTGTTCTTGAAATGAGGTTTCGAAATCAATTTAACAAAGATCTTTGGAGACAGCTTGATTCAAATAGCAAAAAAAATATATATTTTGATAAATTTAATTTTGAGTCTTAAGTTAAAGTCAACCCTCCAATTATTATTTCAGTTTCAACTCTATGTGGTTACGCTTTTGTTGTCCATGCCAAAAATTTAGAGATTACGTCAGCAACATGACAAGACATCATGTAGAAAAAATACCCATGGATATGACAATCAAAGCAAAAGTTGAAGGTGATTCTAACATTAAGATAAATATTTTGCTTTACTTAAATCCATTTCAGTATACAGTACACAACGCGCACTCTGTCTCATAGTAATCTAACTCCATTTTTGTCAAAATTGAGCTGAGCATACATTGTGTATCATTGAAATCGCTATCACTTGTTCTATCACCTAAACTTACCTACCTCAAAATACGAGACGTAAAAGCCATCGAATATTTTTTTTTTTATTATGGACCAGTACATGTAACAAAGTGTATTATCTCCATTCTTTCTTTGTAATGAAAATGTACCTAAAAGTTTAATAAAGGGTGTTTCATTTCCAAAAGATCAAAAGAAGCCGACAGAAATTTGTTCTTTCTCCAACAAAATTGTACGGCATTCTAGTAAGTTGCTACTAAGAAGTGTTCTCCTTTTTTGTCATATCGATTGAAGAAGATATAAAAGTTTAAGTACTGTTTCATTACATGTTACGAAAATATTGCTTCCTCAAATTGTCATAGTTGCACGACTTGTATAAAGTTCATATCCAGCCACCTGTCAAGGACGATTTTCTCGAAAAGTGTCAATGGTAGTTAGAGCACTATAAGACTTAGTGCGCGATATATGTATAAATACATGTACATATAGACTTGATATTCAATTAACATTTTCATGATAGTTGTACATGGATGTTCAGTACCACGAATTTTATCTATACACAACCTTTGAATCTTTGTTTCGCGAGCGATATATAATATAAAAGCAAAGAGAAATGACAAACTTCGTACACAAAATCTTAACAAAATGTCAATGTTGCGGTAAATACGATATTATTGTACTTGCAAAGATGTCGTAGAAAATTTTCACTGAAGTTCATATCCTAAATGTACGAGGAGTCTTACAATACAGTTCAAAGCATTAAGCCCCCTTCACACTTTCACAGATCCGGCCATGGATCGAAAAAAAACTTACATCCGTAGCTATCCGTAGCAATCCTAAGCTCAATCTGGCACAAGTTATAACTACCCTTGGCAATCCATAGCTATCCGGGATGAGACAGAAACTTTTTTAACATGTTCAAAAATGTTCTACGACTCCGCTACGGAAAAATATTTCGTAGCGGAGTCGTAGGGGAGTCTTAGGTATCCGAAGGTTCATGTACGTCGTAGCAATTCTTTGTACATCCGTAGCAATCCGGGACCATTGTTGTGATAAAAATAGTCATATGACTTTCCTACGGATTACTACGACTCTCCTACAGATTTGTAGGACTCACAAACGGATTGCTAAGTATAGACATGGATTCGAAAATGAGAGGCTATTGATAGCCACGGATGGGAATTGGTTTGGAATTTTCTTCAAGAAGGTATAGAATAAGAACCCTTCGACATTATTAATATAAACACTTATTTCACGTTGCAATGTAGAGAAATCGTAACCCGTGACCTGAAATGTGTCAACTATATTAATTACTTCTTTCCAGTTCTGTAACCTGAAACCATCATATATATTTTTTTCTATTTCGGAAACTAGCCATTTCATCGATAAATATCATCGACATTAAAAAAGTTTAAAATCTTAGCACCATTCCTCCAATGCTATTTTGAACATAGAATTTATTTGGATATGCTACTGAATCGACCCTACAGGAAATTTGGAGCCGCGCAACCTCTGTAATGTAAATGTACAAAATTATATAACTTCGAAAAATTAAAGAGGGCGCTACTGAAATTATTTTTTGTGGCTCCGCTGGAAGCATCACTGATGAGAATTTAATATTCGAAACACGTGTTTGGTGCATGGAAATTGGTTTGGAATTTTCTTCAAGATGGTATAGAGTAGGAACCTTTCGGTATTACTTATATTAACTTCAAATCTACCAGCATTCTGTGCGTTTGCCGGTCAATATACGAGTTTCTACTTTAATTTTCAGGTAATGATAAATATAAAGACATGTATAAATCCTCAATACTTTTATAAAACAAGTGAGACCTTTCTCAACTTGAAAATATTGGATGTTTTAGTAAATAATGTTGTTTTAAAAACACATAGGAAGTTCAAGCCAGTCCTAACAATCCGTACTGAAATCGTAGCTACCCTAACGCGAATCGTGGCTACCCGTACTCGAGTCTTGGTGATCATAAGCAATCCGTAGCAATGTCAGGACGATATCCGTATCAATCCTTAGCTATCAATACTCGATTCGTATCAACCCGTAGCAATCCGTAGTAATCCGAGTCGTAGCGGAGTCGTGGCTCGATCCGTAGAAGTGTGAAGGGCGCTTTAGGTACATGTTGTATCATAATTAAGTCACAATCCCTATCCTCAACAATAACCCTTTGCTCAACAAAGAAAAGAGGATGATTTCCAGCGTAACCACTATGCACCCACCCAGCGAAACAAATCCAAAAGAAAGTGATACGTAAATGACATAAGACAATACTACAAACCACAAAAAATACACGACAAAATCGCTAGAACATCATACATAACAATCAAATACAGACGTACAAAACATCAAACATTAATGACAACACATAAAAGGAAGGAGACCAATGTGCACCCGGCGCCGACTTTGGACAGCTATCTGCTATAAGCAAATGGTGTGGTGATCCGGATTACGTGCGCACAACCCTCCCACTTATCCGGATACACAGATGTCTCCATAGGCGCACAGTGGTTGTATAAACATACGATTTCTCATCAAAGTCTTAAAGGGTTTGTGACTAATATTAGTATGATACCTCAACCCTGTGGTATATGTTAACGTACATTAGTATCAAATTCAGCAAATTGTAATAAATACGGTTAATAAAGAAATCAGGCAGAAATGTCCATCAGAGACTTCCTTGCAACGCAAAATTAGTTAACTTTTTACATTTGTATCTGTTTTGCGAGATTTGTTTGACCCTATTCCAAAGCAGAAAATATTTGATAGACGCATGTGAAGTTGCGGAACATTTTTCACGATTTTATCTATCTACATGTAAACACTAAGAATTAACAGATAGACAAGTGTCTCTTCTGAGAATATTTTTTACAGACCAGGGTATTTCTGTCCTTTGGGAACAAGAAAATCATGAAGGAATTTTCGATCTCGGTTTTCTGGCTGAACATTGTATGTCCATACAACGCTTAGAAGAGAAAAGAAGTAGACTTAAACCATCACCATCTCTGTCAGTAAGCTATCATATTCTCTCTCCATCTTTTCTTCAGATAAGAAGGTAAAATTGAAACTTGATCTGTGGCTGTCTATTTTCATTCCCACAAAAAAAAATTGAAAGATGATGTGAAGTATAATGTCAATATGACGCGTAATTGCTAATTGTACAGACATGAATATCAAAGAATTTTCTTTCGACTAATTATAGTCAAAAGAAGTATTTCCGATTTGAAATTCACAAGTATTTTATGTTGAAAAAAGGATGAAATACTTGCCCCCTTTTCACAATACCGTGTTCATGTAAATTATGGTCTGTTTCAAAATTGGTTTTCACTTTGTTCTTATAGATTTGTTCAGTCAATGAGAAGATTACCTTAACGCCTAGTTTTATCAAATTCTTTATCACCATAATTCAAACTTTTTATTCCTTTCTGCCTTAATTTTTTGTGTGCATTTTGAAGACAAAACTGAGATGTCGTCGTATTTGAAGCAAATCTGTGTTAAATTATATAACTTTTTTGAACCATGAGTAACAAAATAAACATAAAAAAGGTGAGACGAAAGAGACGAAAATCTAAATGTCCGATATGGTTTTGATAGGGCATTTACAAAATGTATAATTCCTTCCGACATTCGTTGCAAAATTATTCCATACCTTTGTATCAACATCTTTCGCTGAATTCTTTTTAAAGATTCCATGAAATGATTTTGCCTTGCTTTCTCGACTTTGACATTGAATAGATGTGATTGGTACTTCTTCGATGTTTATTTGTTACGAAGAAGAAACAGCCATGGTTAGAATCTAATGAAAATCATTTACATGTAAACGTCTTCAAATTGAATAGCATCATTTAAGAACAGATAAATTGGCAACGTGAACCAGACATGCACGTTTCGGGTACTTAACCCTCATCAGTGATCCTAAAATCTAAACAATGTAATATGCCAAAAAAGTATGAAAGTTACTATGTCGAAAAAGCGTACCGAAAGACGTAGCAGGATGGGTGGGATATGATGCTACAGGACCCACTTTTTAGAAATTTTAAGAAATTTTGATAACAGAAATTTAGAATGCGTTGAAGAAACGATCAACCGAAATTGATCGAACTTGGCTACATGTGCCCTCGGGGACTCCTGGTCCACCAGCAGTGACACTCACCAAGTGGTATAAATGTAAACGTCTTCAAATTGAATAGCATCATTTAAGAACAGATAAATTGGCAACGTGGACCAGACATGCACGTTTCGGGTACTTAACCCTCATCAGTGATCCTAAAATCTAAACAATGTAATATGCCAAAAAAGTATGAAAGTTACTATGTCGAAAAAGCGTACCGAAAGACGTAGCAGGATGGTTGGAATATGATGCTACAGGACCCACTTTTTAGAAATTTTAAGAAATTTTTATAACAGAAATTTAGAATGCGTTGAAGAAACGATCAACCGAAATTGATCGAACTTGGCTAAATGTGCCCTCGGGGACTCCTGGTCCACTAGCAGTGACACTCACCAAGTGGTATAAATGTAAACGTCTTCAAATTGAATAGCATCATTTAAGAACAGATAAATTGGCAACGTGGACCAGAATGCATGTTTCGGGTACTTAACCCTCATCATTGATCCTAAAATCTAAACAATGTAATATGCCAAAAAAGTATGAAAGTTACTATGTCGAAAAAGCGTACCAAAAGACGTAGCACGATGGGTGGGATATGATGCTACAGTACCAACTTTTTAGAAATTTTAAGAAATTTTGATAACAGAAATTTAGAATGCGTTGAAGATACGATCAACCGAAATTGATCGAACTTGGCTACATGTGCCCTCGGGGACTCCTGGTCCACCAGCAGTGACACTCACCAAGTGGTATAAATGTAAACGTCTTCAAATTGAATAGCATCATTTAAGAACAGATAAATTGGCAACGTGGACTAGACATGCACGTTTCGGGTACTTAACCCTCATCAGTGATCCTAAAATCTAAACAATGTAATATGCCAAAAAAGTATGAAAGTTACTATGTCGAAAAAGCGTACCGAAAGACGTAGCAGGATGGGTGGGATATGATGCTACAGGACCAACTTTTTAGAAATTTTAAGAAATTTTGATAACAGAAATTTAGAATGCGTTGAAGAAACGATCAACCGAAATTGATCGAACTTGGCTACATGTGCCCTCGGGGAATCCTGGTCCACCAGCAGTGACACTCACCAAGTGGTATAAATGTAAACGTCTTCAAATTGAATAGCATCATTTAAGAACAAATAAATTGGCAACGTGGACCAGACATGCACGTTTCGGGTACTTAACCCTCATCAGTGATCCTAAAATCTAAACAATGTAATATGCCAAAAAAGTATGAAAGTTACTATGTCGAAAAAGCGTACCGAAAGACGTAGCAGGAAGGGTGGGATATGATGCTACAGGACCCACCTTTTAGAAATTTTATTAACAGAAATTTAGAATGCGTTGAAGAAACGATCATCCGAAATTGATCGAACTTGGCTACATGTGCCCTCGGGGACTCCTGGTCCACCAGCAGTGACACTCACCAAGTGGTATAAATGTAAACGTCTTCAAATTGAATAGCATCATTTAAGAACAGATAAATTGGCAACGTGGACCAGACATGCACGTTCCGAGTACTTAACCCTCATCAGTGATCCTAAAATCTAAACAATGTAATATGCCAAAAAAGTATGAAAGTTACTATGTCGAAAAAGCGTACCGAAAGACGTAGCAGGAAGGGTGGGATATGATGCTACAGGACCCACCTTTTAGAAATTTTATTAAGAGAAATTTAGAATGCGTTGAAGAAACGATCAACCGAAATTGATCGAACTTGGCTACATGTGCCCTCGGGGAATCCTGGTCCACCAGCAGTGACACTCACCAAGTGGTATAAATGTAAACGTCTTCAAATTGAATAGCATCATTTAAGAACAAATAAATTGGCAACGTGGACCAGACATGCACGTTTCGGGTACTTAACCTTCATCAGTGATCCTAAATATAAACAATGTAATATGCCAAAAAAGTATGAAAGTTACTATGTCGAAAAAGCGTACCGAAAGACGTAGCAGGATGGGTGGGATATGATGCTACAGGACCCACCTTTTAGAAATCTCCGTTTTGGAGAAAGCACTGCTAGGTTTATTAAAAAGGAAGTTTATCTTGTTTTAAATATTTGCAGAAAACCATTTCACAGCTAAGCTTTGAAGAGGTTGTAGCAGATGAAAAGGGTTTATACAAGTAAGTCTCATATTAGAGTCTTTTCTCAAACTTACAAAAATTGCCTGAATTCAAATGTCTTCGTTTCTGACATATTCTGATTAAAATTTCCCCGGAGAAAAATACACCATTTTATGTTGTCATTTTATAGAAAGATGACATTAAGTATGAAAAAAGTGAATATAAAAATAGACACGAAAAAATAAAAGAAATATTAGGTTACTGTAACCATCATTTCTCATCTACTGTATTCTATCAAATAGAAAGCCGAATTAAGCATTTTCTTTTCAGTTACTGTTGTCAAATGTTACGAATTCAATTCAAATTTGTGTAGTTTTTGTACAGATGGTTGAAAATCATCAATGAAGAGGGTCTATGCTTGCTGAAGCAGGTTCCTGTGGAAAAACATTACTCAAAAAACGTAAAACCTATAAAAATGTTTGATTATAAAACTTGAACATAATTATATTTAGTCTTATATATATATATATATATATGTACGTATCAAGATGTCCTTTATGTTATATGTGCATGTCTGGTCCATGTTGTAAATTTTTCTGCTCTTAAAGGATGCTAATGAATTTGAAGACGTCACACCTTTGTACCACGTGGTGAGTGCAACTGCTGGTGGACCAGGAGTTTCCGAGGGCACATGTAGCCAAGTTCGATCAATTTCTGTTGGTCGTTTCTGCAAGCGCATTTGAAAATTTCTGTTTTCAAAATGTTCTCAAAGGGGTAGGTTCACTAACTGCCAAAATCGGCCCTAAATTTTTGCGAAAAATAATTTTATGAAAATTATGATTCAGTATCTCTTATATTTATCTCAAATATCTAACGATATAGAAAGTAAATATTTTTCATTGTCAAAACGTCACGTGCGTTAGTTATGACGTCACATTTTGACGTCATTTGCTCTGCATGACGGAAAATGAAGAAAAATCGCCATATTTTTTGCATAAATCTTTAAAATTAGTATTGGCGCCAACCTTCACCCAACATAAATTTTATGTTGATCGAAAGATAGATTGCACATTACACTTTTTATGTAAAATTATTTTGGATGAGGGCTGGCGCCCTACTTATTTTCATAATTTTTGACAAGAATTATGCCAATTTCTGACGATTTTTCAGCATTTTACGACTTTAAGCCGATTTTGAAGCCATATCTTTCGGTGTTTTGCACGTAAATTAAAATATTTATTTGGTATTTCAAACAACCACACATTTAACTTCCTTGATACGAAATACAATCGAAATCTAAAACATTCTAAAATTAGGGCCGATTTTCCATGTTCCCGAACCTGCTCCTTTCTAAAACATTGGTCCTGAAGCATCATATCCCAGCCATCTTGGTACGTCTTTCGGTATATTTAGGACAAAATTTTTGCCATATTACATTCTTTAGATTGAGGAGCACTGACGAGGATTAAATACCCGAAACGTGCATGTCTGGTCCATGTTGTAAATTTGTCTGCTCTAAAATGATGCCAATGAATTTCAAGACGGTAAACATGAAACTCTAGGGAATGCGCCCAACACGTCGGAGAAACAGGTCAGGCCATAAATTCTTGTTTTAGAAGAATTCATATCAGATAAGAAATTCGCTTCACAAAAACAAAAACATTTTCTTTACAATAACTCCATTTCTGATATAACTATAACTCCGGTTCAGTCTTTTGCTAAACTCAAATATCTAAGTAAAACGGAAATTTAAAAACGCCGACTTTAAGCTGAACTCGCCTGGATCACGAAACTTCAAACTGCGTACCCCTTTGGTTTAAACGATCAAATTTATGGACGAGGAAACATTTCCTCGACCTCGACTAGTACTAATATTAATGTATTTTCAATCCATCCAAACACTAAACGGAAGCATAGGTCTCACGGAAAACGACGAAACCAAAAACAAAAACAGCTCAGAAAAAGAGCTAGTTTACACCGCACCCTCAACGATCTTCTGATAATTGCACACAAAGGCGGCAGACATGAACTGCTTCATGCTCTCTCATCAGTTCCAGCAGTTCAATTGAAATCTATTTTGGATGAAGCACTGGTTGCATTCTTAAGAAATACTGATTGATTCAGAATTAATATCATTGTCGCATTCGCACAGAATAATCTGTATCCGGTTGTTTAAAACACCCCCCCTAAAAGACGATTCATAAAAAATCCATTCATTAACAAAGATTTCGATCTTTTAAACAATTCTTATATTTTTCGCGATCATCGCATACAAAGTACTATTCCTCAATATTTTGATAATTTAGAACCTACTCTTATTTGTTCCAAATATAAGAAAAAAATTAGCTACAATAAAGTCACATCAGATCCTAAAATGCTTGAATCAAATCCTGCTTCTTGAGAATGTGCAACGTCTGAATACCTATATAAACCAGCAGGTAATATTGTTACAGGTGACTTTTCAATTATCCAGGACAGGCAGCTCCATGGTCTTCTAAAAAAGACCTAAGTATAAAATCCTATCCAAGATAGTTTTTATTAAATGTCGAGAAGTGCTAAAGGAAGCCTAAGATAACTATACCAAACGATGGTGTAAATCGAAAGGAGTCGAATTGCATTCTCTGAATGACTGGAAAAAGCTCAAATTGGACATTACTGACACTCGAATACACAACTTCCATAAAAATCCTCATCTTTTTTGAAAATCCAAGTTCTAAATCTGAAAGATATTTCAAATCCAAATTACGAAATTTACAGGAGAAAATTCTCTTCGCTCCTGCAGATAAAGCAGCCAACAACACAATAATCATTTGAAAACGTTACTATATATCAACTTTAGTTTCGGAACTTTCGGCTACAAATACTTATATCAAAAGCTATGAAAGTGTCCCAAACATTTTGAGCAAACATAACAGTGAAATTTCTTCATTCGATATCTCTATTTCTTAATTGGATCATCCTACAATATACTGCATAGTATATTACCAAAAACTGCACAAATCTCCTTACAAATTTAGATACACTGCTAATTATAGCAATTGCTCAATTACAATTTTGTCTAGAAATCCGACGTCATCACTCTCGGTGATAAAGGAACACGTAGCAAAATATTGTGAAACTGTTCTTAACAGGAATGATGTTAATTTATTTTGTTCTATTAAATTCAGGGGATGTGATTGACAAAATGAAATCTAGAAATTTTCAAGCCAATACGATTTCTTCATACGACTTTTCAAATATGTACACCACGCTTCCTCATGACAAGATTTATTATCAATTGTCCAAACTCATTAAATGGTGCTTTAATCGAGAGGGGAAACTTATATTTGTACATCCTAATCAAAGGGTGTCTTTTCCGCTACAGAATACAAATCATGGAAATAATGGACATGTAGTGATCTGTGTAGTGCCTTCTCTTTCCTCTTTGACAACATTTATGTCAGATTTGGTGAGAATCTCTACACGTACGTTGTAGGGATCCCAATGGATACTAATTGTGTGCCTCTTGCTGCAGATTTATTTTTATACACGTATAAAAAAGAATTCATCCAAAATCTTCAAATGCAAAGAAAACATGATGATTTGAAATGTTTCATTGGTACTTCTATGTACCTGGATGATATTCTTACTATCGACAATCGTGTTTTTGAAAGGTATAAAGATGTTATTTATCCACAAGAATTGACTCTAAACAAGGCAAACTCAATAAACACAGAAACACCATTTTTGGACCAAAATATCAAAATTCTTAATGGAGAGATTCATACAAGTGTGTATGCCAAACGAGATATTGGATTCAACATAGTAAAACTTTCCCTGGCTTGACGGTGATGTTCCTAGATTGCCGTCATACGGTATCTATATTTCACAGCTCATCCGATATGCTGGAGCATGTACTGATGTTTTGGGTTTTCATAGTAGAAATTAACAAATTACGAAAAAGCTTTAAGGTCAAGGTTCTCGCTTTCACAAAGTAGTAAAGACTTTCTGGAAATTTGACAAAAATAAAATATGGTCAACTTCTTTTGAAATTCGGACCCCTACAAGCAACGAAGTATATTACTTTGGGTATTTCATAACCTGCATTTTATGGTGACATAGTTATCAAAATAAGAAGGATCAAACTATCTAAAATGCGTACGCGTCAGAATCATCAAACGCCTTTTATACCGTGGATACCGGTATGATCATCAGACGGACACTAGACTTAGTACTTGACCAATCTACATTCTTGTTCGAGTGCAGTCTTAAGACTTGCTCTCTGACTGACTGTGACGACAGGACTCCATGACGGGCCCTGTCCAAACCTCTTTAGAGAAGACAGGACCCGACTACCTGTCTTCTCTGAATGTCAGTCGGACTCATTGGGCGATAACATATATGAGCTCGCAGGACACGGACTTTATTACTATTACGCACGTCCTCTTTTTATAGCCATTTACATATTCACCTGTGTTGCTGGGGTCTCTGCGCTTTGCGATCTTGTTTGTGTGTGGTCATCTAACAGTGAGGAGGTAGTTTTACACCATAATTGTATGTTCTTCGAGACCTTTGGGTAATCGGAAAAGTGAGAGGGTTGTACGCATGTAATCCAGGATAACCACGCCGTCTACTACTTACGTGGCAGATGGCCGCCTTAGGTCGGCATGGTTGCCCATTGGTCTCGTTGGTTTATGTGTGGTCTTTTATGTTTCATGTTTCTATGGTGTGCTGGTGTTCCTAGTCCCTTTTGTGTCTCTTTTTGTGGATGTCGCTCTGTGTTTTTTTTTATTTGCATTGGGTGTTTTGAAGTTTTGCTGTGGGCGCTGCAACCGAGTATTGTTAGAGATCTCCTCCTTTCTTTTAGCAACACGGTAACTTAACACATGAAATAGGTCACATTCAATGTTTATTAAAAACATAAATTAGGAACAGCAAAATACAAGACTTTTGCTTCTATTTATATACATACATGTACAATGCATTCTATACATAAAATCTTTCTCTCAGGCGATATCTAACTACATTAAAAATGATGTATGTTATTTGTTGTGATCTTCTTTTTTTCCATGTTCAGTTTATGTCTCGAATCGCTCCTGTCATGAAAACCTTATACGGCGAGGTAAGATTCGTCATAATGCATTTGCCCCAAAGTTCCAAAGATTTCACGCATACTTAGAAAAAATATAGCTTGATTATTCATTGATTAGTGGCGAAGAGAAATGAATGAACGAAAAGAATAAGTGGCTTATGGACAGTTTCGTTTTGTTTGCTGAATCCTTGTTTTTGTCTAGCTGCATGGACATGTACGTGTTTCTGCTTTGGGTAGTGATTCTCATTCGGTAGTTTTGATTATAACTGATTCATGGTTTAATGTTCCATAGTTTGTAATTGCTACCCAAGCATGACGTTGAGATGATGAAATCGTGTGACATACGATGAATGGTGACTCATCTTTTGCACTCTAAAATAAATGTCAAATACAATACCCAAATTCAGAATCCAAAATTCAGTTTCAATCTTGAAATGAATAAGCAAAAAACAATAAATAAAATTAAGATAGGGAGTAGGTCCTTAACTAAGAAAAATTTATTTCCCACTTATTTACTTTTTCCAACTGCTTGAAGGAATCTTCTTCAGAGTCCTTTGTAACCTCAAGACTTATACATCCTTAAGGGATATCTAAGACTTTCTGTTTCGTATGAAGTTCCTAGTTGTGTTGTTAATGTAAAAAAAACCCATCATTATATAATCAACTAGAACGCTTAATTTTATCTTTTCCATTAATTGATTGTTGTAGATATATGATGTTAAGCACGAAGAGAAACCTATCAACATTGCATATTCCAACGAGGCTTTAGCCTTTCACATGGACCTCTTAATGTACGAGTCTCCACCAGGCATACAGTTTCTTCACTGTTTGGAGTAAGTGAATCGTGTGACATGTTAAGTTTTGTTTTGAAATATCAGCTGAAGGTATTTTGAGACTTTCTTGTTGTGCATGTCTGCTCGGTGCTTTCGCATTGGGTATTCTGGTAAGTTGCTGTGGGTTCTGATACGGAGTGATGTTAAAGATCCCCTTCTTTCTTTTGAAACATATGTCAAACATGGAATTCGTCATTTTCTAAAATGAAAATTTATGGACTAAATTGTTCTTATTGATTTCCAGTAGTAAATTATTTTACCATAAAATAGTTTTAGAACATAAGGTATGGTACGAATAGACGAACGGGAAAGTATAATTGTCGTAACCGTCAATATTAGTTATTAGGTTTGTTACTGACCTTACACGGAAATCTGTCGGGTTGATAAAGCCCATAGAAGGCGAGGCGCTTGCGCCGAGCCTTCTATGGGCTTTATCAACCCGACAGATTTCCGTGTAAGGTCAGTAACAAACCTAATAACTGATTTGTTTTGTCGAGGACCATTTTAGGTATGACAGACAGACAGACATGGTGATTCCTACTGTCCTCCTGCTTTACCAAGCAATAGTGCTGTAAAGGTTTACCCAGTTTTGCTAATTGTCGGCCATTGCCTTACAAATTTTTGAAACTGACTTTCCACAAGAATTTGTCGGGCAGTCACATGACCAAATTCAAGCATTCCCATTGGGTCAAACTAGTCCGAGGCAAAACAAACAACAATATATTTAGGGAATAAACATGAAGTATTAATTGGCAACTCATATTGATAAATCCTATTAGATTTGACCCATCAGTAGAAGGAGGGGAGACTACGTTTACGGATTTATATGCTGTTGCTGAAGAATTTCGACGAACCTATTCCGAACATTTCATCATCTTATGTAGGGTGCCTCTAACATTCGAACGCATTCATGCTACTAGGTTTGTATTACCTTTCCATGGTTATCTAATTTTCAGAATAAAGCGGATTTGTATTAGAATTTTCTTGAATTAAGATTTAACCTGAAACTTTTTGGTAGCTAAGACTTTGAATTCTTGAATGATCAATATTATTTGTATGAAAAATACACTCCTCGATTACAATAAAAAAAAAACTCAAAAAATATATTTTCGAAATTTCGTTACCAAAGAAAACAAAAATCTTTGTGTCATTGAATAATTTTACATAATGAAAAAAGAAATGTCGAACCCTTGACATAAAGGACGAAGTCCTCATGAACTCCCGAAAACAAGACAGTACTTAATTGTCATTCTTTACTTTTGATAGTCTACCAGAGAAACATCAATAATGATGATAATTTGAAATCTCTCGAAAAACTATAATTCATTTCATGCTTAATGTACCAGCATAGGACGTTCATTTGCACATATTTTTTTTCTAATTTTTTTTTATAGAGATAACCCAGTTAGGATGATGCAGAGAAAACCCATGTTCTCCCTCAACGATTATGACGAGGTACAGTCAGATACATTTCCTTTAATTTCTAAGTTTTGCTTTTTGATATGACTTGTAATGTAACTGTCTACTTTTAACTTGGTTTCATATATATTTATAATAGTTTATATTTCTTAACCAGATTGTGGCCATCAATTGGCATGCAAATATTGTTGGACCGTTGGAGGCCAAAGAGGTAATAATTGTATTATTCAGATTTTTGCATACAAGGTAGGTCGGCGTTTTGAACATAGCTAATTTTTTTCTTTACAAACTGTATGTGTCGTTTATTTTAGCGGGATTCCTATTTTAGCTTCATAAGCGCTGATAAGACTGGGCTAAATTAAGAATTCAATTCGCTAAATCATGAATGTCTTATAGATAAATTGAAAAAAAATAAGTCAAAGCGCTAATTAATGATAACGCTAAATTAGATGTGTTCATTAACCCAATTCTGCTCTGTTTCCGCAAAAATAAAGTATACACATGTGATCTTTACATTCACTTTTACTAAATAGAGGTTGAAGACTCATGTATCATAGCATGCTGATATTAGAAGCTGGATCCCGGAGTTTACATTATACATTGTATTTCATACTCTGAGAACATCAATTGTTATCAACGTAGTAAATAACCTCACAGAGTTGACATCTGTAGTTTTTGTCCGTTTGTGTGTGATTATACAAAGTCATGCATTTAACTATTATAATTCATGTCATTTATTAATTCTGTATCGACATGGTATGCTGCTTTTTGTCTGTAGAGTATCGGCATTGCTATTGAGTTTGCTCGGATGTTTATTGATGAGTGACGTTTATTTTCATTTCATTGTTTTTACGAAGTTGTTATATGTAATAAAAACCTGGTTCATGATAAAATTATTTGTTCTTATACAATTGTCTAAAAGTTTTACGCCATTGAACAATTAGTATAAACGGGTTTAATGATATACCTGACATATGAAACTGAGTTTTCCATATGACTTTTATTTTAAATAGGAAGACATTGGTCCGTTTTTCAATGCGTATCATCAATTTGGCAAATGTGTCGCAGACAGAAAACGCGTAGTAAGTTCAGTAGATTTCCATTCTAATTCAAATTATTGCAATCGATTATAAAAACAATCATCCGCTAAAACATACTTAACGTGTAAATAAGTTATTACATTTTAATATATGTATGGCTTAATTGTTTGAATTTTTTTTGTTAGAAAGAGATTCGGTTCCAACCAGGTGACCTCATAGCCTATAATAACAGAAGAATGGTTCATGGCAGAAATTCATTTCAGTCAAAAGACCAAGGACGGAGACATTTGCAGGTTTTCTTCTAATATTTCTGATATGTCGATCTGTTGATATTGACCATATTTGTCATTGATATTTTCCCATTAAAAGTTATTATCGCACTAATTCATAAGGATCCCATTAGATGAATGGAACCTTGATCCACTCAATATTTCTACAGATAGTAATTTTAAGATGTTGATTTTAATTCGGTTTATGGTTACATCTCCGCCTTACCGAAAAATGTCTTTATCTGTATCATAATGGTATACATGTACATGTGAGTTTGGAACTCATAGACCTCCATTCATTTACAAACCGTTGTATTCTTCATGTACGTTTATACTATTCATTGGCTTCTACGTGTAAGGTCTTTATTACGATTTATCTGATAATGTAAAATTTCACACAGATTAAAATTCACATTCTTGACAGGGAGGCTACCTGAATATGGATGAATACAAAAGTAAGCTAATGGTCCTTGAAAAGGAATTTGGAAATGGAGAGCCGATCAAAAGGGTGTTCAATAATGACTGGATGTAGATAGAAGTCGTGGTGTTGAACGAAATGTTATTAACCTTTACAAATTGTCATTCTTTTTTTTTTGGTCGTATTTCAAGCAATAAAAAATTGTATAAAACAATTCCACTATGCATAATATTGAATTGCAAATGCTTTTCACAATGGGTATTTCCAAGGATTATCCTTTTCACAGCAATGACATACATCTTATGTACCCTTAATTTGTTATTTGAATTGTTATTAACAGTACATGTAATCTCCATAAATATGTATATAAATATGTATTTATGTTATGCAGGGTTATTTTATGTAGACAATAAAAAATACATCTATGCTAATATGTAGATCTCTTTTGATACTTTACTGAATTAAACAGACTTTCAGATAAGATATGGACACGATCATAGTCCAGTGATAACGTCATGCCTGGGTTTCAGATGGCACACTGGCATCTCAATATGTCAATGCAATCACTCAGGAGGTTGGATCTTCATTAAATTACATATCGTTTTCCTGTGCCAAGGGTCCTTGCTCAATATTAAACGTCTTCAAATTCAATAGCGTCATTTAAGAACAGATAAATTTGCAGCATGGACCAGACATGCACGTTTCGGGTACTTAACCCTCGTCAGTGACCCTAACTCTAAACAATGTAATAAGGCCAAAGAGTGTGAAAGTTATGATGTCCAAAAATGTACCGAGAGATGTGGCATGATGGGTGGGATATGATGTTACAGGATCCACGTTTTAGTAATTTTGATAACAGAAATTTTCGAATACGATGAAGAAACGATTAACCGAAGTTGATCGAACTTGGCTACATGTGCCCTCTGGGACCCCTGGTCCACCAGCAGTGGCAATCTCCGAGTGGTACAAATGTTAAACGCCTTCAAATTCAATGGCATCATTAGAGAACAGATAAATTTGCAGTATGGACCAGACATACATGTCCTTGTCGAATTATTGTATATTCTCGAGTTGAATATTGACAACGCTCTTCCGATTTCACGTACATGTGGTTACATAAGGTGACATATCTCACTATAACACTCTCGAGTTTCTGTTATTGACTTGTCCATGTACCATGACCCTTTTTAACTTAATTTCTTTTAATCATCCATGTACATATATCTATACTTATTTAATATGTTAAATGTGTAATAACTTATATCCATGTTTTTTAACCAATCCAAAAAGTATCAGTCAGTGGAACGCAGAACAATTTATATACATGATATGCCTCGACCAAATACTTTGCGTTATATGTATGTTTCGTCATGAATTTACAAAATTGAAATATATGTTCTATAACTGTAATAATTCCAGTGCACCATATGCCCATTTCAACAAGAAAGTATGGCCGGTAATGCTCTGGGTCGAAAAAGACGAAATCCAAACAGAGTTTCACCGGGTTTTGGCACTTGGCTTCGTCCGTCACAAGCTATAATGAAGTTTTAAGGAAAATGCTCTAATCGATCTCCATGATAACATAGCGTTGTCTTCACAGATTCTTTGGCAGACATTTTAGGTCAAGTAAGACTTTTGGTATTCATAGTTTTATATCGTTTGGATTTCCTCAATTTTTTGGACTCGATCATAACTGATGATACATAACTTGCTGAAATGCGCATATGGTGCACATTTGTTTAAATAGAGCGTATATATCAATATTGTCAAATTCAATATATGAAGGGCGAAACTGAAAATGTAACAGAAATTATTCGAAGGATCAACTAAGGACAGAGCTATTAGTATGCCTTCATGGATATGGTAGAGGTCCTTGTGGTAGTTACCACACATCTCAAATGAATTCTTTACTACTTCCAACTCAGTCTAGTTTTAATAATTTTCTTATTCATTTGTATCAATAAATGGTGTTCATGCCTTGTGCTTCCGCTGTAGCCATAACGGTATTGTGTTACTCGCACAATATTACAAACAAACAAATCATGTCATTGCTTTATCTGATAATTAAGAATCTTTATATTTTGAATGAATAAAGAACTAACTAAACAAAGGCAGAATGTAAATTTTGAATCTGAATATATTTTTTTTATTTCTGAAAGTGCTTTTTGGTTTGAAATCATGAGCTACAGCACAGCTCTTCTTGGTCCATCTTCACATTCCATTTCTGGGTTTGACTTCAATACTAATTTCTGGCATCCATTTGTGTCGTGTTTTACCTCGCATGTATCAGGGTACTCAATAAATCTAGGGCCAGCACTGTAATGAAAAAAACAAAAAAAGAAAGTAAGTATATCAACCTTTATTCAGAAAAAGGTATCTTCATATTCACTCGCTTAATTTAAAAGCAGATAAATTTACAACATTGACCAGACATGAACTTGATCATCAATCGATAGAATGAAATACAGCCAAAATCTGTGAAAATGATGTCAAAAATATTCAAAGCGGCGAAGCATGTTCTATTACTGCAGAAATTTATGAATTAAAGGTATCTAGAGACATAATAGTCGATTTGACAGCCTTATATAACATGTGACCGACCTAGAAATTTCCTTTCCTATGAACTTTTTTTGATGATTCTAATCTATGGGATAGTACTGAACGATTCTAGCTGGGTTGCCACTCTGGCAACTTTGGGCAACTCTTTTTATCGGCGGAAATTCAAAATGGCCGCCAAATGCCTTCCATCAATAGATGAAATCAAATTCTTTCATTAAATATTAAGTGTGGCACATCAAATCAGGGGTTTTGAGGGTCAACAAACCCATTTCCGATGTCATTTTTACAATTTGAGTTCATTCAGGACTAAAAAATTCAAGATGACCACCAAATGTCAACCGCATTATTGATTATGGTACAATGTGAATATTTCAATAAAACGTTCGTGTAACACATCTTATTTGTAGTTGCAATTGTTCTAGAATACATTTATTTTGCTGTTTCGGTTGTTTTCTGCTGACACATGCTTCTAGGACAACTCTGCTTATTGAAGGAAATTCAAAATGGCTGCGAAATGCCTTCCATGAATAGGTGAAATTCAATTTATTCTTTAAATATTAAGTGTGGCACATAAAATCAGGAGTTTTGAGGGTCAACAAACTCATTTCCAATGTCATCTTGGCATTTTGAGCTCATTCTAGACTAAAAATTCAAGATGGCTGGTAAATTTCAACCTCACTATGGTACAATGTGAATATTACAATAAAAGGTTGTGTTACACATCTTATTTGTCACGTTGCAATGATCCTTGAATGCATTTATTTTGTTGCTTTTGTTGTTTCCAGTTCTTACATACTTGTAGAACAACTTTTTCATCGGGGAAATTCAAAATGGCCACCAAATAGTCCCCTTCTACTGAGTAAAATGTAATAATTACTTAATACATTAGTGCGGTACATCTATATAGTGGTTTTAAGTGCCATAAAATCCATACCTTGTGTCATTATGTTTATATGGGTTTATTTAAAAACTCCACATGATAGCCAAATTTCAGCTTCAATGCAAGAACATTTATTTTGATTTAATTTTTGTTCTAAGAAAAAGTAAGGATTAGTAAAAAAAAATTAGTAATTTGAAGGTCGTAGTATTCCTTAGCAGGGATTTTGCTACGACTTGAGATTATATATGACCACCTTAGTTGGGAACAAAGAATTATACGGAAGAAGCAATAAGTAAACGTAATAAATCAATGTGTGAATATTATATTTTTCTAAAAAGAAATATCACAAGCTAGTATTTCAAAAGACTTCCTATATGAAGAAATAAGAGTGACATATAAGATTGGATGGTTTCAACTTTAACAGACTAAGATTCGTCAAAATGTAACGCAAAGATAGACATGTCATTTATTTGATTAAATGGTACTCAAAAGACAAAAGTAAAGTTCCCCTATTGATCATGTTGATATAAGACCAGTTTGTTTGACGCAGGGAATTCAAGAGTAAGCAAGTAAATTCGAGGTAACTTGGCTATTTTGGCCCTTTTGACCATCATGACAATTTCTTTGCCTGCAGAGCTTTTTTCCAATCGGCAAGAATGCAATTAGAAAGTGTTTGGTGTCTTCTTTACAACAGTCCCTCGGTGTTATTTATTTTGAGTTGAGATATCTACTATATTTATGTATAACGTTAATGATGACATGTACTATTTTTCAATGACGTTCTGAACCTTGCATCTCTATCCTAGCTATTTATACTTAAAATGGAACTTTGTATGAATAGAATATCTTCAAATGTGGCAAAACAACATTAATTATATATGCTTTTTCGAATAATTTTGGCTTGAAGTACCAATAATGAGCATACATTGTCCGAATCATGCATGTCTGGTTCATAGAATGTATTCTTCTATGTAAAGAAGACGGCTTAATAGTAACAGGGTTAGCACTCTCCTTTCTCTTCATAAGGTTGGTTAAGTTTGTAAATGAGCAGGCCTTTCAAAATATTATCTGCTATGACTACATCGAAGGATAATTGTTACTTCTGGTTGGAGATTTCCTCCGTTTTTCTCTACAGTGATTCAAATTGAATCTGAGGAGTCTTCAACTGTGGTAGATGAAATGGTAATACTTATGTTTTGGCATGTAAAATTAAAGTGGGTGAAATGTCTTGGATATCAGTGTTCTGTACAGTTTGAAGGTTGCTTCTATATCATATCTTAAACAGGTTTTCATTCCAAATATTTTCTTACAACACAGAGAGTATTCGATTGAAGAGTAAGACGTAGTCAGTGTGACCAGCTTGAAATGAATCTAGAACAGAACAAGAGCACAAGTCAAAAGAACAATGACAGGGAAAATGATCTATGTCAAGAATACAGATCATGCAGCAATCCTGAAAAAAACTTTGCTCCTCTGAATTCCTTTTTCAGACTTTCAAATAGGACGATCACTTAGGTATTTGACATGATATTTTGACAAATTATAGCCCAATTATGTAGATTCTTGCTTCAGGTCGCACTTATCCCCCTTTCTTAAAACATACAATATTTGCCAGTTATTTTTTATCTTTATAATAAAAAAGATTCTTCGCTTTTATGGTTTGAGAATGTGCAATCTATGTAAAAAGAGCATTTGTAAGCTCATATCGCCAAAAGAATATTAGACATGGATTATACCACCTTTGGGATCACAACGTAGATGCACCACAGTTATTCGTAACGAAATGTGAATAATGAAGTGAGAATCATTTTGTGTTAAGCCTTTAATTAACTAATAAGGAAAAAAATGACACAAGATATGGATTTCTTGGTCCTTAAATGCCCTGATTAGATCTACTTCTCTTGATAAATCAAGTAATTATTACATTTTACAAAGTTGTAGTAGATTATTTGGTGGTCATTTTGAATTTCCCCCGATAAGCAGAATTGTCTCAGAAGCATGTGTTAGCTGAAAACAACCAAAGCAGCAAAATAAATGTATTCTAGGACAATTGCAACTACAAATAAGATGTGTTACACGAACGTTTTATTGAAATATTCACATTGTATCATACTGAGGTTGAAATTTGGCGGCCATCTTGAATTTTTAGTTCTGAATGAACTCAAATTGTAAAAATGACATCGGAAATGGGTTTGTTGACCCTCAAAACCCCTGATTTGATGTGCCACACATAATATTTAAAGAAAGAATTTAATTTCATGTATTAGCGGATGGCATTTGGCGGCCATTTTGAATTTCCGCCGATAAAAAGAGTTGCCCAAGGTTGCCAGAGTGGCAACCAAGGTAGAATCGTTCAGTACTATCCCATAGATAAGAATCATCAAAAAAAGTTCATAGGAAAGGAAATTTCTAGGTTCAGAAATTTTCAAATCGACTATAAGATGCCAAGTAATATTTAAATTATAATATTCCATATAATATCTTGTATCACAATTATCTCATATTGATTACTAATGAAAAGGGATGGAGGCGACTAAAACAAAGAAAAAAAAAAAGAATGAACATATCAATTATTACGTATATGTACATACATGTTCGATCAAGTAAGAATTGTGAATTTTTATAGATTTAATCAGGAGTACTAATGGCGTAAAATCATATTTTCATATTAAAAAAAAGTTGTAAATATTCTATTTTTCATTTTCGTCTAGCATCAGTAAAATATTTTTGTGAATTTAATGTAGATGGAAAATTCGTTTCTGTCTATTCTTCAACCATGTCTATTTTGTATATACATGTATACCATACTTTTCAGAAACTTACCTGCAACACGTCAGGGCAGAATATTTTGAGCAAACACAGCGTATGCAATTAAAAATCTCAGACGTTTCACCCGGCATCAGAAATCCGTTAGCATAAAAACATCCTTTTCCAAAAAGACAAAAAAACGATAAAAATATAGACTTTTTTTTAAATACCAGAAAACATAAATGTCGACATGCGTAAATGAGAATTTATTGAATGAAATTAAAGTAAAAAGAAAACATACCTTGATTTAATGGAATAGGTCGTCCGTATTCACAAGACGAATAGCAGATATTTACCAAACATGTAAGCGTTATCACCATTTGTAAAAAGCATGCCATCTTCGTCAAAGAGTTGAAATTTGTCCAACCAATGTGGCCAAAAATAATCTTCAATCTGTTCAATCATTTATATAGAGTCACCATAGTCAATAATGACAATAATTGCTATGATAGAGGCTAATTGACAAATTATTAATGGTTTTACATGTTCCATGTACAGTGGCAAACCTTCAACCTTTTCACTGTCCTCTTTAAAGTATGTAAGGCCACATCAAATTAATTTTTAGTTATTTGTAATCTGAAAATAATTTTAGTGGCGAGCGAGCGATGGTTTAAATTCAAATATCTAAATTTCCAAATGACCAAATCATTGAGCGAGCGAGCGAGCGAGCGAGCGCGCGAAATCTTTTTCCACCTTTTTTAACCATTTGATGATCGAAGGGGCTGTAACGATCAGACGTAAAATCTGCCCTGAAAAGTCGAAATTTCAAAATGGGAAATTGGAGAAATATTTCAGTAGAAATATCAACTTACTTTATGCATATCTGAATCTTATGTCTGTTTGAATAAATAATCAATAACAATACCGATACTTGGGTTAAAATGAGCGGGTTTTCTAATAGATAGAAATCAATGGAAAACGGAAAAGTTTTCTACATCTTTGTTCCACTCGGAGTTACACAATGCCACTTTTACCAAAGGTGTATATTATCAATACCAATTTTCTTACCAAATGTGGTTCTGTAACTCGGGGTGGAACAATGTACCACTGACGAAAAACGAAAAAAAGGGGGGATGGGATATTTTTTAAGAATGTGACTTTAAAGCGTTAAGATTAAGATAGATAAAAATTGTCAATTTCTTCTTGTTATACAATGGAGCAATCTATTCTGAGTGGATTCCGAGGAAATATACAACATACACGAATGAAATAAACGATATAAAGAATGATGTCTATTTCTACACAGTATGTATTTTGCGCCTTAAAGCTTACAGTGTGGCTGTTAATACAAAACATAACGGTTTTCGGTCTCCGGATTGCGTATTTTACCGATTACATTGACATTCTGGTTTCGTAGTTACTTTTTTCTTTATCATTTTTGAAATAAGAGGGCATATAACCATAAAACACCTAAAATGTATGTAAAAATGCAATTTTTGGGGTATATTTTCGTTCGCTATTTGGCGATTTCAGACATTGTTAGCCCTACCTATTCAAGCCTTAATTATCAAATCATTTCTTTTAAATAAAATTCTAATGAGGAATCTTCTAATATATAATATTTTTATCATGAACAACTTTTTCCTTCAAAAGAAGGAAATCGCAAGAGAAATAATCGAATGATTTTAGGGCTAAATCTAGCCCTTATCGCTACAGCTCCTTAGGTTTATTTCCAGTTTCCATTTTCTTTTATCCAAAATATCAATTTACGGATCATTTATTCTAAAAATAGAAGATTTCTGTTTGTTTTGTAGACTATGAAAAGAAACCTTTTGGCAGTAAAGTGAAATGTTTAATGAAGGGGCATATAACTCTAGATTCGGGGGCAGTGCAGATTCTATCAGTCAGAGTGATAGCATATCTTAACATGCACATGTACATTTGAATGGATTTAAGCAATGAAGGGTAATTTTTAAGTAACTTCCCTTCGATTAGAAACAAGTGTCAATAACAAAACTTACGTGATTTGAAGGTATTGTTGAAGAATGACATATTTATGCAACTACGTCTCTTAAAATCAATCATTAAAATTTCATCGTAGGAAGAAAAGGGAAGGATCCCCAGAATAGAAACCCTGCAGACACCCAGCGAAACAAACCCACAAGAAACTGACACAGATTGACATCAGACAAAACTACAAACCGCACACGGACGCTAGAACATGATTCAAAATTATCTAAACAGACGCACAGAAACATCAAACTTCAAAGACAACACATAAATGTGCACCCGATGCCGACTTTGCTATTAGCAGATGGTGTAGTTATCCGGATATAAAGAGGTCTCCATATACGCACAATTGTTGTATAAACAGTAAACTTCTCACTGTAAGGTGACATCACAAACGAGAAAGTTAAACACAGTGGCCTCTAGTAACACATATTCTATTTAAATGAATCTAAAAAGTCTACGGCATGCGTTTTACAGTCTGTGCTATGCTGACTGAAGGGAGCTCAAGATCAATTACCCGGTAAGTCTGACCAACTTTCAGATAGTACAGAGAATCAAGACCCAGTCTTCTCTGTTGAGATTTAAACAAGGCTCGTCATGGAGTCCGGTTGTCACGGTTGGGAAGTGTGCAACATTGGAAAAGACACTTGTACAAAAATGTAGATTGGTTTAGTACCATGCCCAGTGTTATTTTGATGACGTTATGATCATATCCTCCATAAAGCAGGCGACCGACTATTTTCTTACAATTTTGGTGGAAGTTTGATCAGCCTTTGATCCTTCTGATTTTGTTTATTAAGTCACCGTAAAAGGAAAGCAATGAAATTCCCAATGATACATACTTTGGTGCTGGAGTTGTCCCAAATTTTGAAAGGAGTATAGAATAGTTATTGTAAAATTTCCAAAAAGTTTTACCAAGTTTGTGATACAAAATGTATCTAAATCCTTGACTAATAAGTTTCTTAGTGATTTGTTTATTTTCATCATGGAAGTCCGAAACAAGTGAGCAAGCTCTAGTGTACCTGATGAGTTGAGAGATGTAAATGCCGTATGGTGGCAATCTTGGAATATCGTCATCAAGCCAAGTAAAGTTAACTATGTTGAAGCCAAAGTCCTCTCTTTTATCGTATATCTTTGTCTGAATTTCTACATTATGGATTTTGATATCAAGATCCAAAGATGGTGTAGCTATATCATCTTTGCTTGCTTTTCTAAGTAAATTCAGGTGGATAAATTTGATTTTTGTAGTTATGGTCAAAATGTGGGTTATCAATATTCAAAATATCACTAAGATACCTAGAGGTGCCGCTGAAAAATTTCAAGTCGTCAAATTTCGTGAGTTTTTGAAATTCTGCATGAAATCTTTGTCGTATGTGTATATAAACAGATCAGAGGCGCATAGTTCGTACCCATGGAAATTTTAATAACTTACCTGTATAGAGTGTCACCAATATTTACAAAAAAAATGTTGTCCAAAAGAAAGAACAAGGCCTTGCACATCTCGGATGGAGTCCATGATTTGTACGATTTGTATTCTACTGAGGAAAAGAATCATTTTTGTGTCAGAAGTACATATAAAGTCGTACCCTCTCGATGAAAACACCATTTAATAAGTTTTGATAATCGATCTCTTCTCTTCTGATGAGGGAGGGTGGAGTACATATAAGAGAAGTCGTAGGATGAGATAGATGACAAATATGGATAATGACCATATCCCTGTATACAGCACAAAATCGATAATTCAAAAAATCAGAAACCGAAGGCATACAAATGATAAATATGGATAATGACCATATCCCTGCATATAGCACAAAATCGATAATTCAGAAAATAAGAAACCAAAGGCATACAAAATCAGGATAAAACAGGAACCAAAGCAAACAAACAAAAACCTCCACCGTATGAAAAGAAGCGAACTCCCGATATGGGAGTGAGACCAGGTGCCCAGGAAGCGTAAGCATCTCCTGCTTGCATACGACACCCGCCGCTTCAGGTCGGTAGAACAATCACACCCGGCAACTTCCATTTTGGAAGACATAGAGTACAATCTTTGGTTGGATGGTCCAAATGGTCTATGACAGAATATCATCCACCATTCTGGAGAGTAGGACATCAGTGTGTATGACAAGTTCCCCATATCGACCGTAGAACTTCCTCAGTGACGATGTTAGTCGGTCACAAACATATCCCTGACTAAGAAGCTTATCTGAAAGACGCCTAGCTCTCAGAACAAAATCCGTATATTTCGTACTTGCTCTGGCATAGCGTATCAACTGAGATATGAACACGCAATAAGCAGGCGATGAAGGGATGTTGCTACTCAAAAAAGGAAAGTTTGTAATGCTGAAATTGAAGTTGTCACGTTTGTCATAGAGTGAGGTGTTCATGTGACCATCAGTGTCGTTGGACAACATTATGTCCAAATAGAATGCTGAATTATTTGTCTCAGTCTGTAGTTTCTTTGACTTCAAGCTCTGAAGGATAGATACTGCTCAGGTAATCCGCGAATTTTGGATTATTGATGGACAACACATCGTCTATGTATCTGTAAGTGAAGTTGAAATCAGAAGCTAAGTATCTTTTCCCTTCAGAGACCAGAGATTGAATGAATTCAGCTTTTTACGAGTAAAGGAAAATGTCGGCAAGGAGTGGGGCACAATTGCTCCCCTTTGGAATTTCGACAATTTGCTGGAAGACCTTTCCTCCAAACACCACAAAAATGTTGTCGACAGAAAGTTTAACATCTGAATAATATCAGTTTCAGTATACTTATTTTCAGAATCAGACTTTTCTTTTACAAAGTAGGTTTTGTCAAAGTTAACAACAATAAATTTGTATTTGCGATTACCGTTCTTACTTGTAAACGCATTACTTATAATTTTTGCGAGTCTTTCTTTCAATTTAGAATGTGGAATTGTAGTGTAAAGTGTCGAAAAATCAAAGGCTTTGATCGAATGGACTCTACTAAAATGAGTGGATTTCAGATGTCCTAAAATAAAAAGTTCCTTCGAATTCTTTAAAATCCACATCTGGATAAAACAGAAACCAAAGGAAACAAACAAAAACTTCCATCACATGAGAAGAAGCGGACTCCCGATATTGGAGAATTTGCTTTAAAATTAACAGATTTGAATTCGTTGATCACATCACCAGAATTCTTTATTGACCAAAATTAGTTGATGTCGCTATTATTGAATGCAGTTTCACAATATTTTGATACATGATTTTTAATTGCTGTTATTGCTGATGTCAAATTCTTAGATAAGACTGTAGTAGTACGATTGGTCGAGTTAGCAATAAATCGAAATCTGTAAGGAGAGTTGTGAAGTTTAGGAAGACAGTAATTAGTTGGTACGTCTGATTTCGAAATAGACAGTTGAAATGAAGAAATTTCTCTTAGGTGCTTTTGCAAAATGTAAGGGATAGTTTCATTGCTTTCGATATAAGTGTTGGTGGAAGAAAGTTTCGACAGTAAAACTGATATGTAATAGCGCTTCCAAATGATAAGGGTGTTGTTTGCTGCCTTGTCTGACGGAACAAAGACATACATTGTACTCACTGTGCAAATCTTGAAGTGTAGATTTAAAGAATTTATCCGATCTTGTTTCCGAATAAAGCTGTGGATTTTTTTTAAATTGTCAATTCGGATATCTACAATGTCTAAAATAAGGTTTTTCCAGTCATTCAGAGAGTGTGGTTCGACTCCTTCTAACTTACACTATTTACGTATGTAAACTTCCAACGCCTCTTATAGCACTTTCCGACATTTAATGAAATCTATCTTGAAAGGAATTCTATACTTTGGCCCTTTCTGTAGAAGGTTACGAAGCCTCGAGTCTTGAATGATTGACAGTTCTCCAGTGATTATATGTTGCAGCTAGTTCGTAAAGATATGCAGAGCTAGCACATTTGCATGAAGTAGGACATGACTCATTCACATTGACATCAGACATGACTTTATTGTAATCAAAAATAGAACTTCATACAGGTTTTTTTTAATATTTATAACAGATAGTAGGGGGGGGGGGGTCTAAATTTAAAAATATAAGAGATGTTTAATAGATCAAAACCTGTGTTTATAAATTTTGATGAATCTTCTTTTCGCATGATCTCGGAAAATATAAGAGATGTTTAATAGATCAAAACCTGTGTTTATAAATTTTGATGAATCTTCTTTTCGCATGAACACTTTTGATAGCCGGATAAAGTTTATTAAAACAAAAACTAACGATGATGTTGAGTCTAAATCAGTCCGTATTTTTGTAATTCGCTAGTTGAGCCTCGTCCAAGACAGACTTGAGTTTAACAGCCGGAATCGAAGACAGTCTGTGTACATGTAGTATTATTGCGTGCAATCACGAGTAAATCGTCTAGCGTACGATGGATTCTAGATTTCCTTCTCAATTTTCTGTTGCGCCGTTTTCCGTGTGACTTGTGTTTTCTTTTAATTGCGGGGCGGATGGAAAATACATTTATGTTTGTAGAGGATGATGAAATATTTCCCTGTATATAAATATGATCATTAAGTACTAGGGGATAGGCAGTTAGAAGCTTGGCGATCCAGCTATACTCTGCTTGTAGTCTGCGTTTTTTTAAATATAAGTTTCACTTTGCTGATTTTGTTTTGGAAAAATCGTACTGAGGTGATGGTAATATCAGAAACAGAATGGCTATATCTAACAAATGATTATACAGAAAATTTCCATTTTTTTCACGTGAATTTCTAATTTTATATGAATGATTTCAGGGCTTGTCCCGTCTCACCAACATATTGTGCCGCACACCTCCTGGCATTTCAGGTTAACACATACACTAAATCCTGACTTGATCAATAGATGTCATTTTCTAATTGGACATTGAATTCTTCCCTGTTCACACTGGAAGTAATATACTATAAAGATTTGGTTTGAAGTACATGTAGTTGACACACAGAACACCTTTTCCCATCGCTTGTAATTTTAGAAAACCCTCTGTATTTGTAATTGAAAGTATAACCTGGTGATGAAAAATTTGAAGTGACAGGAGATCTAAATTTAGTATTAAGTGGTGAAAGAATAACATTAGGTGACAAAACAATTTCATACTGTTGAATTTCGAAGATGGAAAGGTGATGCTGGTTACAAAGGGTAATCTGAGAGGTGATAGTTTTAGGGATTCCTATGTGTACAAATTGTGCGTCTCTTGTTGCAGATTTATTTTTATACACATATGAAAATGAATTAATTCAAAATCTTCGAAAGCAAAGAAAACATGATGATGTGAAATGTTTCATAGGTACTTTTAGGTACCTGGATGATATTCTTACTATCGATAATCCTGGGTTTTTTTTTAAGTATAAAGATGTTATTTATCCACAAGAATTGACCTCTAAAAACGCAAACGTTACAGACACAGAAACACAATTTTTGGACCTTAATATCAAAATTGTCAATGGAGAAATACATACGAGTGTGTATGACAAACGAGATGATTTGGATTCAACATACTAGTAATTTTCCCCTGGATCGACGGTGATGTCACTAGATTACCGTCAATCGGTATCTACATTTCAGAGATCATCCAGTATGCTAGAGCATGTACTGATATCTTGGATTTTCATAGTAGAAATTTACAAATTACAAAGAAACTTTTAGGTCAAGGTTTTAGCTTTCACACACTATTAAAGACTTTCTTGAAAGTTTACAAAAATTATGATCAACTTCGATTGAAATTCGGACCAATACAAGCAACAAAGTATATTACTTTAGGTATTTCACAACCTGTATTTTAAGGTGACATAATTAACAGAATAAGAAGGGTCAAAGGTAGACAGCATAACTATCGAAAATGCGTCAGAGTCATCAAACGCCTTTTATACCGTGGGTATGATCGTAATGTCACCAGACATACACTAAGCTTGGTACTTGACCTATCTACAGTCTTATACGAGCGCATTCTTAAGACTTGCACTGTGACGACGGGACTCCATGACTCCAGACCTCTTAAGAGAAGAGAGGTCCCCGACCACCTGTCCTCTCTGAATGCCAGTCGGACTCCTCGGGTGATAACATATATGAGCTCGCTACAGCCGGCAGAGCACGGACTGTATAACACACGTCCTCTTTTTATATCCATTTACGTATTCATCTGTGTTGCTTGGACCCCTGTGTTTTACGGTATTGTTTGTGTGTGGTCATCTAACGGTGAGGAGGTTGTTTTACATCATAATTGTGCGTTCTTCGAGACCTTTGGGAAATCGGAATAGTGGGAGGGTTGTGCGCACATAATCCAGGATAACAACACCGTCTGCTATTAACGTTGCAGATGGCCATCCTATGCGGTTGCCCATTGGTCTCGTTGTTTTATGTGTGGTCTTTTTTGTTCAATGTTTCTATGATGTGAGTTGGTGTTACTTGTCCCTTTTGCGTCTCTTTCTGTGGGTGTCTGTTCTGGTCTGTGTTTTTTGCATTGAGTGTTTTGGGGTTTTGTTGCGGGTGCTTCAACCTAGTGTTGTTGATGATCCCCTCCTTTCTTTTTTATTCTTGGAGATTTTAATAACTTGGCCATGATTAGAATAGGTAAACGGGGTATAGAACTGAGGGGATACAACGAAGTCAAGCTAGAGAACGTGGTAGAAATTTTTATACTTTAAACACCGAGTCGCGGGGAATCGTTTTACCGACTCCACACTGCATCAAAGAATAAGTGTGCATATATAGAAAAGGGAAGGATCTCCAGAATGACAAATGTGATAAATGTAGATCACAATCAAATAATTTATCTAGATACCTTAAACACCACAAAGCAAGACGGAAATTTGGCTAACATCAGTGTTTTTCTATTCCATGGTTCCAGGGCTGATGAAATTCGTAATTTTGTGACATTTCAATCTAAATTGGGAAGAAAATGTCAAACAACAACAAGAGATGATCATGCACATTACGAAAGATTTGATTTTGCATCTAGTATTGAGAATCTTTTCATATTTTGTAACCCCCTCTCTATATACAAACATAATTGATTTTGTGTTCTATTTTGAGTGCTATTGAGATTATCGTCAGGATCTTCTTAAACTCAATTTTGTCACACTTTGCCTTTGACGTGTGGAGCTCGTAAAAAAGTTCCCCGCGAGGGGTTTGACATTAAGGGTTTTGAATATTTTCCCTGACATGGTCGTCATTACACTTTCTATATAGATTCAACCTCAGAAAGTGCATGTATTTTTATATATGAATTTCATTTTGGTGCGTGAACATCGACGGCGGGTGCAGCTAGCCAACAGGGGATGCTTACTCCTCCCGGGCACCTTGTCCCACTTCTGGCTTGCTAGGGGTCCGTGGATGCTTAATTTTGTGCTCTATTGTGAGTGCTGTTGAAATTATCGTCAGGATGTTCCTAAACTCATTTCTGTCTTGGTGCAGAAGTCACCATTGATGTAAATGTTAGATTCAGAATTATGCTCTGATACAAAATTATTACATTCTTGGAGTTGGAATTTTAAAGGAATTTTGGTAATGGGCTGTTGCTTTTAGAATCCTATCAGACATAGGAATAACAACTTAAGAAGACATTTTTACTAAGACTTTGATAAATCAGGACTATCAGGATGCATGACCAATGTTAAACGTCTTCAAATTCATTAGCATCATTTAAAGGCAGATTAATTAACAGCGTGGACCAGACATGCACGTTTCGAGTATTTAACCCTCGTCAGTATTCCTTAATCCAAACAATGAAATATGGCCAAAATATGTGATAATTATGTCCTAATATACCGAAAGATGTAACAAGATGGCTAGGATATGATGCTACAGGACCCAGGTTTAAGAAATTTGTGAAAACTTTGTAAACAGAAATTTTCGAATGCGTTTGAAGAAACGACCAACCGAAATTAATCGAACTTGGCTACATGTGCCCTCGGGGACTCCTGGTCAACCAGCAGTGACACTCACCAAGTGGTACAAATGTTAAACGTTTTCAAATTCATTAGCATCATTTAAAGGCAGATTAATTAACAGCGTGGACCAGACATGCACGTTTCGGGTATTTAATCCAACATGTCCAAGCCATACAGTGTTACAGTTTATGAGCCATTGATATGAAACGCCCTTATCAAATCAATTGTCTCTATTTTCAATATATCAATTGTCTATATTTTCAATATTTGAATCCCTCCTAGTTTCGCTTTCTTTTCAGTTAATGCTATGTAAATATGCAATGAAGTTTTCTCATTTTGGAGTAAAGATTCAATAGGGAAATGTTAGGTTTAAAATTGGGAGAAAGTAAAGTACCACTTTTTGGCGTTGGAAACGGGGCCGAATTGAAGCCCTTAAAAATCCTGGACATGTCAATTTTAACAAATCAAGGGGTGTCCCATTAAAGATTTAAGAAATCCAAATCTGATATTCTATTTTTGACTCTTAATTTAATTGTTTTTGAAATGAAAATTCATTACATGAGTTAAAAAAGATCCTGACGTTAATCTCAACAGCACTCACAATAGAGCACCAATTCTAGTATCGACAGACCCCTAGTAAGCTAGAAGTGGGACCAGATGCCCGGGACGAGTAAGCATCCCCTTTTGGCTAGCCGACAAATAATTTAATCAAGATGAAATTAAAGGACTCAATCGGACTCCTTGGGTGACCACATGCATGAGCTCGCGATTATTTTACACCATAATTATGCGTTCTTCTAGACCTTTCAGAAATCCAAAAAGTGGAAGGGTTGTGCGGACGTAATCCAGAAAATTTCACCGTTTGCTTCTTTCGTTGTAGGTGACCGTCCTAAGTCGGCACCGGTTTCCCATTAATCTCATTTATTAATATGTGGTCTTTTGTGTTTGATATTTCTATTATGTGAGTTGGTGTTCCTGTCCTTTCATGTCCCTTACTGTGCGTGTCTAATCTGTGTTTTCGAATTAGGTGTTTTGGAGCTAAGGGTGTTGCAATCTAGTGTTGTAGATTCCCTCCTTTGTTTGTATACCCTATTTCCTAGTATTTTATTTATTCTTTTTTATTTTGGTCTTATAAGGTAGAAAATATACAGAATGTACACTTGTCCCACATGTTCCAGGTACAATGTATATAAATATATCATCTTTTATTCGTCTGATAAGCCATCAATAAACAACGTTTACAAACGCAATGTAAATTAATTTAATCATGTCGTGAAAAGTTAGCAGATCGTGTGAAGCTTCACGGATTTAGTTTCTGTTTACTACCTTCTGAATAGTATTTGAAATGTTAATTGTCTTCCAATTCATTAGCATCATTTATGAAAGATTTTGTGAGAATCTCTCTCTACAAGCATTTTGTAGGATCAACTAAGGACAGAGCTATTAGTATGCCTTCATGGACATGGTTAAGGTCATTGTGGTAGTTACCACATACTTCCTTCTGATTTAAATTTTACTCTCTCATTCATTTATATCAATAAAATGTGCTCATACCTTGTACACATTGTCTCCGCTGTAGCCTTTTGAACAGTAGTATAAACATCAAAGAAGTACCTTACCGTAATTTAAGTCTCAAATTATGTTACTCGCATAATATTACAAAAAAACTTATGTCATTGCTTTATCTAATTAGAATCGTTATTAATAAGATATATATTTTGAATGAATAAAGAACAAAACACTTCTGAAACTGACATTTTTTTTTTCATGTCATTGCTTTATCTAATTAGAATCGTTATTAATAAGATATATATTTTGAATGAACAAAGAACAAAACAAAGGCAGTATGTAACTTCTGAAACTGACATTTTTTTTTTATTTCTGAAAGTGCTTTTTGGTTTGAAATCTTGAGCTACAGCACAGCTCTTCTTGGTCCATCTTCACATTCCTTTTCTGGGTCTGACTTCAATACTAATTTCTGGCATCCATTTGCGTCGTGTTTTACCTCGCATGTATCGGGATACTCAATAAATCTAGGGCCAGCACTGTCATGAAAAAAAAAGGAAGTAAGTATATCAACCTTTATTCAATGTACATTTTGAATCTGAAATAATTTTTTTTTCTGAATGTGCTTTTTGGTTTGATCTTGAGCTACAGCACAGCTCTTCTTGGTCCATCTTCACATTCCTTTTCTGGGTTTGACTTCAATACCAATTTCTGGCATCCATTTGTGTCGTGTTTTACCTCGCATGTATCAGGATAAGCAATAAATCGAGGGCCAGCACTGTAATGTAAAAACAAAGGAATTATTTCAACATCTATTGAGACATACGTGTACTAGGTATCTTTCAATTCATTCGCATAATTTAAGAGCAGATAACTTTACAGCATGGACCAGACATGCACGTTATGGGTACTGAACTCTTGTTAGTGATCCTCAATCAAAACAATAGAATTCAGCAAAAATCAGTAAAACTTATGTCCAAAATATCCCAAAAGGCAAAACATGTTCTATTACTGCTGAAATTTGTAATGATATCTAGAGAAATAAGATGCCAAGTAATAATAAAATTAAACTATACCAAATGAAGTGATTTTTAATCATGATTATCTCATACTGCCTTCTAATGAAAAGTAATGGAGGTGACTAAAAGACATAAGAATGAACATATCAATAAGATTTTAAATGTTTTAATTAGGAGTACTAATGACGTATACAGAAGAAAAAAAATCATATTTTCAAATAAAAAAAATTGTACATGTTTATCTTTATTTTCGTCTAGCATCAGTAAAATCGTTTTGTGAATTTCAATGTAGATTGAAAATTCGTTTCTGGCGATTATTCAACCGTGTCTACTTTGCATATTTTCCATACTTTTCAAAAATTTACCTGCAGCACGTCAGGGCAGAATTCTTTGAGCAAAAACAGCGTATGCAGTCAAAAATCTCAGAAGCTTCGCCCGCCTTCAGTAATCCGTTTGTATAAAAACACCCTTTTCCAAAAAGACAAAACATTGATTTCAATATTTAAAAAAACAATCAAAATACAGACTTTTTTCAGAATATCAGACAAACATAAAAGTCGACTTGAATAAATGAGAATTTAGTCAAGAAAATTAGAGTAAAAAACATACCTTTATTTGATGGATTAGGGAATCCGTGGCTACAAGAAGAGTAGCAAATATCAATCAAACATGTTAGCGTTATCACCAATTGTAAAAAGCGTGCCATCTTTGTGGAAGTTTTGACATTTGTCCGACCAATGTGCATGTAGTCCAAAATGGTCTTCCATCTGAACAATCATCAATTAAGGGTCATCATATGTCAATTATGACAAGAATTTTCATCATAGTGGCCAAATGACCATTTAATTTATGATTATACATATAACCTTAATTAGTTTACAATGTTCTCTATAAAGTGTATAATTGCAAATGTTGAAATTCTCTGTCAATAACATTTATCCTTGTCTATTTGATACATGTAAATGTAACACTCGTTAAATAAATGTCCCTCACATTCAAACAGTGTACACATTTGCTGTATTGTAATGCCGTATCTGTATCAGATGGCTTGATCATAATTTGAAGGACCAAGAGTCCCCGAGGGCACATGTAGCCAAGTTCGATGAACTTTGGTTGATCGTCTGTCTCTTCAACGCATTTGAAATTTTCTGTTACACAATTTTTTGAAATTTCTAAAACGTGGGTCCTGTAGCATCATATCCCACCCATTCTGCTACGTCTTTTGCAGTCCAAGAGAATACTGGAAACAGTAATATTACTTAAAACAATAATATAGATTAAATTGGAGTTATCTTTCTTGGAAATTTATCTCTTTATATTACTGTAAGTAGTAATACTATTTAGATTGTCAGTTCGCTCTTATACCAGTGGATTCGGGGAGAAATGAGGGTGATTAGGAGTTGTATCTCATTCAAATGTACACTGAAAAATTATTCAGAACATCAAGAAAATTTTTTTCCTACCATATTTAACGAAAATGTGATTTCAGAAAGAAGAAAAAATGAAAAAAAGGTTCCAAATGGACATTATTTTCACTTTTCAGTAGAATTTTTTTTTTCATATTTAATGAATTTGTTGTTGAGTGAAAGATTGTATGAAAAAAACTGTGCTAGTTGCTTTAAAACTCTGCTTTGTCTATATTACAGAAATATGTAATATAGGGTGGCAACATTACTGTTTTCAATAATATCAAGGATTATTGATAACAGTAATATTACAGTTTTAAGTAATATTACTATTTTTAGTATTCTCCTGGACTGTTTTGGTACATTTTTGGACATAACAATTTTCATACTTTTTGGCCACATTACATTGTTTAGACTGAGTATTACTGACGAAGGTTTAGTACCCGAAACGTGCATGTCTGGTCCATGCTGTAAATTTATCAGGTTTTAAATAACGCTATTGAAGTTAAAGAGATTTAACAATTAAATTGACATTTTGAAGAATGAATTACATTGTATTTGAATACGATGTTGGCAATATGTACTAAATGAATCGACATATAAGTTTTGTAAAAAAATTGTACTGAGGTGATGGTAATATCAGAAAGAGAATGGTTATATCTAACAAATGATTATACAGAAAATTTCTATTCTTTTTTTCACGTGAATTTCTAATTTTATATGAATGATTTCAGGGGCTTGTCCCGTCTCACCAACGTATTATGGCCCCACATCCCCTGGCATTTCAGGTTAACACATACACTACATCCTGACTTGATCAATAGATGTCATTTTCTAATTGGACATTGAATTTTTGCCTGTTCACACTGGAAGTAATATACTATTAAGATTTGGTTTGCAGTACATGTAGTTGACACATAGAACACCTTATTCCATTGCTTGTTAATTTTAGAAAACCCCCTGTATTTGTTATTGAAAGTATAACCTGTTGTAAGTAAGTAGTGATTGGAGTTGAGAACGAAGATATATGTGGCTACTTTAGCCCATGGACGATAAGGTATTTCAACAGTAAGAAGCGGTTCTTCGGGTTGCTGTTCTGAATTTCGGCATAAACAGAACATTGCGAGATTTTGTCCTCAATCTGAGATGACATTCCCGGCCAATATAATACTTCACGTGCACGACTTTTGCACTTCACAATTCCTAAATGCGATTGATGAATGATGTTTAGCATTTCGGGTTGCAGCGACTTGGGAATTATCAGTCGGTCTCCTTTGTAGAGAAGTCCATCAACGAACGCAATCTCGTCACGAATTGACCAGTAAGGGTGTAGACAGTAAGGTTACTGACTTTTGTTCATTGGCCAACCATTTTGAACAGTGTTTTTCAAAGTTTGAAGTGTTTCGTCTTCTCCTGTTTTCTGTTGTAGCTCAAGATATCTATCTTGTGATATGGGTAAGTATGACGCAGGTGATATGGAATTGACTTCCGCATCCGGTATCAGTTGTTCGGTTGTTTCCGGTAAGAATGATCTGCTGAGATGATCTGCGAGAAACAGAAGTTTTCCAGGTTTGTACTTTACTACCAGATCATATTTCTGTACGGCAAGTAAGAGACGCTGGAGACTCATCGGTGCTTTCAGTAATGATTTGCTGAGGATGGATTGTAGAGGTTTGTGATCTGTCTCTACATGAACAGTTCTGCCAAATATGTACTGGTGAAATTTCTGGCAGCCATAAACAAGTGCCAAGGTTTCCTTTTCGATCTGTGCGTAATTTTTTTGAGAATCGGTGAGTGCACGAGAACCGTAAGCGATGGGTTTTCCTTCCTGTATGAGTACTGCTCCGACTCCTATTGAGCTAGCATCCACTGACAGTGTTAACGGTAAGTTCGGATCATAGTACTTTAAGACAGGAGCATTTATTTAGTTGCCATAGTTTTCAAAGTTTCGAAGCTTACGTCATGTTCCCTTGTCCGAATCCATTCTGCTGAATACTCGGTAAGTTTTCGCAACGGAGTGCTGACATCAGACATACGTGGCATAAATTTGCCAAGGTACTGTACAAATCCAAGAAAGGTAAGCATTTCTTGCTTGTTTGTTGGTTTCATCATAGATTGCACAGCTCGGATTTTCTCCGGATCAGGTTTTACACCTTCTGATGACAATATGTGTCCGACATATTTTATACTGTCATGACGTAATTTACCTTTGTCCGGACTTAGTTTGAGATTGTACTCTCTAGCTTTGTCTAGCACACGTTTAAGACGTTCATCATGTTCCTGTTTCGTGGAACCCCATATAAGTATATCGTCGATTATTGCTTCTGCACCTGGTATGCCTTCGACCATTTGCGATGTGGTTTTCTGCAAAACTTCAGACGCAGACTTAATTCCAAACGGTAATCTTGTGAACCTAAATCTGCCAAATGGTGTGTTAAATGTACATAGCTTCGAGCTTCATCCAATTGAATCTGCCAAAATCCTGTAGTGGCATCTAGTTTGCTAAAAACTGTCGCATTTGGCATGTTGCCAATTATATCCTCGATTGTTTTGAGTGGAAAGTGTTCCCTCATAATTGCGTAATTCAAGTCTTTGGAGTCTATGCAAATATGTATTTTATTGCCCTTATTTACGATCACATTACTGCTGACCCATTCAGTTGGTTCAGTTTGCTTTACAATGACGCCCTTTTCCTCCATAGACTTTAGCTCATTTCGGACTTTATCCATCAATGATATTGGTATCTTCCTCGGAGGGTGAATTACTGGAGTTACATTCGGATCCAGTTTGATAGAGTATTTGCCAGGTGGGCATCCTAGGCCTTGAAACAAATCGGAATAGTCTGAATCCGTATAAATATCTGAATATAAAGATTGTAAAACCGGTTCGGTCGAGCATATATCAGATTTAATAGCATGAATGCGTTGAACTAAATTCAGCTTTTTGCATGTTTCGGCTCCTACTACATTTGGTGGATCCAAATTGACAATGTAGAATATCTCATAGTGCTCTACTCCTTTGTGAGATACTGGTAAACGAATAGTGCCTTCAAAGTCAATGCGGTGACCTGTGTACGATTTAAGACGAGTGTTAGGCATAGCTAGCGGTGCTGAAATTCCTAGTTTACGGTACGTTTTGGTGTTAAGGACGTTGCATTTAGCACCTGTATCCAGTTGATAGTTGACGTCGGTACCATTTATTTGTAGTGTCATAGACCAGTCAGCATCAATCGAATTTACTTCGAAAAATAGCATGCCAAGAAATAATTCATCATAGTCATAGCTCTCGTCAGAATATTCGGATTCATCTTGCTGTAACGCATGAACTTGTTTTGTGCGCGGTCTACCTGTATTATGAGTGCGACCTTGAAATTTCCTTCTTGACCTACACATGCTCTCATAGTGGTCAAAGCGATTGCACTTGCGACATATTTTGCCTATAGCTGGGCATTCTTCATCCTTATTGTGGTCTGAACTACCACATCTACCACATTTCGGTTTCGAATCATTACTTGTTTTATTTGCGTGCTGACGTTGACCTCCTATCATTTTGTTACCACTGAAATTTGGTTTGTTGCGATTATAAAATTTGTGCTTGTTGATCGCATCAATTTTCGGATCTTCGAGCGACATATACTAAAGTTGTGCTTGGGACATCTCGTACGAGCGAGCTACATCTATTGCTTTCTCGAGTGTGAGGCCAGATCCTTCATTTATGAGTTTTTCTCGAATTTTGGGAGATTTGATACCGAACACGATTCTATCCCGTACCATTTCATCTGGATTGTCATATCCACAATCTTTAACAGCAATCTTAAGTGCAGTAATAAATTGTTCGCATGAATCAGTGTCAGACTGTACGATGCATTGAAATTTGTACCTCGAGAATACTCGGTTTGACTTGGGTTCTACATAGGCTTTGAATTTTGCGTAAAGGGTATCAAACGATTTCTTCTCATCATTTGTGAGAGTCCATGTACAATATATCTCTCTACCTTTATCACCTACCGAAATCATCAAGTAATTACACTTTTCTTCCTCAAATTTTGACTTTAGCGGTCCGTTAAACATGAATTCTACGTGGGTACGAAATGACTCCCATGCTTTCGGAAGATCGCCAGCTTCCCAATTTAATTGTGGAGTTGAACCAGTTAGTGTACTTTCAGCCATGATTATATAAAGTTACCTATGCACGATGCAAATGTTTGTGGCGTTTTTAACTGTATTTTTTCACTCTGACACCATGTCGTGTTCTGTTATTTGTATGTTGAAAACATACAGACAAGATGGCTGGTTCGATCATTTATTCTATATTTGAAACCCATAACGGTATAACATATAAATAAAATCCGGATATATGACACTCACCAAGTGGTACAAATGTTAAACGTCTTCAAATCCTTTAGCATCATTTAAAGGCAGATTAATTAACAGCATGGACCAGACATGCACGTTTCGGGTATTTAACGAGATATCACACGCGTTTCAGTAGCCTCCCTTAGACGAGACTTGTAAAGAAATCTCCACGCTGAAGATTTCCGATTTTCGTAACTTAAAATGACTTGATGTTCTGGCTATGTTATAATCGCTCGTTCGGCAAGTAGATCCAATAGCTCAGAGGTAGAGCTCTTGCCTACCATACGGGAAGACCGTGGTTCGAGCCTGAGCGCAGGGGCAATAATCAGATTGTTAATCGTACGTAAATACGAATGTTTTTTTTTTCTTTGCAAAGTAATGGTAAGCCTAGAGTGACCAACAATAGTCAAATTCTTGCTGAAATTGAACTTCTTTGAAAATTTTGTTAAGATATTTTTACCTACATACATATGTCATATCTTTTCAGAAATAAGTCAGGTGTCAGTAAAGTGTTTGAATGTAGAGAAACTTATAATAAAGTTTCGCATATGGTACATGTAATATCATTACACATGTGCACATACTGTCACACAAAATCTGTATTCGGCTCTATTTGTTTACATATTGACATCTTTGTGAGTGAAGGAACATTTTTGCGATATTTCAAAAAGTTGATTATATAAATTCGGATGCTTTTGTCTTTGGTCACATAGTAAAGAAAGATAACTCGAATTGCACTTTTAATTTTTTACATGATAATTTACACCTTCAGTCAGATTTTGCAACATATGACCTGGTCATTGAATGATTTCTTTCTATAAGAATTTGCACAATGTGATGAGGGAATCATATGTGAAGTTTCATTTGAAAATCTTGGGCTGAAAAAAAAATATAGCCAAAAAATGAGCATTCCCATTACAATCAATTGGTGGCTAAAAAGTCTGATCGGTTTCAAAATCTCAAAATTTAGGATGGTGACCTCCTAATATTGTCCCTTACATCTGAATTAAATTAGGAAATCAGAATTATGCATTTTTTTCTGAAAATAAATGTTGTATAACACGAAACGTGTGATATCACCTTAATCCAACATGTCCAAGTCATACAGTGTTACAGTTTATGAGCCACTGATATGAAACGCCCTTATCAAATCAATTGTCTATACTTTCAATTTTTGGATCCCTCCTAGTTTCGCTTTCTTTTCAGTTAATGCTATTTAAATATGCAATGAAGTTTTCTCATTTTGGAGTAAAGATTCAATAGGAAATGTTATGTCTTAAATTGGGAGAAAGTAAAGTACCACTTTTTGGCGTTGGAAACGGGGCCGAATTGAAGCCCCTTACAGACCCTAAAAATCCTGGACATGTCAATTTTAAAAAAATCAAGGGGTGTCCCATTAAAGATTTAAGAAATACAAATCTGATATTCTATTTTTGACTCTTAATTTAATTGTTTTTGAGATGATAATTCATTACATGAGTTAAAGAAGATCCTGACGACAATCTTAACAACACTCACAATAGAGCACCAATTCTAGTATCGACAGACCCCTAGTATGCTATTGGTGAGAACAGGTGCCTGGGAGGAGTAAGCATCCCATTTTGGCTAGCCGACAAATAATTTAATCAAGATTAAATTAAAGGAATGTCAATCGCACTCCTCGGGTGACCACATGCATGAGCTCTCAACAGCTTGCATAGCACGGATTGTATTTCGTATGCCTTCTGTTTTATATCTATTTACATATCCAGCTGTGTGTTTTAATATCCGAAACACGTGTCTAGTACATGTACAATAAAATTGGTACTATAGAACATATATTTCAATATTGACAATTCGTGGGCCCCTGCGTCATGCTATCTTTATGTTCATCTTACGTTCAGGCAATTATTTTACACCACAATTGTGCGTTCTTCTAGACCTTTTAGAAATCCAAAAATTTAATGTGGAAGGGTTGTGCGGACGTAATTCACAGAATTTCACCGTTTGCTTCTTTTGTGGTAGGTGACCTCCTAAGTCGGCAGCGGTTTCCCATTAATCTCGTTTATTTATATGTGGTCTTTTGTGTTTGATATTTCTATTGTGTGAGTTGGTGTCCCTGTCCTTTCATGTCCCTTTCTGTGCGTGTCTGATCTGTGTTTTTGAATTGGGTGTTTTGGAGCTAAGGATGTTGCAATCTAGTGTTGTTGTAGATTCCCTCCTTTGTTTGTATACCCTATTTCCTAGTATTTTATTTATTCTTTTTTTATTTTGGTCTTATAAGGTAGAAAATATACAGAATGTACACTTGTCCCACATGTTCCAGGTACAATGTATATAAATATATCATCTTTTATTCGTCTGATAAGCCATCAATAAACAACGTTTGCAAACGCAATGTAAATTAATTTAATCATGTCGTGAAAAGTTAGCAGATCGTGTGAAGCTTCACATTTCTAGTCATCAATCTGGAACGGATTTAGTTTCTGTTTACTACCTTCTGAATAGTATTTGAAATGTTAATTGTCTTCCAATTCATTAAGTTAAAGAAGATCCTGACGATAATCTCAACAGCACTCACAATAGAGCACAAAATTAAGCATCGACGGACCCCTAGCAAGCTAGAGGTGGGACCAGGTGCCCGGGAGGAGTAAGCATCCCCTGTTGGCTAGCCGCACCCGCCGTCGACGTTTAAGCACGAAAATGACAACAATATATAAAATTCATGCACTATCTGACGTTATGTCTACATAGAAAGTGCTATGGCGATAATGTCAGGGAAATATATTCAAAACACTTACTGTCAAACCCCTTGCGGGGAACTTTTTTACGAGCTCCACACGTTAGTATCATTTATGAAAGATTTTGTGAGAATCTCTCTCTATAAGCATTTTGTAGGATCAACTAAGGACAGAGCTATTAGTATGCCTTCATGGACATGGTTAAGGTCATTGTCGTAGTTACCACACATCTCAAATGAATTCGTTACTACTTCCTTCTGATTTAAATTTTTCTCTCTCATTCATTTGTATCAATAAAATGTGTTCATACCTTGTACACATTGTCTCCGCTGTAGCCTTTTGAACAGTAGTATAAACATCAAAGAAGTACCTAACCGTAATTTAAGTCTCAAATTATGTTACTCGCATAATATTACAAAAAAACTTATGTCATTGCTTTATCTAATTAGAATCGTTATTAATAAGATATTTATTTTGAATGAATAAAGAACAAAACACTTCTGAAACTGACATTTTTTTCATGTCCTTGCTTTATCTAATTAGAATCGTTATTAATAAGATATTTATTTTGATTGAACAAAGAACCAAACAAAGGCAGAATATACATTTTGAATCTGAAATATTTTTTTTTTTCTGAAAGTGCTTTTTGGTTTGAAATCTAGAGCTACAGCACAGCTCTTCTGGGTCCATCTTCACATTCCTTTTCTGGGTCTGACTTCAATACTAATTTCTCGCATCCATTTGCGTCGTGTGTTACCTCGCATGTATCAGGATAATCAATAAATCTAGGGCCAGCACTGTCATGAAAAAACAAAAAAAGAAGAAGTAAGTATATCAACCTTTATTCAGAAAAAGGTATCTTCATATTCACTCACTTAATTTAAAAGCAGATAAATTTACAGCATTGACTAGACATGAACTTGACCATCAATCGATAGAATGAAATACAGCCAAAATCTGTGAAAATGATGTCAAGAATATTCCAAGAGGCGAAGCATGTTCATTTATGAATTAAAGGTATCTAGAGACATAAGATGCCAAGTGATATTTAAATTATAATATTCCATATAATATAATTTTCTCATATTGCTTACATGTACTAATGAAAAGGGATGGAGGCGACCAAAGAAATAATAATAAGAATGAACATATGAATCAGTGAGTAAGATTTTAAGTTTAAATCAGGAATCCTAATGACGTATACATGCAAAATCATATTTTCAAATTTAAAAAAAGTTGTATATAATATTTTATTTTTCATTTTCGTCTAATATCAGTAAAATATTTTTGTGAATTTTAATGTAGATGGAAAATTCGTTTCTGTCTATTCTTCAACCATGTCTATTTTGTATATACATGTATACCATACTTTTCAGAAACTTACCTGCAGCACGTCAGGGCAGAATATTTTGAGCAAACACAGCGTATGCAATTAAAAATCTCAGAAGTTTCACCCGGCATCAGAAATCCGTTGGCGTAAAAACACCCTTTTCCAAAAAGACAAAATATTGATTTCAATATTTTAAAAAAAAGATCAAAATATAGAGTTGTTTTTAGAATACCAGAAAACATAAATGTCGACTTGCGTAAATGTCGAATTTAGTCAAGGAAATTAAAGTATAAAAAGCATACCTTGATTTAATGGAATAGGCGGTCCGTATTCACAAGACGAATAGCAGATATTTACCAAACATGTTAGCGTTATCACCAATTGTAAAAAGCAAGCCATCTTCGTCAAAGATTTGAAATCTGTCCAACCAATATGGCCAAAAATAATCTTCAATCTGTACAACCATTTATATAGAGTCATCATAGTCAATGATGACAATAATTGCTATGATGGAGACTAATTGACAAATAAATGTATGGTTTAAACTTACATGTGACATATACAGAGGCAAACCTTCAACCTTTTCACTGTCCTCTTTAAAATATGTACGGCCACACCAAATTAATTTTCAGTTATTTGTAATCTGAAAATAATTTTAGAAGCGAGCGAGCGATGATTAAAATTCAAATTCTTAAATTTCCAAATGTCCAAATCATTGATGATCAAATTAGGTTTATTTCCAGTTTCCATTTTTTCATATCATTTTTTTTTTGAACCAAAATATCAATTTACGGATTATTCATTCTAAAAACAGAAAATTTCTGTGTGTTTTGTAAGCTATTAAAAGAAACCTTATGGCAGTAATGTGAATTATGTTTAATTAAGGGGCATATAACTCTAGATCATAACAAAATTCGAGGGCAGTGCAGATTCTATAAGTCAGTGTGGTAGCATACCTTAACATGCACATGTACATTTGATTGGATTTAAGCAATGAAGGATAATTTGTAAGTAATTTCCCTTCGATAAGAAAAAAAGTTCTAAGTATCAACAACAAACCTTATTATAATAATAAGTGATTTGAAGGAGTTGTTGAAGAACGTCATATTTAAGCAACTGAGTCTTCTAAAATCAATCAGTTGAATTTCATCGTAGATCACAATCAAATATCTAGAGACCTTACACACCACAAAGAAAGACGGAAAGGACTTGGTGCGCTTACCCATCATATCGGCCCTATAATTTTGACGAAAAATTGTAACCATATGGCCTCTCCCCCACAATAATTATGCTAATTAATTATTCGTATTAATTAGTTACATGTATTTGGAAATTGCTAACTTGAGTTTTCTAAAGTAAATTCCTTGACTATGAGTTCAAACTTCACATTGAGATAATTATTCTAGTTTGTAAATTCTGTAATCAGTTTAATTTGATTCCCACGATGCTGAAAACACTGCAGTAATTTGCACACCTGCAAGTACTTTAGTCTTTGTTTTCCGAACGAGTTAATTGAATGCTAATTGGAAATCTCCCCGTAAAAGCCGTTAAGGTTCTATATTTGGAAGAATCTAATTTCCAAAATGTCTTTTTAATCAAAAACCAATAACTTATTATTTTGTGCAGGTGTTAGCAATTTCCAATCGTCCACATATATACACGGCGCATCGTTTTGCCGACCAGTTAAGTTTCGGTTAAGTTAGACTCCAGTTTCAGTAGTGTTTAAGTTTAGGTTTAGACTCCGCTCTCGTACTGTAAGCATGTAACGTTTTGAATAAACTTAGAACTTTATTCGGACTTCGGTTTATAGTTTTCAAAATGACTATCTAATACACAACGCGAACTACACACCCATAACCTGTAGGCTATAGGCTTACAAGTTATATTTGATGCCGTGACCTAAACGAATCAGGGAAAAATATGATTACTGCCGTGTCCCAAACGAACCAGTGAAAATTGCCGTAAATGCAGACGATGCACGCCGCGGAACCAGGGTATAACGACTTGAGGATCAACACTACGGTTTAAACGAGTGAGAAAGGTAGGGCACATTTACTTTCTCAAAGTACTCTCAGATTGATTGACCATGTATTTTTGTTAAATTCATTTTTTGAATTTTCAAGATTTAGTTTAAAAGGGTTAAAAAAAGTTTTCTCTAAGAATTTTCAATAAAATATGACTGACACAGACGACGAAGTGACATCTCAGATATTCGGGGTGGGCCATGTTTCTCATAGTTTTGATATTGCAAACAATTCAGAAAAGGGTAGATCTCAGGACTCCGATTTCTCTCATAGTAAAGTTTTGAAGTCGTTTAAAATTCCAGAGAATGGCGAGGAAGCCATGAAGTGGATTGCAAATCAAGTTAAGGGTCTTCAAACTGCTATTTCTGTACCTTTACTTCAAGTTGTGAAAACTTTTGAAGGTGATGCCTCTCAATTTAAACAGTGGGTCAAAGATATTGAAAAGTATGCACAAATTGCACGGCTTGACAACACAGACATACCTAGAATAGTTTTAATGACATGTACTGGTACGGTAGGAGATTTTGTCAAACGTTATTTGGATGAAACTGAGTCATCAGGTGGAACCCCTGATTGGCCCCACCTTAGAAAGTTGATGCAAAAGCGGTACGCTGAAGTCATTGATAATCAACAAGCTATGACCTTACTACGCCAGATAAAACAGACACCTGTTGAAAGTGTCCAATTGTATTCTGAGCGCTTGCTTAAATTAGCCGAAGATGCTTATTCTACTCCTTTTGATGAGAAAGAAAACAAACTGGTTCAGAAACAGTTAGTTGATATTTTCTGTGACGGATTGTGTCATGATTACTTGAGAATGAAGGTTATGAGATTTGATCCACAGAGGTACGAGGAAGCAGTAGAAATTGCAATGAAAGAGCAAAACTTGCGTAAACGTTTTCATTTAAGATCAATTACAAAGAATGATTCTCACACACAGTTAGGTAGTGAAAAATCCCATTTGTCAGACAATCAAAATTTACTGTCAAATAACCGTGAACGTAATCTAAACGACCAATTAAGCATGCGCGTAAATGAATGTCAAAACGCCGAGAACAGTGAAAACACATGTTGCCCGTTAGAAACTCCAGATAAAAACTCAGACCTTGAAAATCAGAAATGTTATAAATGTAATTGTGTTGGACATACAGTTTGGGAATGCCCCTTGCGAGTAAACAAACAATGCATGAAAAGCAAAAATGCACTCGATTATTCAGACCCTGAATCAGATGAAGACGAAGAACCCCCTTGTAAACGTAAAATGCCCCTAAAGAAAAATGAAAACCCCCTACCTAAACTTACACCCGTGACTAAAACTCCCTTAGAGCGTACAGAAAAGGTCGTCGGACAACACACCCCTCAAAGACAAGGTCGGAATCGGTCAGAAATTCCAGATTGGATAAAATCAGCGGAATGCTGGATTTGTCATATGAAAGGTCACCTTAGACGAAATTGTCCGAATCGTCGGTTTCCGGATAGATACAGGGTATTGAACTATCCCAGTACAAGATACCAAGGTCGAACAAACCGTAGGCAGAACCAGGAAAACTTAAAGGCTCTCTTCAAGAGGAAGCCGTTGAAGAGAGCAGAAATTATTCTAAAACTAAAACCAATCTTGAAAGTAAGAAACCCGTGTTCGATCTAAATTTAGCTGGAAACCCTAGCTCCTGTATTATTAAGATTGGCAATTCGAGATATCGTACTTTGGTAGATACCGGCGCTGAAGTTTCCATTATGAGTAGGAAAATTTTTGAACGATTATCACCGAGACCGAAATTGACGCGAGTAAACAAGAGTTTAAGAGCAGTGAATAGCGAGCCTATCAACGTTTTGGGACGAACAACCTTGACTTTTTCGATGAACGGACTGCGGATGTCTCAAAATTTCTACGTAGTGGAGACACTAACCAAGAACTTTATCTTAGGACGAGATTGGTTGAAAGAAAATGGAGTGCGTCTTTACTTCGACTTAGGGATGCTAAGAGTAAGAAAAACGTACGTAAAACTCGACGAAGATAACCATATTTGTTCGATTTTAAGGCTACATAAAAAGACAGTTATAAAGCCGCAAACAGCCGTTATATGTCACGTTAAGTTACAGAAAGGCTTCCAATTATCCGATTCTAGACTTCTAGAGGTCACGAACTTTGAACCCGGATGTATCATGGATGAACCTGGTCTAACACTGAAGGAGTCCGTGAACAGAGTCAAGTCACCTTTTAAGGTACCCGTTTTAATTGTCAACGAGACAAACAAGTGCTACCGACTGCGCAGAGGAAGCGTAGTAGGAAGGGCACGACCTTTGACCCCTCAAGATGTCTCCTCATTGGACGAGAAAGAACCAATGGAAATCGATGAACCTAAGGCTGAGAGGTCAGACTTGGAGGATCTATCTGTACCTGAAAATAGACGTCCTGACATCGTCAAGTTACTAAAGAAAAACAAGGATCTAATAGCAAAGAGTGACTCAGATCTTGGAGGAACAAGGACAGTGCAGATGAAAATAGAAACAGGAAACCACCCTCCGATCAAGAATAGACCATACCGGACGCCATTGAATAAACGAAAAATCATTGACAAGGCCTTAGACGAAATGTTAGAAGCTAAGGTAGTTCAAAGGTCACAATCTGCATGGTCATTTCCCTTAGTTGTTGCAAAGAAAAAGGATGGTAGTGACAGAATGTGTGTCGACTTTAGAACTCTCAACAAGATCGTAAAACCGATTTCTTTTCCCCTACCATTGATTGATGACATCTTATCTCTGATAGGGAATGCAAAATATTTTACAACGCTAGACTTGAGACACGGTTAGGCATGGTCCATTTGATATTCAGGGGGGGGCTTGGGTTTTTTGTTGGAGCAAGATTATTTTTTTCGCCCCGGACCGGGGCAAAATTATTTTTTTCTTGCAAAGTTGGAGCAAGGAAATTTTTTTTAACAAGGTGATGCGCATATTAAGAATGTTTGTGTTTTATCAATAGAAATTATTAATATTTTAACTCAAAACTCTAAATATTAATATATTAATTTATTCTTATTCAAGGCAATTCACTTTTAAACAGAGAGATGAAAGATTTTTACAATACAATTCTCAATATTTTATATAAGGTACATGTATATAACATGTATAAAAGGGTCTGAGGGGAAGGTCTCCTAGACAAATTTTTAAATGTTGCTAAGAATTTTAAGTTAATTGGTGAATAACTGAAGTTCTCCTTCCAAGCTTACAAGAACATAAAGTTAGACTCTATGGGACACATGCAACATGGAAAAATAGCAATACATAAATATTTATAATATATTTAGCCCCTTTCCATTCACATACATGTATAACTTTTGATATCTTCAAATATATGAAGTTTGCTATTAGTAAATAATGTTTTGATAGAAAACTATGGCGAGCGAAGCGAGCCAAAAATTTTTGATACAACTTGAAAACTGCGGCGAGCGAAGCGAGCCGGAAAATTTTCAAGAATTTTAGCGAAATTTTATGGTAATTCTTCAAATTCAGATTATTTGTAAGAGCAAGATTATTTTTTTTCTGTCACACCATAAGCAAATTAATTTTTTTCATCAAAATTAAGAGCAAAATTATTTTTTTCGAAAAAAACCCAAGCCCCCCCCAGAATATCAAATGGACCGTGCCTTATTGGCAAGTAACGTTGGATGAAAGTAGCAAGGAAAAGACCGCATTTGCCTGTCATAGAGGACTTTTTGAATTCAACAGGATGCCATTTGGCCTGAGTAATGCTCCCGCTGTATTCCAGGAACTTATGAATATTGTCCTACAAGGATGTGAGGGATTCGCAATGGCATACTTAGATGATATACTGATCTTTACCAAGGACGACCCCATGGAACACGTGCGACACATACAGGAAGTATTCAACAGACTAAGACAACACAACCTTAAGCTCAAACTCAAGAAATGCGCTTTCTTCAAAGAGGAAACGGAATACCTAGGATTTGTAATCAACAAGGATGGAATAGCTCCAGATACTAAGAAAGTGGAAGCCATTAAGGACTTACCTGTTCCCAAGAATGTAAGAGAAATCCGTGGATTCATCGGAATGTGCAGCTACTATCGAAGATTAGTACCAAATTTCTCAAAGATAGCGGTGCCTCTCATAAATTTAACCAAGAAATATGCAAGATTCAAATGGACCGTTGAATGCCAGAATGCTTTCGATTTCCTGAAAGATAGCCTCACAGTAGTTCCCCTCCTGGCATACCCAGACACCAACAAACCATATGTTTTATATACAGACGCAAGTAACAATTGTGTAGGTGCGTGTCTCACTCAAGAAACTGACGAGGGAGAAGAAAAACCAATTTACTTCCTGTCTCACAAACTTAGCCATACACAGACAAAATGGTCAACTATAGAAAAAGAAGCATTTGCCATTCATTATGCACTGCAGAAGTTAGATCACTATTTACACGGAGCACAATTCACAATCAAGACAGACCACAAACCTTTGAAGTATCTGTTAGACTCGCCAATGCAAAACAAGAAAATACAGCTTTGGGCTCTGAGCATCGCTGGGTACAATTGTAAAATCGAGTATGTCAAAGGCGAGGATAATCACTGTGCAGATCTATTATCACGGATTCCACACCCTAAGACATCACAAAGGTCTAAGAAATCCGACAATGAACCTGATATCGACGATAGGACTTTTGAGATTGGAGTTATAAACTCAAACGAGTTTAATCCTAGAGACTTTGCCAATTGTCACGTTGAAGACCACAACGAGGTGACCAAAGCTATCTCAGATTTACCTGAGGAGTTTAACCTGAAAGAGGAGCAAGAAAAAGACCAAGACGTTGTCAAGCTGAAGAACAGATTAAGGAAAGGAACAGCTACAAAAGCTGAACAGACGCACTATTTTGAAGACAAAAAAGAGGGACTATTTTACTACCTTTCCCAACCTGACTCTGAGGATCCAAGGCTAAGACTGTATATACCTCAAGAGATGGAGACAGTCGTCCTCAGACAGTATCATGATCAACTCGGACACATGACAGTAGACAAGACGTACGATTCCATTCGTCTAAAGTACTTCTTTCCAAATATGTACAAGAAAATACACGCCTACATCGAGGAATGTGTCACATGTCAGACAAGGAGCTCAAGGAAATCAAAACCGCCTCTCAAGGAAACCGAGGTGCCCCCTTATCCTTTCGCAAAGATTGGACTGGATCTATCAGGACCATATCCGACGACATTTTCTGGCAATAAATACATAGTTTCCTTCATAGACGTTTATTCAGGGTGGCCAGAGGCATTTCCCGTGCCGGACAAGTCAGCAGATCGAATTGTACATCTGATTTTGGAAGAAATATTCCCAAGATTTGGTTGTCCGCTCGAGATTGTATCAGACAACGGAACAGAAAACGTCAATAGGAAAGTACAGGAAACTTTGGATACTATGAACATACATCACATCAAAACCTCATATTACAGTCCCCAAGCAAACGGAAAGGTTGAGAGATTCCACAGAACTCTTCATGATGTCATGTCCAAACAAATTCAGGAAGACGTTCAAACCTGGGACTTGTACTTGAATCAGACGCTAGCTGCCATTAGGTTTCATGTAAACGAGTCATCAAAATTTTCTCCGTACTTCCTGCTGTACAACAGAGACGTAGTACTTCCTTTGGACACCATTTTGAAGCCAAGACGTAGATATGTGGGTGAAGACCAACACAAAGTAGCTCTTCAACAACAGCACAAAGCTTTTACATTAGTTCACAGGAACATGAAAGAAGCGAAAAAGAAGCAGAAAAAGTACGCAGACAAAAATTGCAAGGAAGAAAATTTCCAGGTAGGAGACCCGGTGTATTTGCGGAACCACAGAAGGGATAGCAAACTTGATGTGAAGTGGCAACCTTACTACCGGATTATCGATCAAACGGGACCACTTTCGTTCATTGTGAAAAATCAGCTTGATGGCAATACTACAAAGGCACATGCTCGACATTTAAGGCCAGCAAAGATTGACGAATGGAAAATTCCGAGAGATTCTGAAGGAAACATCCTACGTAAAACGACGTATGTAATCCCACCAGAACAAACAGACAGTGATGATGAGGAATCTGAACCTCAAGCTATCGCAATACGACACAGAATCCAAGAAAGGGATGGTTCGTCTGACGAAGATGATATTCCACTAATGGAGCTTCGGAGACGATTAAGGACTCGTGCTATGTCCGAGACACGTACGGACATGGACGAAAACACGACAATAAGTTCAGATCCTCCAACATTAAGCCTACCGCTGACTCCCGAAGAGAATCGTGAGGAGGAACAGATGGAAATTGATGCCATTTCGGAGAAACCGGACACGAGTTTCTTACAATCTACAAAGGCTTCCCAACATAAAATTGTTGAAAATACCCCATCCTTCGATCCCCAGCTGTTAATGAAAAACCTTTTTGCGATGACAAAATACATGACTTCTCAAAACCTTAATATATCTGCATAATAGACGATAAACAAGAAAAAAGGAAATTAAGGTCGAAAAAGTCCGATAAAAAAACCCCCCTATTTTTTTATTTAAAGAAAGGGAGGAGAATGGAAGCGATAAAAATTTAAAAAAAATAAATAAAAATAATAAACGTACTACAAATTATTATAAATTTGAATAACACATAAAACAGTATGTAAATTAATACAATAAAGAGATTGAATCTGAAATAATGATAAAAATAATACAAAATCCCTGGATAATTCACTGTAAGTGTAAAGATTTACTCTTTGTTTGTAGTTTCTCACTGGATTTTGCTGGTTTGGCGCAGGATTAATCATAATTGACCTTCATTTGGGTATTCATGTTACAGTTCTCACCCCTCAGCCAATGAGCGCTAATGATATTGACCTTTGTTGCCCTTTCCCCTGTGTTGGAATTTCATTGACGGTCTATAGTTTCTTATCGGCTGCAGATGTGTAGTATCAATGAGTAATCACTACGCTAAGACATTAACGTTTGACTAGCGACATACATAGACAATGTATTTCATTTCAGAATTTCAAAAAAAAAAAGTTTTAATTGCTTCACTTATTTTTGTATTACTTTTTAGAAAATATATTCAGAAGCCTGCATTTTTCATATGTATAAAGTCATAAGTATAATTTTACAAAATTTTCAAAAATGAAATTTTCTTTTTCTAAACATTGATAAAAGTATCATTTTGGAAATCATTTATTCAGTTTTGGTACAGGCATCTAAATCATTTTTGTAAATTCAAAATTATGGTCAATTAGAGGTACAGAGAAAATCCGGTGTCATAAACTACTTGTAACCAGAGACAGTGATGTGAAACTTATCAGTGTAATAATGATGCAGACTTTATACTTTTATCGCTGGGAGAAGACGACGATACGAGATAAATAGTAAAGTTCCAGATGTGCAGTTTACCCTTGAACTTTAATTAGCTCCTCAGTTATTGGAATCGCCTGTTGTGTGATACGAGAGACAAATAAGCGTGCAGGTTTATCAACAAGACATTAAATCAAATCAGACGGTAGCAGAAAAGAAGTCCGAAGCAGTGACGTCAGGTATCTCTGTGCACGATGTTATCCGTGTGGCCGGATGTCAAACCAGCCCGTCACTATACAAAAAGGAACATTATTTCGCAGATTATATGACAGAGTGAAATCTGTCATAGCGAAATTGAAGATTGCAGAATCATATTGAACATTTTGCAATTAATGACCTGCTTGTGAGAGCATTGAATGCCCCGTCGCTTTTCTGGGTGCATGGCGTCATTCAGATTACGGGAAGATCTTGGTAACGTCACTAATACCAAGATGCGTCAAACCAGGGCCAAGATGGAAGATAAACTCCAAATTCCGGGTGGAGGAAGAATACGAAACAGATGACGATTCGATGATTATCAAGTAGACGACAAAGAGGTCCGAATCATTCGTTATGCTCCACGGAGGTTACAAAGTTCACGAAGAAGGACCGTAGACGTACGTACGGAACCAAAACCAAGATGAACGGCCGTAAAAAGTTAAAGAAGTGAATTAAACCGGTGTTGTGTTTTAGTGAAAAAAGCAGAGTAAATGTTTAATACTAAATATATGTATTATCATTTATGATCCTTATTCATGTTTAATATTGATAATTGCTTTTGTATATTGCTTATTATATATAATGAATGTTTAGGTACGTATATTGGCCTTGGAAAATGTATTTCTTTTGTAGGTGATTGACAGTGAACATTCATAATTAGATGAAAATCGGGTCACTCTTTAAGAACAATGAAAAAGAACTCGATATGCAAAGACTTTAATTTCATGTGCTTTAACTTGATCTAATTAATCAGAGTGAACCCAGATGATACTTCATTGAGTTATGCATTATTGTGGTGTCAAGGCCATGCGTTTAGAAAATAACCAAGTATTATAACAGATTCACACAAAGTTTTGGATGGTAACCGAAATTTATCTTAAAGTTCAGAATAACAATTGAAATCTAAACAATTTGAATCTTGGTTATTTTCTTAAGTGGGGGAGTATTGTAACCATATGGCCTCTCCCCCACAATAATTATGCTAATTAATTATTCGTATTAATTAGTTACATGTATTTGGAAATTGCTAACTTGAGTTTTCTAAAGTAAATTCCTTGACTATGAGTTCAAACTTCACATTGAGATAATTATTCTAGTTTGTAAATTCTGTAATCAGTTTAATTTGATTCCCACGATGCTGAAAACACTGCAGTAATTTGCACACCTGCAAGTACTTTAGTCTTTGTTTTCCGAACGAGTTAATTGAATGCTAATTGGAAATCTCCCCGTAAAAGCCGTTAAGGTTCTATATTTGGAAGAATCTAATTTCCAAAATGTCTTTTTAATCAAAAACCAATAACTTATTATTTTGTGCAGGTGTTAGCAATTTCCAATCGTCCACATATATACACGGCGCATCGTTTTGCCGACCAGTTAAGTTTCGGTTAAGTTAGACTCCAGTTTCAGTAGTGTTTAAGTTTAGGTTTAGACTCCGCTCTCGTACTGTAAGCATGTAACGTTTTGAATAAACTTAGAACTTTATTCGGACTTCGGTTTATAGTTTTCAAAATGACTATCTAATACACAACGCGAACTACACACCCATAACCTGTAGGCTATAGGCTTACAAAATGGTTTTGATAAAAGAATTATTAATTATCACTTTTTGCAATGTTGAATGGTTGAGAAAATACCGCGTCATAAATTTGAGCCCTCGTAACGTCACGCGCGTGATGTATGACGTCATGTTTTGACGTCATTTACCCTGAATGACGCAAAACTAAGGAACATCATCGTATTTTACATATAAATCTTCAAAATTCATCTATGATCCAGGCCTCGCCCACGAATTTTTTCATGCAAATTAAAAGGTCGATCAGAAATACATTGATTGATACAAAAATATTCATGGGCAAAGCCCGGAGTGCTACATGATTTCATAGTTTTGTATCGAAATATCGCTCATTTATTGATATTTGCAATGATTTCTACGGTTTTAAAGGTTTTGAGCGACGTTTTATTCAGTATAGGACTGTGAAATCAAAAGAGGCTTTGCTGATTTGAATTCAGCATACGTTTGACATTTTAAAAACTAGAAAATTCTAGTTTTTAAAATGTCAAACGTATGATGAATTCAAATCAGCAAAGCATTTTTTTTGTTATGGATAGATAAACAAGTTTGAACATAGGGCCAAAATAGCAGGTTTCCGCACCTACTCCTTTGGCTAACATCAGGGTTTTTCTAGTCCATGGTTCCAGGGCTACTGAAATTGGGTAATTTTGCGACATTTCAACCGAAATTGGGAAATAAATGTTAAACAACGAAAAGAGATGTTCATGCACATTACAAAAGATTTGATTTTTTCACCTAGGCCTTGTATCAAGAATATTTTAATATTTTGTACCCCCTCCTCTCTATAACCAAACATCATTAATTCTGTGCAGAAGTCACCATTGATGTAAATGTAAGACTTATTATGCTCTGATACAAAATTTTTACATCCTTGGAGTTGGACTTTTAAAGGAAATTTGGAAAGGGGGTGTTGCTTTTAGATCCCTTTCGGACTAAGGAATAACAACAGATGCAAATGATCAAACTTAGGAAGAAATTTTTACTAAGACTTTGATAAATCAGGATGAGGATGCATGACCAAGTCAGACAGTGTTACAGATACGAAACGCCCTTATCAAATCAATTGTCTATATTTTCAATTTTTTAATCCCTCCTAGTTTCTTTTTTCTTTCAGTTAATGATATGTAAATATGCAATAAAGTTTCCTCATTCTGGATTAAAGATTGAATAGGGAAATTTAGGTCTTATTTTTGAAGAAAGTAATGTGCCACTTTTTAGCGTTGGAAAGGGGGACGAATTAAAGCCCCCACAGACCCTCAAAATCCTGGACATGTCAATTTTAACAAATCAAGGGGTTTAAAAAATCCAAATCAGATATTCGATTTTTGGCTTTGAATTTATTAGCTATTCTCTGTAAGCATTTGCACTTTTATGAAGGCACAGCATGTCTCAGATTTTGAAAAAAACTTTATACATAAGGTTGGGTCTGATCAAAAGTAAAAAAACAAGTGATGAAAATTTCTTAATATCACATCCGGTTGCCATGGAAACGGACTTTGAATATTGAAAAAAGCACATTTTTGGACGTTTTTGAAGTCGCATGGATTTATGCAGCATAATCTAAAACAAACACTAATGCATTATCAGTATCCTTTTATTGCTTTTTCTAGTTTAGTAATAATAATGTTGGGTTTATGGTCTTATCTATATGTTTCCATGGCAACAACACAGGTACCCTATCAAAATAGTGTTTTTGGCAATTTTTTCAAACTTCAATGAAAAATAAAAGCAACTTTAGACAATATTTAGAGTCCTTTTTTCCTAGATCATTGAATTTCCATTCAATGTTATGATAATTAAGGAATGTGTTCAAGTAGATTTTTCAAAATACGAAAAAAAAAAAACAAGTAGCCCGTTGCTATGGGAACGATTGTGTAAAATTGTACTTAGGCCCAATTTCAGTCCTTGGATGCGGTCATCCAAAGTTCAGTAATCTGAAAAATTTTTAAATCTAAAATAAAGTTAAGACTTTGCTTTATAATATAGGCTAAAACGTTGTGAAAGCATGTTTCGTTTTTCTTGGGGAAAAGGCTTCGAAAAACAGCAAAAAATGCTTTTTTTAGATTGTATGGCCGATTTACCATAGCAACCATTAATTATTTGAAAGTTGGTTCTTGTATTTTGATAGAGACGTTCTTGATCTTTATTCATATCGAACCTGAATTTTCTGGGATTAAAAGTGACTGTTTTATAAAAATAGTAAAAAAAAAAAAAAATGGTTGCCATGGTAACATATGTTCCCAATAGTTTTTCACGGTTTTTCAAATAGCTCTTAGTGTTGGATATATTCCAACATGTCTTATCTGCTCATCATGATGCAAAAATTTTGAAAATAACTTTGAAGTTGCAAAATAAGTTATATTATGGACCATAGTTACTGTTGCCATGGTAACTTATGAACATAGCAAAAAGTGGGTTTATCTTGAATTTGCCCATTCTATAAAATACATTCCAATTTCTTATCAATACCCACGAAGAGACAAGGAAAAATGGAAAAATACAAGCAGCATTTTGAAATCAATATATCAAAATTAGCGAATTATGTCGTCATGGTAACCAACCTTTTTGACAATATCAGACACCACGACTGAGCTTATCTAAAATTTAAGGTCCTTATCTTTAGGATCTTTAAAAAAGTCATCCATAGATGTCGTATATATATAAACCAAACTATAAGAGCTTCAAAGTAGCTCAATTTTGCCAATTTCTCAACTTTAAAGGCCGTTGCCATGGTAACCAGATGACCTAGAAATAAAATTTTGGTCTTATTTACCTTTTTCTTTGGTCCCTACTTATGTGTGAAATTTCATAAAAATCGGAGATCATGCGTGCCGAAATTGTTTAAATGGTTACAGAAAATTGCTATTAATTCTTTCTGAGATGATAATTCACAACTCAACAGCATTCACATTAGAACCCCAATTCTAGCATCGACAGACCCCTAGCAAGCTAGAGGTGGGACCAGGTGCCCGGGAGGAACAATCATCTCCTGTTGGCTAGCCGACAAATAATTGAATCAAAATTAAAGGAATGTCAATTGGACTCCTCGGTTGACCACATGCATGAGCTCGCAACAGCTTGCAATGCACGGATTGTATTTCGTATGCCTTCTGTTTTTTTCTTTTATATCTATTTACATATCCACCTGTGTGTTTTTGGTACATTTGGCCATATTACATTGTTTAGACTGAGGATCACTGACGAGGGTTTAGTACCCGAAAAGTGCATGTATGGTCCATGCTGTAAATTTATCAGGTTTTAAATGATGCTATTGAATATTAAGACGTTTAACATTGATATCTCAAACACGTGTCTAGTGCAATAAAATTGGTACTATAGAACTTTTTATTTCAATCTTGACAATTCTTGGGCCCCTGTGTCATGCTGTCTGTTTGTATGTTCATCTTAAGTTCAGGAGATTATTTTACACCACAATTGTGCGTTCTTCGAGACCTCTTGGAAAAAATGGAAGGACTGTGCGGATGTAATCCAGTCAATTACATCGTTTACTTCTTTGGTTGTAGGTGGCCGTCCTAAGTCGGCGCCGGTTTCCAATTAGTCTCGTTTATTTATATGTGGTCTTTTGTGTTTGTTGTTTCTATTGTGTGGGTTGGTGTTACTATTCTTTTCATGTCCCTTTCTGTGCGTGTCTGATCTGTGTTTTTTGAGCTAAGGGTGTTGCAATCTAGTGTTGATGTAGATTCCCTCCTTTGTTTTAAAATTGTATACACTTTTTCCTAGTATTTTATTTCATTTGTTTTATTTTTGGTGTTATAAGGTAGAAAATATACAGAATATTAACTTGTCCCGGGTATATAAACCTATCATTTTTTATTCGTCTGATAAGCCATCAATAAACTACGTTTACAAACACAATGTTAATAAATATAATCATGTCGTAAAAAGCTAGCAGATCACACGAAGCTGTACTTCACATTTCTAGTCATCAATCTGGAACGGATCTTGTTTCTGTTTTCTACCTACTGAATAATATTTGAAATGTAAATTGTCTTCAAATTTATTATCACCATTAATGAAAAATTTTGTGAGAATCTCCCTCTACAAGCAGGTTGTAGGTTCAATTAAGTACAGAGCTACTTGTTTGCCTTTATGGACATGGTAGAGGTCATTGTGGTAGTTACCAGACATCTTAAATGAATTCGTTACTACTTCGACTGGTTTTAATGTTTCTCTCTTATTTATTTGTATCAATACAATGTGTTCATGCCTTGTGTACATTGCTTCCACTGTAGCCATATGAACTATAGTATGTTCCTCGCATAATATTACAAAAAAACCATGTCATTGCTTTATCTAATTAGAGTCGTTATTAATAAGATATATATTTTGAATGAACAAAGAACCAGACAAAGGCATAATGTAAATTATGAATCTGAAATATATTTTTTTTTATTCCAGAAAGTGCTTTTTGGTTTGAAATCTTGAGCTACAGTACAGCTCTTCATGGTCCATCTTCCCATTTCTTTTCTGGGTTTGATTTCAATACAAATTATTGGTATCCATTTGCGTCGTGTTTTACCTCGCATGTATCAGGATAATCAGTAAATTTAGGGCCAGCACTGTAATGTAAAAACAAAAACAAAGTAAGTATATCAACCTTTATTCAGACATAGGTATCTTAAAATTTCTTCACATAATTTAAAAGAAGATAAATTTTACAGCATTGAAAACACATGTGCATTTCGGATATTTACCCTTGTTAGTGATCCTCAATCGAAACAATGGAGCGAAAATCTGTTAAAATTAGAGCAAAATATCCCAGAAAGCGAAGGATGCTCTATTACTGCTGAAATTGATAATTGTATCTAGAGACAAAAGATGCCAAGTAAAATTAAAATTAAATATACCATATGATGTGGTTTTTTTTATCACAATTATCTCATATGACCTTCTAATGAAAAGGAATGGAGGTGACTAAAAGTCATATGAATAAACATATAAATAAGATTTTAAGTTTAAATCAGGAGTACAAATGACGTATACAGGAAAAATCTCATTTTCAATCAAAAAAAGTTGTACATATTTTATTTTTCATTATACCCCCGCAAATAAAGTTTTGGGGGGTATATATGAATCACCCTGTCTATCCATCTATCATATTTTGTCTGGGGCATAACTCCTCCCCCTGTTGATGGATTTCAATAAAATTTCACAGAAAAGTTTCTTATAACTTAAGGAACTTTCATGACCTTAAAGTAAGGTCATCGGTCAAAGTTACAATAGACATAATTAGTAAAAGCTTGTCCGAGCCATAACTACTCTCCCTGTGGATAGGTTTCAATAATATTTCAAACAAATGTTTCCTGGAACCTTAGGGTGTGTCATGACTTTGAACCAAAGGTCATATGTCAAAGGTCGAGGTCACAATATACATCATTAGGAAAACCTTGTCCGGAGCACAACTCCTCCTACTGTTGATGGATTTCAGTAATATCTCACAGAAATATTCCTTAGGACCTAGGGGTGCGTCATGACCTTGAACCAAGGTGATAGGTTTGGGTCACAATAGACATTATTAGTAAAGCCTTGTCCTGAGCATTACACCTCTCCCTGTGGATGGATTTCCATAATATTTTTCATAATATTTCATAGATTTTTTTCTTAGAACATAAGAGTGTGTCATGATCTTGCACCAAGGTCACAGGTCAAAGTCACAAATCATTAGTAAAACCATATCCGGGGTATAACTCCTCCCCTTGTGGATGACTTACAATAATATGTCACAGAAATGTTCCATAGGACCTAAGGGTGCGTCATGACCTCGAACCAAGTTCATAGATCAAAGGTTAAGGTCACAATAGACATCATTATTTAAACCTTGTCCTGAGCATAACTTTTCTCCCTGTGTATTGATTTCACAATTTTTTTTTGTATATAAGAGTGTGTTATGACCTTGCACCAAGTTCATAGATCAAAGATCAAGATCACAATAGACGTCATAAGTAAAAGGTTTTCGGAGGCATAACTCCTCCCCCTTTGGATGGATTTCAAGAATATTTCAATAAATGTTCCTTAGGACCTAAGGGTGTATCATGACTTTGAACCAAGGTCATAGGTCACAATAGACATCAGTAGTAAAACCTTCTTCGGAGACATAACTCCTCTCCCTGTTCATGGATTTCAATAATATTTCACAGAAATGTTCCTTAGGACCTATGAATGTGTCATGATCTTTCATAGGTCAAAGGTCAAGGTCACAATAGACATCATTATTAACACATTGTCTACAGGATAACTCCTCTCCCTGTCGATGGATTTCATTAATATTTCAAAGAAATGTTTCGTAGGATGTAAGGGTGTGTCATGACCTTAAACCAAGGTCATAGGTGAAAGGTCAAGGTCACAATAGACATTTAGTTAAACCTTGTCTGGAGCATAACTCCTCCCCCCTAAGGATTGATTTCAATAATATTTCTCATAAATGTTCATTAGAACCTAAGGTTGTGTCATGATATTGAACCAAGGGCATAGGTCAAAGGTCAAGGTCACAACAGACATCATTTGTAAAGCTCTTTCCGAGGCATAACTCCTTCCCCCGTGGATTGATTTCAATATTATTTCACAGAAATGTTCCTTCGGATCTAAGAGTGCGTCATGACCTTTAACTAAGGTCATAGTTCAAAGGTCAAGGTCACAATAGACATCATTACTAAAAACTTGTCCACATCATAACCCCTCTCCCTGTCGATGCATTTCATCAATATTTAGCAAAAATGTTTCGAAGGAGCTAAGGGTGTGTCTTGACCTTGAACAAGATCATTGGTTAAAGGTCGAGGTCACAATTGATGCTTGACCTTGATCTCAAAATAACTTTTCAAAAAATAGTGTCTAGCATCAGTAAAACATTTTTGTGAATTTCACTGAAGATTCAAAATTCGTCCCTGGCGATTATTTAACCATTCTATTTTTCATATATAGTATACCATACTTTTTTCAGAAATTTACCTGCCGCATGTCAGGGCAGAACTCTTTGAGCAAGAACAGCGTATGTAGTCAAAATTCTCCGACGCTTCACCCAGCTTCAGTAATCCGTTAATATTAAAACACCCTTTTCCAAAAAAGACAAAATATTGATTTCAATATTAAAAAGAAAAACACAGAATTTTTTTCAGAATATCAGATATACATATGAGAATTTAGTGAAGGAAATTAAAGTGAAAGAAAAAACTGCACACCTTTACTTGATGGAGTAGGAAAACAGTAGCTACAAGAAGAGTAGCAAACAAATACCAACGATGTAAGCGTTATCAAAAATTGTAAAAAAAAAATACAATCTTCGTCGAAGTTTTGAAATCTGTCCGACCAATGTAGTCCAAGTAAGTCTTCTATCTGTACAATCATATTTATAGGGTTATCATATATCAATTATGACAAACATTTCCATCAAAGAGGCGGCTAATTGACAAATTGATTTATGATTATACATATATATTACAGTATCCAAACTTCAGGTACCCGTTGTACAATAGAGTCGGTTTACATAGCGTTTTTATCATCTCTATTGTAAATGAGTTAAAGAAGATCCTGACGATAATCTCAACAGCACTTACAATAGAACACCAAATTGAGCATCGACGGACCTCTAGCAAGCTGGGGTGGGACCAGGTGCCCGGGAGGAGTAAGCATCCTCTGTTGGCTAGCCGCACCCGTCGTCGATGTTCAAGCACGAAACTAAAAACAAAATATAAAATACATGCATTGCACTGTCTGAGGAGATATCTATATAGAAAGTGCTATGGCGACCATGTCAGGGAAAATATTCAAAACACATACTGTCAAACCCCTAGCGGGGAATTTTTTTCGAGCTCCACACGGCAAAGGGCATAAGTATGGTAAATTATGGTAAATTGTACGCCTGGTAAGGTACTATAAACATAATAAACTATATATATTCTGAAAGGTTATGATGCCCTGAGTACAAATATTAGACTCCCGAGTCTTTAAAATCAAAGGGGAAAACTCATGTACAATTTTGTCATATTACATATGTTATATAGAGAACATAGACAATTTATATGCTTTATCAGTTATTCCCCTTTGTTTTTCAGACCCCAAAATTATTGTTTCTGAGCAGTGGACATTATATCCTTTCAGAAAATATAGACTTTATAGGATCTTATCATGCATTGAAATATGACCTATTGTACATCGGATACCTTTAACCTTTTATATTGTCCTCTATAGATAGATAATTGCAAATGTTCCAATTATCTGTCAATAATATTTATCCTTGTCCAATTGATACATGTTGATGTAACACTCGTTAAATAAATGACCATCACATTGATACATTGCTGAATTTCAATGTCATTTGGTATCAGATGGTAAGAACATCAATATAATGATATTTGAAGAATGAATGGCGTTGCATTTGAATACAAAGATATAAATGAATCGAGATATCTGTCAATCGAAATAAGACAATTGAAAATTAAACATAAACCCAAAACAATTAAAAAAAAAACCAGTAGACTCATGTAACTGATATGAAATTAAATGTATTTAACTATTTTAAATGCATTAGAAACTCAGAAAAAGAAATTGGAAGAAAAAAAAAACTGTTTTGGTCCCTCCGGAATTTGGACCCAATACCCTTGGGTCCATTTCGCATGGAAATATACCTATACGGAGTAAACAATTCAGAAAAAAAAAGATCATGAAAATACAAAATAGAAAAAAATATTTTGACATTAGTTAGGTCTTACTATTTCATACTGACATGGCGAGCGGTGACCTTATCAAGTCGAAATATTTCTCCACAGGGAAGAAATCTTAAAATGTCCAGCAGATACGCCCGTTAACTTGAACAGAAAGTGAGAGTGTTCATAAAACAGGTGTTGAGCCTAATGCGGATGAAAATAACACAATTCTTAGAAAACTGGAACAAATGGAAGCAGCTATTATAAAAAATGTGAAGACAGAAGAAAAAAATGAATTGAAGGAAGCTATTAAAGCAACAGTTAAACTGAAAAATTTAAAGGGAATAGTTTCAACAATGGTGAAAGGCATAATGGAGGAACAAAGGGAAGGATTCGAGCAGAAAATAAAGAAAGCGGCAGAAAAGTCTGTAAGTGAACGATGCAAACTGAAGGGAGAAATTGACGACTTGCGCGTTGAAAATAGCAATTCGAAAGAAATGGTAGCAGCCAATAGGTCAGAGATGCAATATCTACAATGTGCGGCAAATACAGCTATAGATAGAGCGTTTGAGGTGTTTAAATTACAATGAACTTTACGTAGGAATAATGTGAAAATATATGGAGTGCATGAATTAGAAGGGGAAAATACTGGAAAAGAAGTGATGAAACTATTGAAATGATAAACGTCTTCAAATTCATAAGCATCATTTAAGGACATAAATTCTCAGAATCGACCAGACATGCACGTTTCGGGTATTTAACCCTCGTCAGTGATCCTCAATCTAAACAATGTAATATGGCAAAAGAGTGTGAAAGTTGTTATGTCCAAAAGTAATCCGAAAGACGTAGCAGTATGGATGGGATATGATGGCACAGGAACCACGTTTTAGAAATTTCATGACATTTTGATAACAGAAATTTTGGAATGCGTTGAAGAATTGATAACCGAAGTTAATCGAACTTGGCTTTAAATGTCTTCAAATTCAATAGCATCATTTAAGGACAGATAAATGTTTAGCATGGACCAGACATGCAAGATAAGGCCAAAACGACCGTTCATCCAGACGAGATTATTGCAGTTCATAGGATTCCGGGATCCGCGCGAGATGATCGTTCGTCAGACCTATTACTGTAAAACTAAAGAGCTCGAAAGTGAAAAGTCGAGTGATCAGGAAGAGAGCGACTATTAAGAAAGTCAAAATAGGAATACAATTAGCCGATGACGTTACTCGGACAAATACCAAACTCATGGAAAGACTAAATGAACACGAAATGATCGAATCATGCTGGTTTTTCAACGGGGACGTTTTCGGAAAATACACGGCTCAGGAAGGAAGGTAAAATTCGATATTGATGATTACATCGCCGACAAAGTGAGAAAACTCCAAAAGAAGTAAGTTAATAATGTTACTTTAACATTATATCCGAAATTCCATGTGTAGATACAGTCCGTTATAAGTCCAGAGGCTTAATTTCTTATCTATATTGACTTCCGATAATGAGTAAGCGGTGCGGTCTAGGATCTAATGCTGGACTGTGTTCACAGGGTTTCTTTTCATTATTAACTATTCCACCTGAACCAATTGTGTGTTCCTCATTTGCATAAAAAATCAGATACATTTATCTTATTTGTAGGTGTGTATGTGTGTGTCCTTTGTTGGGGTGAAGGTATGTTGACGAGTGCGTGTCTTGTCGTTCTATTTCTGTTATGTGTTTTTGCATGTAAACATTTGGATTATGCCTGCCCTTGGTATTTACTTTCTCATTCTATCTTTTAACTAGAGGAGTGAGAGGGTTGTGCGCACGTAATCCAGGATAACCACACCATTTGCCACTTGCTTGACAGATGGCCGTCCAAAGTCGGCACCGGTTACCCATTGGTCTCGTCGGTTTATGTGTAGTCTTTTGTGTTTGATGTTTACATGTCGGGTGTCTCTTTTCCGTCTCGTGCTGTACTCGTCTTTTGTGTTTTTGCATCGGGTGTTTTGGTGTTTTACTGTTGATGCTGCAACGGGGTCTTGTTGGAGATCTCTTCCCTTCTTTTTATCATTAAAATTACACATTTTGAATTGTCCCAAACCTCCTTGACAATGATATTGTTTTTATACCAGTCGTGTTGAATCATCATCATGTCTATCGTTAAGATATTTTCTCTGAACTGTAGAGGAATAAGAGATTCACAAAAAAGAAAAGATGTGTTTAAGTTTCGGAGAGAGAAAAATCATCTATATATTGTTTACAAGATACTCATTTGCTAGAAACAGATAATTCTTTAATCCATACTCAGTTTTTGGAAATTAAACAATTGTCTTTTGAATATTGATTAATTCAAATGTGTTAAAAATTTATCTTGAAAACTAAAGAGGAGTATACTCCCTTACCTATTATAAAAATATTTTTTTCTTCTGTGTGTTGAAATCTTGAGACTTCTTTTTAGAAATAACAAACATGATTTTTTTTTCCCTCTTATTCCCCGAATGGGATAAATCAATCAAATCAAATCACCGAGCCGCGAAAGGACTAGGTAAATTATAGGACAATTAACCATTGCTATGTAGTTGACACAACTTTAAGTCAAAATAAATCAGTAGGGAGCTTAAAGAGCTTTTGATGTGTTGGTGAATAATACAAGTCATATTAGAATTGTGAATCTATTCAGTCATTATTATCATTCTTTCACTGAACTTTTATGAATATATTTATCACGGATAGATAATGTTTAGATATGGTATATAGTATAAGATATATATGTAAAAAATCATTAATAACAGTTTTATCACTTAACATTAAGTATTACTGAGAATCTGTATCTGCCGCTGCATGATGACCTTGTGTTCTTCTTCTTCGTTCTTTCTTTTTTCTTATGCATGCTTATATATAACATATAGTGATTCAAAGGTTGGTTTCACACGGCATATGCAGTGCATTTGACGACCTTTCATGTGTTAATAAATATGTCGTTATCAAGTACCTTTGCATTTTGCACGCTCAGATGCGTAATACACCTGAAGATAGTAATTATGGCGTCGATGCAGACAAACATATCCCGTATTTTCTTAAGAGGTAATTCATTTTTACTAACAAACATAAGGTAGATTTGTTTGAATATGTTTTTAAACGGATTCTGGATGAAGCAGGGTTGGAAGGGTTGCTGGAATGTTTTGGATTTATTTGAATAAATGCAACGAAAGTATAATTCTATGGTCTCTACTGAACAAAATTTAAAGTCGATTAAGGTATTCGTTGTACAAATAAATATCAAGTGTATTTTATAGTTAGAATTATGCCATATCTTTATCTTAATATACCATGATGCAACATATAAGTTGGTTTCCAATGTCAAAGGTCAACATGACAACAGCTATCTATATCGAGACACTGCCGAAGATTTATCAATGTTTAAATGCGATTCTCCTTTTGTACATTGGATACGTTATACATGTATGAAGAGGCGAATATGGGAAAACATGCATTTTGATTTACGCCAACTTTAAAATAAATTGACGATTAATGAAATCAAAATAGAAACACAAATACTCATATACAGACATTTTTAGACCCTTGGCCAGTGTGAGAAACGACAATTTGAATGTATATGACAGCTAAGTTAAGTCGTTTGCTTTATTAGCGTTTCTAACGGCAACCCCCTCCCCCAGCCTTGTCTTTGCCAACATATGATCCAAAGCCGTAATTTTGATATTGATCTTTACAAGAAACCTGCAAAGCCATTTTAAAGAATAAACAACAGAAGGATTATTTGAAATTGCAGTTTCAACATGTTCAAAGGCTAGACACCCCCCCCCCCCCCTCATATACAATCTGTAAATAATATTTTTTATTCATGATGTCAGTAAAGTATGTGGAATACATATATTTCGATTTCTTGTGAAAATACCTTCCTCTTGCAACGTTTAATTCTTCTTGTCCCTAACGTACATCTTGCAAACCTGAATTTGTTTGCCGTAAAATTGTCGCAACAAAGTATTTAGGTGAGCGAGGGGCACCCCCCCAATTGCCTATAATATTTGAAGAAAGGTACAGTACATGTATTTGTTAGGCACAAATTTTGAGTCAAATTTCAAATTTCAGGACACTTTTGCTGACTCATAGAGGAAGACGTGATGCTTCAATGCCAAAGAGATGGAATTGGATATATTTGATTATATATAAATATAACGACCTATTAAGATCAGGTCCACGTAAGGATCAGGCAGTTGAAAAACCTTAAATTTTCAGCAGAACTTTTTTCTCTTGAAATGTGTTCAGATCAGCCTCCATATGAATATTCTGATGGAATTTTCCTCTTACTTGGATTGTGATGAAAATTATAGGGGTAGCAAATTTGTAGAGAAATTTTCCCGCCATTTTCCCCTAAAGTATCCTTTATAAACTATGAGGTGAATATCTCGCTTCACCATCGCTACCTTGAAAAATGGATATCGTTTGTTTGATTTGTACCACATATATGTCTCAAAACAGAAATAAAAAAAAAAGCAAAATAAATTGATGCATCACCCCTGTCTGATTTTTACGCGGACCTATACTTAACGGGTAAATATAAAAAAATACAACCTTAAATCCTGGGTCTGTAAAAGTTCAACGTCCTGCTCTCTATGATGCATCGAAAAAAAAAAAATAATTGCACCTTTCTATTTTCCTTATTGTAACATGTCAAAGTAAGCAATTTTCTTTGAAATGCATTGATTGGGAAAAACTTGCAAAACTTAGAGTACGATGGCTTTACGATGGAATTGCGAAGTTGTCACAATGTTTGTAAAGCCTTCGTATGGCAAAATTTCTCCGACTATCCCGATGGTAATGCGAGGGAGAAATAAACATATTACTAATACGCCGATGGATTCTTGGTTGTCTTGCGCAGGGCAGGATAATAACACGTGCCTGTGACGAAGATGGTCCTTCGTGAGATCCCTTCTTTCTGTTATCGGGAATTTTTAGTCCCGACGTTATTCCCGAAGTTGGATAAATCCAGCCGCCGGAGGCAATAGATGGCCTTGCGAATAGCCCGCTGATATTACGATCACAACCGAATGTGAAATCGATTTTTTATGAACTTGCAAATAGTATGAAATTACCATACTTAATCTTAGATTTAAAATAAACGAGCAAATCGATGTCAAAATTCATATCAATTTCGTTTAATTTTACATTAATTGTGAACTTAAGATAAAGTTTAATAAATAGTGTGTAATGAATGAGGCCTATCTAAAGGTTCGCTTCATAATGAATCTTGACATCAAGGAAAGCCAATGACGCTTATAACAGGTACACGGATAAATAGTACATGTACCAATATTCGATTTGTGATAAGAAGTCTGATATCTTTCTCAACCTTATAGGTTGTCGACGATTAAATGCAGAACATTTTGCAGAGATCAATGGAATTAAAGTTCAAGATAAGGTGAATACGTCTTTCTCTTCTTACATTAACATGGACCTTTTAGTTAGTGAGCACCATACTTTGGGTTCCAAAAAATATAAGTTTTTTATAGAGATATGTTGCCAAGTGTAATGTTCAGAATGCAACAACTTGAATATTTTGATGTTTTTTTTCTGTTTTAATGTTTTGTTGTTCTCACTGCAACCAGGACCGGTTGGAAAGCCCCTCCCTTCTTTTAAATATTTACATGTACATTGCTAGACTTGAAAAAAAGTATCACAATTACATACGCTAAGAAGTTTACATTTTACCAACAACTGATAACAACTCAAAAGAAAAGGGAACAAACAACAAGCAAACAAACGAACGAACAAGAAAGAAAAATCTATCAATTATTCAGTCTCAAGGTCAAACAAGCATGTCAAACAACAACAACAATCAACAACAATCAACAACAACAACAAAACAAAAACAAATCTACTGACCGATTTGAACAAATGTTTGCTATTTATTCAATTATATATTTCAGCTGAACGTTCGATTCATAACATCAAGTGTTCAAAGAGTAGAAGTGGAGGATAAAGGAAAGACGCTGAGAGTTCATTGGACAGATGGGCACATCTCTAAGTAAATCAAAGTACATTTTAAAATGAGTTACAAACCTAAGTGGGATCATACAGTGTACTTGAAATGAGGTTTCGAAATTAATTTTACAAAGATCTTTGGAGACAGCTTGATTAAAATAGCAAAAAACTTATATTTTGATAAATTTAATTTTGAGTCTTAATTTGAAGTCAACCCTCCAATTATTATTTCAGTTTCAACTCTATGTGGTTACGCTTTTGTTGTCCATGCCAAAAATGTAGAGATTACGTCAGCAACATGACAAGACATCATGTAGAAAAAATACCCATGGATATGACAATCAAAGCAAAAGTTGAAGGTGATTCTAACATTAAGATAAATATTTTGCTTTACTTAAATTCATTTCAGTATACAGTACACAACGCGCACTCTGTCTTATAGTGTTCTAACTCCATCTCTGTCAAAATTGAGCTGAGCATACATTGTGTATCATTGGAATCGTCATCACGTGTTCTATCACCTAAACTTACCTACCTCAAAATACGAGACGTAAAAGCCATCGAATATTTTTTTTTCATTTTGGTCCAGTACATGTAACAAAGTGTGTTATCTCCATTCTTTCTTTGTAATGAAAATGTACCTAAAAGTTTAATAAAGGGTGTTTCATTTCCAAAAGATCAAAAGAAGCCGACAGAAATTTGTTCTTTCTCCAACAAAATTGTACGACATTCTAGTAAGTTGTTACTAAGAAGTGTTCTCCTTTTTTGTCATATCGATTGAAGAAGATATAAAAGTTTAAGTACTATAAATTTCTGTTTCATTACATGTTACGAAAATATTGCTTCCTCAAATTGTCATAGTTGCACGATTTTATAAAGTTCATATCCAGCCACCTGTCAAGGACGATTTTCTCGAAAAGTGTCAATGGTAGTTAGAACACTATAAGACTTGGTGCGCGATATATGTATAAATACATTTACATATAGACTTGATATTCAATTAACATTTTCATGATAGTTGTACATGGGTGTTCAGTACAACGAATTTTATCTATACACAACCTTTGAATCTTTGTTTCGCGAGCGATATATAATATAAAAGCAAAGAGAAATGACAAACTTCGTACACAAGATCTTAACAAAATGTCAATGTTGCGGTAAATACGATATTATTGTACTTGTATTTTTTACTGAAGTTCATATCCTAAATGTACGAGGAGTCTTACAATACAGTTCAAAAGCATTAAGCCCCCTTCACACTTTCACGGATCCGGCCATGGATAGCCATGGATCGAAAAAAACTTACATCCGTAGCTATCCGTAGCAATCCTAAGCTCAATCTGGCACAAGTTATAACTATCCTTGGCAATCCATAGCTATCCGGGATGAGACAGAAACTTTTTTAACATGTTCAAAAATGTTCTACGACTCCGCTACGGAAAAGTATTTCGTAGCGGAGTCGTAGGGGAGTCTTAGGTATTCGAAGGTACATGTAAGTCGTAGCAACTCTTTGTGCATCCGTAGCAATCCGGGACCATTGTTGTGATAAAAATAGTCACATGACTTTCCTACGGATTACTACGACTCTCCTACAGATTTGTAGGACTCACAAACGGATTGCTAAGTATAGACATGGATTCGAAAATGAGAGGCTATTGATAGCCACGGATGGGAATTGGTTTGGAATTTTCTTCAAGAAGGTATAGAATTAGAACTCTTCGACATTATTAATATAAACACTTATTTCACGTTGCAATGTAGAGAAATCTTAACCCGTGACCTAATGTGTGTCAACTATATTAATTACTTCTTTCCAGTTCTGTAACCTGAAAGAAGCTTTGTTTTAGCTTTTTATCAATGTGACATCATATATATTTTTTTCTATTTCGGAAACTAGCCATTTCATCGATAAATATCATCGACATTAAAAAAGTTTAAAATCTTAGCACCATTCCTCCAATGCTATTTTGAACATAGAATTTATTTTGATATGCTACTGAATCGACCCTACAGGAAATTTGGAGCCGCGCAACCTCTGTAATGTAAATGTACAAAATTATATAACTTCGAAAAATTAAAGAGGGCGCTACTGAAAATATTTTTGGTGGCTCTGCTGGAAGCATCGATCACTGATGAGAATTTAATATTCGAAACACGTGTCTGGTGCATGGAAATTGGTTTGGAATTTTCTTCAAGATGGTATAGAGTAGGAACCTTTCGATATTACTTATATTAACTTCAAATCTACCAGCATTCTGTGCGTTTGCCGGTCAATATAGTTACGAGTTTCTACTTTTTCAGGTAATGATAAATATAAAGACATGTATAAATCCTCAATACTTTTATAAAACAAGTGAAACCTTTCTCAACTTGAAAATATTGGATGTTTTAGTAAATAATGTTGGTTTAAAAACACAAAGGAAGTTCAAGCCAGTCCTACCAATCCGTACTGAAATCGTAGCTACCCTAACGTGAATCGTGGCTATCCGTACTCGAGTCTTGGTATGAACATCGACGGCGGGTGCGGCTAGCCAACAGGGGATGCTTACTCCTCCCGGGCACCTGGTCCCACCTCTAGCTTGCTAGGGGACCGTCGATGCTCAATTTGGTGCTCTATTGTGAGTGCTGTTGAGAATATCGTCAGGATCTTCTTTGACTCATTGGTGATCATAAGCAATCCGTAGCAATGTCAGGACGATATCAGTATCAATCTTTAGCTATCAATACTCGATTCGTACATTGTATCAACCAGTAGCAATCCGTAGTAATCCGAGTCGTAGCGGAGTCTTGGCTTGATCCGTAGAAGTGTGAAGGGCGCTTTAGGTACATGTTGTATCATAATTAAGTCACAATCCCTATCCTCAACAATAACCCTATGCTCAACAAAGAAAAGAGGATGATCTCCAGCGTAACCACTATGCACCCACCCAGCGAAACAAATCCACAAGAAAGTGATACGTAAATGACAGAAGACAATACTACAAACCACAAAAAATAGGCGACAAAATCGCTAGAACATCATACAAAACAATCAAATACAGACGTACAAAACATCAAACATAATGACTACACATAAAAGGAAGGAGACCAATGTGCACCCGGCGCCGACCTTGGACATCTATCTGCTATAAGCAAATGGTGCGGTGATCCGGATTACGTTCGCACAACCCTCCCACTCATCCGGATACACAGATGTCTCTATAGGCGCATAGTGGTTGTATAAACAAACAATTTTTCATCAAAGTCTTATTTCATCATCTTGGCCTTTAACTTCTTGCAACCCGGATATCAAATTCAAGCAATATGAGACAGCAAAAATCCATTGCATCAAAGTTAGAAAGTAACGATTGTGTCATCGGAAGTGTCGAATCTTTTGGGTTTTTAAAATAGCGGAAAGGGTTTGTGACTAATATTAGTATGATACCTCAACCCTGTGGTATATGTAAACGTACATTAGTATCAAATTCAGCAAATTGTAATAAATACGGTTAATAAAGAAATCAGGCAGAAATGTCCATCAGAGACTTCCTTGCAACGCAAAATTAATTAACTTTTTATCTGTTTTGCGAGATTTGTTTGACCCTTTTCCAAAGCAGAAAATATTTGATAAACGCATGTGAAGTTGCGGAACATTTTTCACGATTTCATCTATCTACATGTATACACGAAGAATTAACAGATAGACAAGTGTCTCTTCTGAGAATATATTTTACAGACCAGGGTATTTCTGTCCTTTGGGAACAAGAAAATCATGAAGGAATTTTCGATCTCGGTTTTCTGGCTGAGCATTGTACAGTCAAACCTGTCTTATGTGACTTTGCAAGGGCCGACAGAAAATAGGTCACATAAGACAGGTGGTCACTGAATACAGGTTCAAGCTGACTGACCTGACTTTGACAAACAAAACTTTCGTAGTATAAGAGCAATACTTTTAAAGGAATCACTGCATATATCAATTCGTGTATTTATTGATTAATCGTATTGCACATATAAAATCACATTAGATTTTATCTATCACAGAAAATTTAATTATGACAGACACTGATGAAGATATTTAATGTAAAATATTATGTAGTTTGGGTCCTTTGCAACACTAAAAGTCTTTATATACAGGTTCGGAATTCGGTACGGGACAGAAAAATCACGGTCGTTGTCGCGTTAGACAGGTTGTCGCTATATACAGGTTAATTTGATAGGAAAATTGCTCGGGAGGAATAAAAAAGGTCACATAAAGCAGGAAGTCGCTGAAAAGAGGATCACTTTAAGACAGGTTTGACTGTATGTCCAAACAACGCTTAGAAGAGAAAAGAAGTAGACTTAAACCATCACCATCTCTGTCAGTAAGCTATCATATTCTCTCTCCATCTTTTCTGCAGATAAGAAGGTAAAATTGAAACTTGATCTGTGGCTGTCTATTTTCATTCCCATAAAAAAATTGAAAGATGATGTGAAGTGTAATATCAATATGACGCGTAATTGCTAATTGTACAGACATGAATATCAAAGAATTTTCTTTCGACTAATTTTAGTCAAAAGAAGAATTTCCGATATCAAATTCACAAGTATTTTATGTTGAAAAAAGGATGAAATACTTGCATCCTTTTCACAATACCGTGTTCATGCAAATTATGGTCTGTTTCAAAATTGGTTTTCACTTTGTTCTCATAGATTTGTTCAGACAATGAGAAGATAACGTCAACGTCAATTCTTTATTACCATAATTCAAACTTTTTATTCCTTTCTGCCTTAATTTTTTGTGTGCATTTTGAAGACAAAACTGCGGTGTCGTCGTAATTGAAGCAAATCTGTGTTAAATCATATAACTTTTTTGGACCATGAGTAACAAAATAAACATAAAAAAAGGAGAGACGAAAGAGACGCAAATCTAAATGTCCGATATGGTTTTGATAGGGCATTTACAAAATATATAATTCCTTCCGACATTCGTTGCAAAATTATTCCATACCTTTGTATAAACATCTTTCGCTGAATTCTTTTTAAAGATTCCATGAAATGATTTTGCCTTGCTTTCTCGACTTTGACATTGAATAGATGTGATTGGTACTTCTTCGATGTTTATTTGTTACGAAGAAGAAACAGCCATGATTAGAATCTAATGAAAATCATTTACATCTCCGTTTTGGAGAAAGCACTGCTAGGTTTATTAAAAAGGAAGTTTATCTTGTTTTAAATATTTGCAGAAAACCATTTCACAGCTAAGCTTTGAAGAGGTTGTAGCAGATGAAAAAGGTTTATACAAGTAAGTCTAGAAAAACTCATATTAGAGTCTTTTCTCATACTTTCAAAAATTAGCTGATTTCAAATGTCTTCGTTTCTGACATATTCTGATTAAAATTTTGCCGGAGAAAAATCCACTTTTTTATGTTGTCATTTTATAGAAAGATGGCATTAACGAGGCCCTGGACAAAACGTGTGCGCATCGTTTCGCGCATTCCCGTAACCGGTTCAATCTTTTATCTCTACATCGCACCTAACGTACTGTCATACTATGACGTCACAATCAAATGACGCGACAAAGCATTTAACGCCGCGCTAAAAATCAATAGACTAGTAATCTGTGTATGTTCGTAATAAACGAAGATTAATGCAAAGCATGGTTAGATGATAAGATCGTCAGACTAGGATGGACTCAAGGTTTTTAATATTATCATTATTTGGTGCACCTCCTCACTTAATAGTTAATCTATTCTATAACGGGGGCCTTTAGAATAAAGGAGAAACAAATAGAAAAATAAATAGAACTTCATCGATCAAAACTATTTTTAATTCATTAATTTTGTAAAAAACAAAACAACAACAACATGTACTTTCCTGATACTATGTACACATATTTTTTGCATCATAAATCATCGTATCATAATCCCAATGCATTGGGGGGGGGGGGGGGGGGTGCTAGCTAGTCATACGCACGGCACGGAAGCACGTGTTTTCTCATCATTATTTTTATTTTGTTCAGAAATGGCTTGATGTTCTTTTTCGTCTAATCGAGAGAATTATCAGCCAAATTGCAGCAAGTAAATCGTCTTATCTTGCTCGCAAATTTCATTATCAACAACGCTGACGAATCTTCATTATACTTTAATTTTTTTTTTCTTTTCTTTTCTTTTTTTTTTTTTTTTTGCTCTCATGAGGTCGGATGGCATTGTTAAACTAGAAAATTTTGCGAGAGATCTGCATACCTCTTGTAATTGAGTAGAACATATTCAATTATTAGAAATTCACATTTACTTATAAGTTATAGAAGTTTCCGAGATATATACATTTTCCGATTCTTCATTTTTTGGGGTTAATTTCAGTATAGATACATGAGTGAATTTTGAAGGGGACGCAAGGGGCGCACGCCCCCACTCCCCCTCCCCCCTCTGAAATCGTCGAAGTAAGGTATTCTGGGGGCTTAACCTTTATGTGTATACTCAATTTCAGGTTGTTTTGAGTCGAATGTCGGAAAATTTTTCTCTGGTTCGCTGCCGCTCGCCACCTAACTCAATTTAGATTAACTTCACACCATTTGCTAAGCATGACCATTTCATGCTAAAATAGCCAGAATTATAAATGATACTACGCCTTCCATACCTTTACTTTACTGTGACTATTTGGACGGTCTTTTTCTGACAAATGTACTAAGATTTCAGTCAACAAACATGTCCTCTTGCAGCAAAGGGGATGTCATTTGGGTTGTGTACCCCAACCCTCTCTAAAACAATTCTAGAAAGTTCGCTGGTTCGCTTCGCTCGCCAGATATATTCAATAATACATTGTTTCAACGTTTTTGTATGAATTATACATTTTCCATTCTGGTGGTCATAGGAACCCAAAACATGACTTCCTCCTGGACCCACTGGGGGAGGGAGGAAGCGGTCCCCAGACCCTTTGCCTTTTTAGTCCCCTACCGGCAACGCCGAAGGGGACTCTTAGTTTATATTCATGACGCCCTCCTGAACCAAAATCCTGTATCCGCCCCTGAGATAACTCTTACCAATATATAGTGCAGTTCAACCAGAGAATACTTTGTCCTACAGCATACTCCATTCCATAAATGATTATTACCACCATGATGGACATAATCATTGTCTTCAACGTACATTTTAGCTCAGCGATTGGATATAATCGCATGGAATAGAAATATATCAGAGAGGGTGAGAGGTGGTCCAGCTCGGTCATTGCAACTCATTTGGTCCATTTTATGAATTTAAAAATATTATGCGCAATAATCGGGAAAAGGGGAAATAGGAGTCGCTCATAAACAACTCGACCCAATCTATTCCCGCGCATGGGGGTAGCCCCTTTCCACTTTCCTCATTCTTTTGAATTTTACTTTACATTTGGTATCCATCCATGATCTTTTGTCGTATTCGAATTATTTTTGAAATTTCGCGTGAGCATACAATACTATACTTAATCTTGACAGTGGCGTAGCTAGGGTGATTTCTATGTGGACGTCTAGAGAAGGCTGGACCAATTACATCAACTCCTCCCTCGGAAGGGGGAGGGTAACTGATATCTGGGAGGGGGTCGTTTACGGGAGAGTATGATTTTGGGTTCCGCCGCCTTTATAGTATAGTTAAAACGCCTATAGAAACGCTTATATAGATCCGAGACCTGTCGGTTACGCGATTCTGCAAGGGGAGCATGCAAAGTTTAAAGATTAATGTGTGATCTGTGAGTGATCCATGTAACTTTTCAGACGTTTCCCCCAAAATATGATGTATTAAAGTTTTAGAATAGTGATAAAGATAGCGATACTGCTGAATCAAATTAGACAAAAGATAAGGCAATAAAAGAAAAACGCTTTGTTCATTTTATCTTCGAGACTTGCAAGTACAAGTTATATGTTTTAAAATTACACAAATTTAATTTGAGATTTTCCCTTACATACATTTTGTATTCTGGCGATAGCATTTGGCTGTCTTTCCCGAGAGGAATATAATATGTCGTATTATCGCGCCTCGAACTCATTTCAGCCAATGACGTCGCAGTATTACGGTCACATTGTGTCCTACCTTGACGCCGAGTTAGGTCAATAAATTTTCAAACGTTAAGAATAACACAGAGTACGTTACAAAATGGTTCTCGGTATGATAAATTCGTCATAGGGTTTGTTCCTGTCATACTTCCTACTCAAAGTACATTGAGTAGGAAGTATGACAGGAACAAACCCTATAACTATATGAGCACATTCGTTCTTTATTCAAAATAAAGGGAAGATATGTTTAAAAAAAATATGATTTTGAGATGTTCCCCGAAGCTCACACAAAACGGCTGGACATCAAACTTGAAAAAACTTGATATATTCTGTCTTTTGTTTCTCTTCATAATATATAAAAATATGCCATCAAATTCTCTGTTTCATTTTTTTTTTTTAAATTTCACTTTGTATCTGCGAGTACAAGTTATGTGTAAAATTGCGAAAAATTGCTTTTAAATGGTCCCTTACATATTTGGCAATATCATTTGGCTGTCTTTTTCTGGATAGATATATGCTAACGAATATGATATGCCATAAACAATAAATATACGAGCACGTTCATACTTTATGAGGCCTTCTTTCATGATAAAGGGCAAGTATGCTAAAAATATTATTTTGAGATGTTCCCTGAAGCCCACACAAGCGGTCAAAGTTGTACAGAACTTGATATATTCTGGCTTATGTTTCACTTTTCATTGTATGAACATGTCATCAAATTCTCTATTTCAGTTTTTTTATAATTTCAATTGTACTGATAAAGACAGAGTACAAGTTATGTGTAAAATTGCAAAATATGCTTTGAGATCGCCCCTGATATATTTTTAATGATTTAATTTTGTTGTCTATTTCTAGAGAAATATATTCTAACATATATTATATGCCGTAAACAAGAACTACAAGGACATGTTCATCCTTTATGATGTCTTTATTTAAAAAAAAGGGCAAATATGCTAAAAATATGATTTTGAAATGTTCCCTGAAGCTCAACCAAGCGGTCAAAGTTGTACAGAACTTGATATATTCTGGCTTATGTTTCACTTTTCACAGTATGAACATGTCATCAAATTCTCTATTTCAGTTTTTTTATAATTTCAATTGTACTGATAAAGACAGAGTACAAGTTATGTGTAAAATTGCAAAATATGCTTTGAGATCGCCCCTGATATATTTTCACGATCGAATTTTGTTGTCTTTTTCGAGAGAAATATATACTAACAAATATTATATGCCGTAAACAAGAACTATAAGGACATATTCATCCTTTATGATGTCTTTATTTCAAAATATAAGGCAAATATGTAAAAATATGGTTTTGAGATGTTCCCTGAAGCTCACACAGGCGGTCAAACTTCCACAGAACCTGATATATTTTGTCTTATGTTTCTCTTTTCAACATATGATAATCCTATCAAATTCTCTATTTCAGTTTTTTTATAAATTGCAATTATAATGCAAAAAATCTAGTTTTTCTATGAAATCGTATGGAGAAAACAATGAAATGTTTGAGATGGTCCCCCCGAAAAACTAAGCGGTGAAATTGATTCTCTTTTCACCAAACTCTTGTATATAAGTAATTGACATTATGATATGAATTTAATCAAAATCTCTATTTCTGTTTTTGAGTTATCTTATTGTCCAGGGCCTCGTTAAGTATGAAAAAAGTGAATATAAAAATAGACACGAAAAAATAAAAGAAATATTAGGTTACTGTAACCATCATTTCTCATCTACTGTATTCTATCAAATAGAAAGCCGAATTAAGCATTTTCTTTTCAGTTACTGTTGTCAAATGTTACGAATTCAATTCAAATTTGTGTAGTTTTTGTACAGATGGTTGAAAATCATCAATGAAGAGGGTCTATGCTTGCTGAAGCAGGTTCCTGTGGAAGAACATTACTCAAAAAACGTAAAACCTATAAAAATGTTTGATTATAAAACTTGAACATATATTTAGTCATATATATATATATGTACGTATCAAGATGTCCTTTATGTTATATGTGCATGTCTGGTCCATGTTGTAAATTTGTCTGCTCTTAAAGGATGCTAATGAATTTGAAGACGTCACACCTTTGTACCACGTGGTGAGTGCAAGTGCTGGTGGACCAGGAGTTTCCGAGGGCACATGTAGCCAAGTTCGATCAATTTCGGTTGGTCGTTTCTTCAAGCGCATTTGAAAATTTCTGTTTTCAAAATGTTCTCAAATTTCTAAAACCTTGGTCCTGAAGCATCATATCCCAGCCATCTTTGTACGTCTCTCGGCATATTTAGGACAAAATTTTGGCCATATTACATTCTTTAGATTGAGGAGCACTGACGAGGATTAAATATCCGAAACGTGCATGTCTGGTCTATGTTGTAAATTTCTCTGCTCTAAAATGATGCCAATGAATTTCAAGACGGTAAACATGAAATGCTAGGGGATGTCGCGCCCAACATGTCGGAGAAACAGGTCAGGCCATAAATTCTCGTTTTAGAAGAATTCATATCAGATAAGAAATTCGCTTCACAAAAACAAAGACATTTTCTTTACAATCACTCCATTTCTGATATAACTATAACTCCGGTTCAGTCTTTTGCTAAACTAAAAAATCTAAGTAAAACGGAAATTAAAAAACGCCGACTTCAAGCTGAACTCGCCTGGATCACGAAACTTCAAACTGCGTACCCCTTGGTTTCAACGATCAAATTTATGGACAAGGAAACATTTCCTCGACCTCGACTAGTACTAATATTAATGTATTTTCAATCCATCCAAACACTAAACAGAAAACGACGAAACCCCCCCCCCAAAAAAAAAGGTCAGAAAAAGAGCTAGTTTCCACCGCACCCTCAACGATCTTCTGATAATTGCACGCAAAGGCGGCAGACATGAACTGTTTCATGCTCTCTCATCAGTTCCAGCAGTTCAATTGAAATCTATCTTGGCTGAAGCAATGGTTGCATTCTTAAGAAATACTGATTGATTCAGAATTAATATCATTGTCGCATTCGCACAGAATAATCTGTATCCGGTTGCTTAAAACACCCCCCCCCCCTAACAGACGATTCATAAAAATTCCATTTATTAACAAAGATTTCGATCTTCTAAACAATTCTTATATTTTTCGCGATCATCGCATACAAAGTACTATTCCTCAATATTTTGAAAATTTAGAACCTACTCTTATTTGTTCCAAATATAAGAAAAGAATTAACTACAATAAAGTAACATCAGATCCTAAAATGCTTGAATCAAATCCTGCTTCTTGAGAATGTGCAACGTCTGAATACCTATATAAACCAGCTGGTAACATTGTTACAGGTGACTTTTCAATCATCCAGGACAGGCAGATATGGTCTTCTAAAAAAGACCTAAGTATAAAAGCCTATCCAAGATAGTTTTTATTAAATGTCAAGAAGTGCTAAAGGAAGCCTTAGATAACTATACCAAACGATGGTGTAAATCGGAAGGAGTCGAATTGCATTCTCTGAATGACTGGAAAAAGCTCAATTTGGACATTACTGACACTCGAACACACAACTTCCATAAAAATCCTCATCTTTTTTGAAAATCCAAGTTCTAAATCTGAAAGATATTTCAAATCCAAATTACGAAATTTACATGAAAAAATTCTCTTCGCTCCTGCAGATAAAGCAGCCAACAACACAATAATCATTTGAAAACGTTACTATATATCAACTTTAGTTTCGGAACTTTCGGCTACAAATACTTATATCAAAAGCAATGAAAGTGTCCCAAACATTTTGAGCAAACATAACAGTGAAATTTCTTCATTCGATATCTCTATTTCTTAATTGGATCATCCTACAATATACTGCATAGTATATTACCAAAAACTGCACAAATCTCCTTACAAATTTAGATGCACTGCTAATTATAGCAATTGCTCAATTACAATTTTGTCTAGAAATCCGACGTCATCACCCTCGGTGATAAAGGAACACGTAGCAAAATATTGTGAAACTGTTCTAAACAGGAATTATGTTAATTTATTTTGTTCTATTAAAAATTCAGGGGACGTGATTGACAAAATGAAATTTAGAAATTTTCAAGCCAATACGATTTCTTCATACGACTTTTCAAATATGTACACAACGCTTCCTCATAATAAGATTTACTATCAATTGTCCAAACTCATTAAATGGTGCTTTAATCGAGAGGGGAAAACTTATATTTGTACATCCGAATTAAAGGGTGTCTTTTCCGCTACAGAATACAAATCATTGAAATAATGGACATGTAGTGACCTATGTAGTGCCTTCTCTTTCCTCTTTGACAACATTTATGTCAGATTTGGTGAGAATCTCTACACGTAGGTTGTAGGGATCCCAATGGATACTAATTGTGTGCCTCTTGCTGCAGATTTATTTTTATACAGTCACGTATAAAAAAGAATTTATCCAAAATCTTCAAATGCAAAGAAAACATGATAATTTGAAATGTTTCATTGGTACTTCTATGTACCTGGATGATATTCTTACTATCGACAATCGTGTTTTTGAAAAGTATAAAGATGTTATTTATCCACAAGAATTGACTCTAAACAAGGCAAACTCTATAAACACAGAAACACCATTTTTGGACCAAAATATCAAAATTTTTAATGGAGAGATTCATACAAGTGTGTATGCCAAACGAGATATTGGATTCAACATAGTAAAACTTTCCCTGGCTTGACGGTGATGTTCCTAGATTGCCGTCATACGGTATCTATATTTCACAGCTCATCCGATATGCTGGAGCATGTACTGATGTTTTGGTTTTTCATAGTAGAAATTTACAAATTACGAAAAAGCTTTTAGGTCAAGGTTCTCGCTTTCACAAAGTAGTAAAGACTTTCTGGAAATTTTGCAAAAATAAAATATGGTCAACTTCTTTTGAAATTCGGACCCATACAAGCAACGAAGTATATTACTTTGGGTATTTCATAACCTGCATTTTATGGTGACATAATTATCAAAATAAGAAGGATCAAACTATCTAAAATGCGTACGCGTCAGAATCATCAAACGCCTTTTATACCGTGGATACCGGTATGATCATCAGACGGACACTAGGCTTAGTACTTGACCAATCTACATTCTTGTTCGAGTGCAGTCTTAAGACTTGCTCTCTGACTGACTGTGACGACAGAACTCCATGACGGGCCCTGTCCAAACCTCTTTAGAGAAGACAGGACCCGACTACCTGTCTTCTCTGAATGTCAGTCGGACTCATCGGGTGATCACATATATGAGCTCGCAGGACAAAGACTTTATTACTATTACGCACGTCCTCTTTTTACAGCCATTTACATATTCATCTGTGTTGCTGGGGCCTCTGCGCTTTGCGGTCTTGTGTGGTCATCTAACAGTGAGGAGGTAGTTTTACACCATAATTGTACGTTCTTCGAGACCTTTGGGTAATCGGTAAAGTGAGAGGGTTGTACGCACGTAATCCAGGATAACCACGCCGTCTGCTACTTACGTGGCAGATGCCCATTGGTCTCGTTGGTTTATGTGTGGTCTTTTATGTTTCTATGGTGTGCTGGTGTTCCTAGTCCCTTTTGTTTCTCTTTTTGTGGATGTCGCTCTGTGTGTTTTTTTTTTTGCATTGGGTGTTTTGAAGTTTTGCTGTGGGCACTGCAACCGAGTATTGTTAGAGATCCCCTCCTTTCTTTTAGCAACACAGTAACTTAACACATGAAATAGGTCACATTCAATGTAAACGTCTTCAAATTGAATAGCATCATTTAAGAACAAATAAATTGGCAACGTGGACCAGACATGCACGTTTCGGGTACTTAACCCTCATCAGTGATCCTTAATCCTAAATCTAAACAATGTAATATGCCAAAAAGTATGAAAGTTACTTGTCGAAAAAGGGTACCGAAAGACGTAGCAGGATGGGTGGGATATGATGCTACAGGACCCACTTTTAAGAAATTTCAAGAAATTTTGATAACAGAAATTTAGATTGCGTTGAAGAAAAGATCAACCGAAATTGATCGAACTTGGCTACATGTGCCCTCGGGGACTCCTGGTCCACCAGCAGTGACACTCACCAAGTGGTATAAATGTAAACGTCTTCAAATTGAATAGCATCATTTAAGAACAAATAAATTGGCAACGTGGACCAGACATGCACGTTTCGGGTACTTAACCCTCATCAGTGATCCTTAATCCTAAATCTAAACAATGTAATATGCCAAAAAGTATGAAAGTTACTTGTCGAAAAAGGGTACCGAAAGACGTAGCAGGATGGGTGGGATATGATGCTACAGGACCCACTTTTAAGAAATTTCAAGAAATTTTGATAACAGAAATTTAGATTGCGTTGAAGAAAAGATCAACCGAAATTGATCGAACTTGGCTACATGTGCCATCGGGGACTCCTGGTCCACCAGCAGTGACACTCACCAAGTGGTATAAATGTAAACGTCTTCAAATTGAATAGCATCATTTAAGAACAAATAAATTGGCAACGTGGACCAGACATGCACGTTTCGGGTACTTAACCCTCATCAGTGATCCTTAATCCTAAATCTAAACAATGTAATATGCCAAAAAGTATGAAAGTTACTTGTCGAAAAAGGGAAATGTTTATTAAAAACATAAATTAGGAACAGCAAAATACAAGACTTTTGCTTCTATTTATATACATACATACATGTACAATGCATTCTATACATAAAATCTTTCTCTCAGGCTATATGTAACTACATTAAAAATGATGTATGTTATTTGTTGTGAATCTTTTTTTTTTCCATTTTCAGTTCATGTCTCGAATCGCTCCTGTCATGAAAACCTTATACGGCGAGGTAAGATTCGTCATAATGCATTTGCCCCAAAGTTCCAAAGATTTCACTTATTAAAAAAAATATAGCTTGATTATTCATTGATTAGTGGCGAAATGAATGAAGGAAAAGAATAATTGGCTTATGGACAGTTTGTTTTGTTTGCTGAATCCTTGATTTTTGTCTAGCTGCATGGACATGTACATGTTTGTGCTTTGGGTAGTGATTCTCATTCGGTAGTTTTGATTATAACTGATTCATGGTTTAATGTTCCATAGTTTGTAATTGCTACCCAAGCATGACGTTGAGATGATGAAATCGTGTGACGTACGATGAATGGTGACTCATCTTTTGCACTCTAAAATAAAGGTCAAATACAATACCCAAATTCAGAATCCAAAATTCAGTTTCATTCTTGAAATGAATAAGCAAAAAACAATAAATAAAATTAAGATAGGGAGTAGGTCCTTAACTAAGAAAATTTATTTCCCATTTCTTTACTTTTTCTGACTGCTTGAAGGAATCTTCTTCAGAGTCCTTTGCAACCTCAAGACTTATACATCCTTAAGTGATATCTAAGACTTTCTGTTTCGTATGAAGTTCCTTGTTGTGTTGTTAATGTAAAAAAAAAACATCATTATATAATCAACTAGAACGTTTAATTTTATCTTTTTCATTAATTGATTGTTGCAGATATATGATGTTAAACACGAAGAGAAACCTATCAACATTGTATATTCCAACGAGGCTTTAGCCTTTCACATGGATCTCTTAATGTACGAGTCTCCACCTGGCATACAGTTTCTTCACTGTATAGAGTAAGTGAATCGTGTGACATGTAAAGTTTTGTTTGAAATATAAGCTTATGGTATTTTGAGACTTTCTTGCTGTGCATGTCTGCTCAGTGCTTTCGCAATGGGTATTCTGGTGCGTTGCTGTGAGTTCTGATACCGAGTGATGTGAAAGATCCCCTTCTTTCTTTTGAAACAGATGTCAAATATGGAATTCGTCATTTTCTAAAATGACAATTTATGAACTAAATTATTCTTTTTTATTTCCAGTAGTAAATTATTTTACCATCAAATAGTTTTAGAACATAAGGTATGGTACGAATAGACGAAAGGGAAAGTATAATTGTCGTAACCGCATTTATCATAACAAAAATGCCTTCATCTGAAGAAACAGTCAAACAACAATGTATTAATGGAATAAACATGAAGTATTAATTGGCAACTCATATTGATAAATCATATTAGATTTGACCCATCAGTAGAAGGACGGGAGACTACGTTTAAGGATTTATATGCTGTTGCTGAGGAATTTCGACGAACTTATCCCGAACATTTCCGCATCTTATGTAGGGTGCCTCTAACATTCGAACGCATTCATGCTACTAGGTTTGTATTACCTTTCCATGGTTATCTAATTTTCAGAATAAAGCGGATTTGTATTAGAATTTTCTTGAATTAAGTTTTAAACTGAAACTTTTTTGGTAGCTAAGACTTTGAATTCTTGAATGATCAATATTATTTGTTTGAAAAAATAAACCGCTAATCAAGTTTCACTCCTCGGTTACAAAAAAAAAAACTCAAAAAATATATTTTCGAAATTTCGTTACCAAAGAAAACAAAAATCTGTGTGTCATTGAATAATTTTACATAATGAGAAAAGAAATGTCGAACCCTTGACATAAAGGACGAAGTCCTCATGAACTCCCGAAAACAAGACAGTACTTAATTGTCATTCTTTACTTTTGATAATCTACCAACGAAACATCAATAATGATGATAATTTGAATTCTCTCGAAAAACTATAATTCATTTCATGCTTAATGTACCAGCATAGGACGTTCATTTGCACATATTTTTTTTCTAAATTTTTTAGAGATAACCCAGTTGGGATGATGCAGAGGAAACCCATGTTCTCTCTCAACGATTATGACGAGGTACAGTCAGATACATTTCCGTTAATTTCTAACTTTTGCTTTTTGATACGACTTGTAATGTAACTGTCAACTTTTAACTTGGTTTCATATATTTATAACAATTCATATTTCTTAACCAGATTGTGGCCATCAATTGGCATGCAAATATTGTTGGACCGTTGGAGGCCAAAGAGGTAATAATTGTATTATTCAGATTTTTGCATACAAGGTATGTCGGCGTTTTGAACATAGCTAATTTTTTTCTTTACAAACTGTATGTGGCGTTTGTTTTAGCGGGATTCATATTTTAGCTTAATAAGCGCTGATAAGACTGGGCTAAATTAAGAATTCAATTCGCTAAATCATGAATGTCTTATAGATAAATTGAAAACATAAGTCAAAGCGCTAATAAATGATAACGCTAAATTAGATGTGTTCATTAACCCAATTCTGCTGTTTCCGCAAAAATAAAGTATACACATGTGATCTTTACATTCACTTTTACTCAATAGGGGTTGAAGACTCATGTATCATAGCATGCTGCTATTAGAAGCTGGATCCCGGAGTTTACATTATACATTGTATTTCATACTCTGAGAACATCAATTGTTATCAACGTAGTAAATAACCTCTAAGAGTTGACATCTGTACATGTTTCCAGTGTTTTTGTCCGTTTGTGTGTGATTATACAAAGTCATGCATTTAACTATTATAATTCATGTCATTTATTAATTCTGTATCGACATGGTATGCTGCTTTTTGTCTGTAGAGTATCGGCATTGCTATTGAGTTTGCTCGGATGTTTATTGATGAGTGACGTTTATTTTCATTTCATTGTTTTTACGAAGTTGTTATATGTAATAAAAACCTGGTTCATGATAAAATTATTTGTTCTTATACAATTGTCTAAAAGTTTTACGCCATTGAACAATTAGTATAAACGGATTTAATGATATACCTGACATATGAAAGTGAGTTTTCCATATGACTAAATATTAAATAGGAAGACGTTGGTCCGTTTTTGAATGCGTATCATCAATTTGGCAAATGTGTCGCAGACAGAAAACACGTAGTAAGTTCAGTAGATTTCCATTCTAATTCAAATTATTTGCAATCGATAATAAAAACAATCATCCGCTAGAACATACTTAACGTGTAAATAAGTTATAACATTTTGATACATGTATGGCTTAAATGTTTGAATTTTTTTTTGTTAGAAAGAGATTCGGTTCCAACCAGGTGACCTCATAGCCTATAATAACAGAAGAATGGTTCATGGCAGAAATTCATTTCAGTCAAAAGACCAAGGACGGAGACATTTGCAGGTTTTCTTCTAATATTTCTAATATGTCGATCTGTTGATATTGACCATATTTGTCATTGATATTTTTCCCATTAAAAGTTGTTATCGCACTAATTCATAAGGATCCCATTAGATGAATGGAACCTTGATCAATCCTATATTTCTACAGATAGTAATTTTAAGATGTTGATTTTAATTCGGTTTATGGTAACATCTCCGCCTTACCGAAAAATGTCTGTATCTGTATCATTACTGTATACATGTACATGTAAGTTTGGAACTCATAGACCTCCATTCATTTACAAACCGTTGTATTCTTCATGTACGTTTATACTATTCATTGGCTTCTACGTCTTTATTACGAATTATCTGATAATGTAAAATTTCACAAAGCTTAAAAATTCACATTCTTCACAGGGAGGCTACCTGAATATGGATGAATACAAAAGTAAATTAATGGTCCTTGAAAAGGAATTTGGAAATGGAGAGCCGATCAAAAGGGTGTTCAATAATGACTGGATGTAGATAGAAGTCGTGGTGTTGAACGAAATGTAATTAACTTAAACAAATTTTTCTTTTGGTTGTATTTCAAGCAATAAAAAATTGTATAAAACAATTCCACTATGCATAATATTGAATTGCAAATGCTTTTCACAATGGGTATTTCCAAGGATTATCCTTTTCACAGCAATGACATACATCTTTTGTACCCTTAATTTGTTATTTGAATTGTTATTTACTGTACATGTAATCTCCACAAATATGTACATAAATATGTATTTATGTTATGCAGAGTCATTTTATGTAGACAATAAAAATGCATCTATGCTAATATGTAGATCTCTTTTGATACTTTACTGAATTAAACAGACTTTCAGATAAGATATGGACACGCTCATAGTCCAGTGATAACGTCATGCCTGGGTTTCACATGGCACACTGGCATCTCAATATGTCAATGCAATCACTCAGGAGGTAGGGTCTTCATTAAATTACATATCGTTTCCTGTGCCAAGGGTCCTTGCTCAATATTAAACGTCTTCAAATTCAATAGCGTCATTTAAGTACAAATAAATTTGCAGCATGGACCAGACATGCACGTTTCGGGTACTTAACCCTCGTCAGTGATCCTAACTCTAAACAATGTAATAAGGCCAAAGAGTGTGAAAGTTATGATGTCCAAAAATGTACCGAGAGATGTGGCATGATGGGTGGGATATGATGTTACAGGATCCATGTTTTAGTAATTTTGATAGCAGAAATTTTCGAATACGATGAAGAAACGATTAACCGAAGTTGATCGAACTTGGCTACATGTGCCCTCGGGGACCCCTGGTCCACCAGCAGTGACACTCCCCAAGTGGTACAAATGTTAAACGCCTTCAAATTCAATGGCATCATTAGAGAACAGATAAATTTACAGTATGGACCAGACATACTTGTCCTTGTCGAATTATTGTATATTCTCGAGTTGAATATTGACAACGCTCTTCCGATTTCACGTACATGTGGTTACAAAAGGTGACATATCTCAATATGACACTCTCGAGTTTCTGTTATTGACTTGTCCATGTACCATGACCCTTTTTAACTTGATTTCTTTTAATCATCCATGTACATATATCTATACTTATTTAATCTGTTAAATGTGTAATAACTTATATCCATGTTTTTAACCAATCCAAAAAGTATCAGTCAGTGGAATGCAGAACAATGTATATACATGATATGCCTCGACCAAATACTTTGCGTTATAATTGAAATATATGTTCTATAACTGTAATAATTCCAGTGCACCATATGCACATTTCAACAAGAAAGTATGGCCGGTGATGCTCTGGGACGATAAAGACGAAATCCAAACAGAGCTTCACCGGGTTTTGGCACTTGACTTCGTCCGTCACAAACTATAATGAAGTTTTCAGGAAAATGCTCTAATACAAAATTGTATCGATCTCCATGATAAAATAGCGTTGTCTTAACAGATTCTTTGGCAGACATTTTAGGTCAAGTAAGACTTTTGGTATTCATAGTTTTATATCGTTTGGATTTCCTCATTTTTTTGGACTCGATCATAACTGATGATACATAACTTGCTGAAATGCGCATATGGTGCACATTTGTTTTAATAGAGCGTATATTTCAATATTGACAAATTCAATATATGAAGGGCAAAACTCAAAATGTAACAGAAATTATTCGAAGGATCAACTAAGTACAGAGCTACATGTATGCCTTCATGGATATGGTAGAGGTCCTTGTGATAGTTACCACACATCTCAAATGAAGTCTTTACTACTTCCAACTCAGTCTAGTTTTAATTTTTCTTTTATTCATTTGTAACAATAAATGGTGTTCATGCCTTTTGCTTCCGCTGCAGCCATAACGGTATTGTGTTACTCGCACAATATTACAAACAAACAAATCATGTCATTGCTTTATCTGATAATTAAGAATCTTTACATTTGAATGAATAAAGAACTAACTAAACAAAGCAGAATGTAAATTTTGAATCTGAAATTATTTTTTTATTTCTAAGAATACTTTTTGGTTTGAAAACTTGAGCTACAGCACAGCTCTTCTTGGTCCATCTTCACATTCCTTTTCTGGGTTTGACTTCAATACCAATTTCTGGCATCCATTTGCATCGTGTTTAACCTCGCATGTATCAGGATAAGCAATAAATCAAGGACCAGCACTGTCATGTAAAAACAAAAAAAGAAAGTATATCAACCTTTATTCAGACATTTGGTATCTTCAAATTCCTTCGCATTATTTAAAAGCAGATATGTTTACAACATGGACCAAACATGCACGTTTCATGTATCGAACCCTTGTAAGTGATCCTTAATCGAAACAATGAAATACAGCCAGCAAAAATCTGTGAAAATTATGTCCAAAATATTTCAAACGGCGAAGCACGTTCTATTACTGTTGAAATTGATAATGGTTTTTAGAGACATAAGATTCCAAGTAATATAAAAATTAAATTATACCATATAATGTGTTTCTATCATAATTATATCATACTGCTTACGAATGAAAAGGGATGGAGATGACTTTAAGACAAAAGAATGAACATATGAATCTGTGAATAAGATTTAAAGTTTTAATCGGGAGTACTAAGGACGTATACCGGAAATATCATATTTTCAAATAACAAAAACGTTGTACATATTTAATTTTTCATTTTCGTCTAGCATCAGTCAATCCTTTAGTGAAATACAATCATTATGTAGATTGAAAATTCGTTTCTGTCGATAATTATTATACAGGGATATGGTCATTATCCATATTTCTCATTTAACCATTTCTGTTTTTCACAGTTGCATATATACCATACTTTTCAGATACTTACCTGCAGCACGTCAGGGCAGAACTCTTTGAGCAAAAACAGCGTGTGCAGTTAAAAATCTCAGACGCTGTACCCGGCTTCAGAAATCCGTTCGTGTAAAACCACCCTTATCCAAAACGACGAAACATTTCAGTATGAAAAGAACAATCAAAATATAGACTTGTTTTCAGATTATCAGACACATACAAACAAGAATGTCGACTTGAATAAATGAGAATTTAGGCAAAGAAAGGAGAAAAGTCACTAACTCCTTTTACGGCCTAGTAAAATTTACAAAAATAAAGTAGATCATTGGAGACTTCATGCATGGGAGTTTTATTTAGGAAGGTTTTGTGTTGAAAAATCCATTAACCTGGATCGCTATCGGAAACTACATTTAGTGCAGTACATGCCGGAACCTTTTATGATCATACGATTCCGGCATTTTTCTGCAATTTTCCATCATAAAACACAAAAATTTACTATGAACAGAAAGCAGACCCAACACAAAACATATCTTAAGATAAACTATACTTGATAAGTAGTTCACAAGAGAAAAATCGTGGTGGGTCATCATTCTGTTCATTATTTCCGAAGACGACATATAATGCACAAAGAACAACGAAATATACACCGTGAAGACACGTCCATGGCAACGAGACGCATGTATAGCAGCTATGCATGCCAGATAAGGCAAAATAAATACAAATATGTAAAACAAGATTCACTTTTTGGTACAAAAAATAATAACCATCTGAAAAAGAACATTATGAATAGAGAAGAGAGCAGAACTGCGACGCGGAGTGAGGAAAAAATTGGAAGGGAAGCAACTCGCATGAATGTATCGTTAGAGCTCAGATCCTAGATCCATTTCTCAGCAATAATTTTATGGTATCAATCGAAGTCTACAGTATTATAAAAATATTCTGTAGTAAGCTGTATAGACATTATAGCAAAATATAGAATTTTTGGCAAAGTGTCAATGCAGAACGTCAGCTCATTCATATCTCAAGCTGCGGCGCCCGAAATCAATTTGTGGCGCAAAGGTAATGTCATAAGGCCATCGCGCGGCCGATTTGAGTTCGATACCTAGAGGGTTACCTTATTTTTTTTCTTTGACTTTAGAATATTGTTCTATGTTAAATTACAATTTTTCAACAGCGTGTACCCTTTTGAAAGAAGTAGGTGCGGTAACCTGTCATATCGGCCCTATTTTCAAAGTTTTTCATATATCCATAATATTCTAGTTTATAAAATGTCAAATGTATGGGGATCCGTACCAGGAAAGCTTTTTTGATTTCACAGTCTTATACTGAATAATACGTCGCTAAAATCGTCTAAAAATGTATAAATCATTGAAAATATCAATAAATGAGCGAAATTTCGATAGAAATTTAGGAAATAAAGTATCGATCCAGGCCTTGCCAATGATAATATCTGTACCAATCGATGGATTTCTGATCGGCCGTTTAATTTGCATGAAAAATATCGTGGGCGAGGCCTGGATCATAGATGAATTTTGAAGATTTGCATGTAAGAGATGATTTTCCTTTGTTTTGCGTCATTCAGGGCAAATGACGTCAGAACATGACGTCATACATCACACACGTGACGTTACGAGGGCACAGAGTTATGACGCCGTATTTTCTCAAACATTCAACATTGCAAAAAGTGATAATTTATAGTTCGTGTATCAAAAGCATTTTTTGTCGAAATTATAGGGCCGATATAAAGGCTTAGCGCACCTAGTCCTTTATAGCATGCATAAACTTGTATACATATCATTACAAAACGTGAAACGCTTATACATAAATTCGCCGTTGGTAGAATGTAATGTTCCAAAGAATTATGTTAAATCTTGTTTATTTAATGCAGTACAGAATGATTGATATAGAATTTCGATACTTTGCACGTTTACTACATTTGTACCAATTTTGCAAGGTGTCCGATCCATGTGATCTACAATAATATTAGTACGATGAGTGACCGATTGACGTTTTGATGTACAAGCAAAATCAAACAGGGAGGTATGCACTCTTGTTTAATTTCTTGTTTATATAAGTAGGACCCACAACTTGGCGGATGAACTTTGGTAATCACTGTGTCCGTCTCTCCGTATGTATCTTTGTCCCTCTGTCACTATGAAAAAAAAAACATAACCAGTAGCGGATTTAGAGGGGGCCTAGCCCCCTATTTTCACCCAAATATATTGAATCAGAATACTCTTTTTATGCTTAATTTCTTTATTTTGGGGGGAAATTTTTGGCTCGCTTCGCTCGCCGCACTTCATTTTTCATAACCTGTGTATTTTTTTGTCGTCACTTTGTCTTCAACTTTCTTTGTCATCCTGTTTGAACGGATTCATAAGTCATAAACATAAGCAAAATTCAAAATCAAATTAACACTTGAATAATTACCAAATGCTTCATTTTCATGGGCCGATCTAACCAGGTTAGACAGTTGGATATTGGGGTTGCAATGCCCTACTCTTCCCAACCTTCCCCAATTGGTCAAACAAAAATAGAGCATTGAAAATGAGAGAGAGATTGCATTCTTAATGTAACCATCTATTCCCAAAAAATGTACGGCTCGCTCCGCTCGTCAATATAGAATAAAGTTGTATATACATACATGTATGGATGACTGAATTTAAAACAAAATGAATACTTCATATCTTAAAATTTTCCGACTCGCTAAGCTCGCCAGTATACTTTAAAGTTTAAACTAAGGCAAATGTATCAAGAAACTCTACATCTTCTACATGCAGCGGGGATACACCCCCCCACACCCCCACCCCCCCTCACACACACACACTTCTTAATGATATCACCGGTCTTGTGAATCACGTTTGTCGTCTTAGAAACATTTTTTTTGCTTGTCAATTTTTCTGTGATCACGAAATTGGCAGTATGAGCGTACGCACCGGAACGTGTTCATGAAATAAACTTGACGATAGTCTAGCGTTTGCACAATGTGTTTGTAATATGTACGAAGCCTTCTGTAACGACTAACTGGCGTATAAATTATGTAAACCACTTCAGCGCAAAGGATCTGAAAATTCTCATACAATGCTCAATCAAACGTCCTATGAACACTGCGCGAGTTCCGCATATGTCGAGATCGCTAGAAATGCGGTGGGTATACGCTGTTGTTCGCTTTCATACGTTATAAACACGTTACACACACGCTAAGTAAACGTTCTGCAGTCGCTGTTACATGTTAGTTTTGCGATAGGCAAACTCTCTGGGTCTCAAAAAGCGGCTTTCTAAACGAAAACACCGTTCGGCAGCGTGCGGCAAAAAAAAAAAAAAAAAAGAAAAAAAAAAGAAAGAAAAAAAGAAAAAAAAAAAAGAAAAAAATTCAAACGTTAACGTTGCCACACACTGTCCAGAACGCTGTAGTTTTAAAGGACCTAAGTATATTGGATACTTATACTCAGTTGTGTGTGCATTTTCTGTTAGGTTCACGTTTCAATATTTCATTATTTTAGTAAGCATAGTAAGAACAGCCGGTATTACTAGCCATTCACTTAATTTTTTTTAGAAAGACGGGAAGTAGCTAAACGTACATGTACATAAAACCACAGGAACCTGTTGTTTTATAGAGAAAATAAATTATTGTTCACTCCCTCATGTCTCTGTGTTAATATTACAATTTTCTCCAGGAATGAAACAAAATCGAAAAATTCTAGACATCGATTTTCCCAACATAACTTTGCCAATATATCGTCTACATGGGATATGACAGACGAATTGCGACTTCCAACACTTAAAATGATATATCATGATATAAAAACAACAAACATTACTTACAGTAACACAGGCAGATCGATGCTTTAGCTCCTTTTACATGGACAATGTTCCCTCTTGATTACACCGTTTTCTCCACCGCCATTAGACATCAACTTCCTGTGTGCAGAGTGAAATGAACATCTCCCGCCTCTTATTAGGAGCACTGTTCGAAAACGTAGCTGTATGTTGGAATTTTAACCTGTGTAACGGACCCATCCAAAGAAGTGAGGAATCTTAAACTTGCCTATGCCAATTCGCGGCACAGCAACCCCATTTAAAGTCCCTATGGAAGGACTAGGCTAGGATAACTTGGCCACACAGGCTGACACCCTGTATATAGCCAAGTAACCATAGCCTAATACTTTGGAAGGGTCTCTAAAATGGTCCTGTGTCTCAGATCGGTGTATAAGCAAGTTAAAGATTCCTTACTGCTTCGGATGGGTCCGTTACACAGGTAAAAATTTCAACATACAGCTATGTTTTCGAACAGTGCTCCTAATAAGAGGCGGGAGATGTTCAATTCACTCTGCACACAGGAAGTTGATGTCTAATGGCGTTGGAGAAAACAGTGCAATCAAGAGGGAACATTGTCCATGTAAAAGGAGCTAAAGCATCGATCTGCCTGTGTTACTGTAAGTAATGTTTGTTGTTTTAATAACATGAAATATCATTTTAAGTGTTGGAAGTTGCAATTCGTCTGTCGTATCCCATGTAGACGATATATATTTGCAAAGTTATGTTGGGAAAATCGATGTCTAGAATTTTTCGATTTTGTTTCATTCCTGTAGAAAATTGTTATATTAACACAGAGGCATGAGGGGATGAACAATAATTTGTGTTTTCTGTTTATAAAACGACAGGTTCCTGTGATAAAACATGCGTTTCACAAAACGCTTTGTAAACGTACATATAACGTACGATCGATATAAGCTTAGCTCCCCAGCATCCATGTCCGCTCTTAAAAGAAGTTCAGTATTTGGCAAAGTACCGATGCTACAGTAACCAAACTTGCACATGTGATTCATATTGACCTATACATCGGACGCAGCATCTGACCTACTTTTTTCGCTTGAGTAATAATGCCCAAGCATTAGCGCATCACATGACCTCGATATTTTAAAAGAATAGATTTAGTAATTGAGATTATTTACAATGAAGTGGCGACACCTATTTATAGCGCACTACTCTCCAAGCGACGTAACTCTGTTAAGCAAAAAAAGCAGTAGTGCCCGGACGGGGAACTCTCCTCTCATAGTCTCCGCGTGCTAAACCAATAGAATTCCAAATTTATGATATGATGTACTAAATATGTATTCAGATTTCCTTGAACGCCCAGTTTGACCTGCATCACTGTTGTTCACCGTGGCGTATCACGTGATGTGCATATAATCTCTTACAAGCAAGGGAATCCCCTTCGATTAACTAAGGTAAATACTGTCTAAATCTACTTTATATGAAACTAGTATACTCCTATCATATGAGCATCATTATTAAAAAAATGATAGCAATCTTTTCTGGTCAAGAATAGAGGAATATTTAGAGAACACTTTAACAGAAAATTTTCTATTTTGTTTACACGTTATGATATGGTGCGCGTAAATAAACAAAACTTTCTGTTCAAGTCTTCTCTGGGCATACCTCTATTCTTTACCAGAATAGATAACCATCATATTATCTATAAAGATGACCGTATGATAGACCTAGAATAAATTCATATAATGTAGATTTAGACAGCATTTACCTTGTTAATCGAAGGGGATTCCCATGCAAGAGATTATTTTTATATCACGTGATACGTCATGGTGTGTTTAGCGGCGCAACGTTACTTAAAGAGTTATGCACATCCAAAATGGAGACAGATGTCAACGGTTGATTTGTTTTCTCTCTTACTTTCAGATAAATAACATAACAACATTGCTCAACTTATGAAATACATGTATATTAATTTATTATTTGAATTTTATCTGAAAGTAACGCAATAAATAGAATGTTTCAACACACCATCATAAATAAATTCAACTGTTGACCAATACTACGACATCATGTATAATTACGGTTTTATTCAGATACAGATCTTGGCAGATGAAAGAAATTGTGCTAATGTGATTCTACATCGCAATTCGTAACTTTATAGCACCTGTTTTCTGGCTAAATGAGTTGGATATGACATGCAATAGAAATGCTTCTCACGTATCAATGCACTATATAATTGCTTTTTCAAGATACAATGTATACCCATCAATGTGTTAACAAGACGTTTTATGTGACGTCATTGTAAGTAAACGCGACGCTGGGGTGGCGTCATTCAAATAGCCATAGCTTCTTTATTTATCGAGCTATTTTCAAAATTGAAGCAATACTATAATCAGTAAATATTACTCTTTTACAATGTAGAATATTACAAAATTTTGAATCTAGGCCATATTTGGTAGTTAGTGACTTTTCTCCTTTAAGTAAAAAATACGCATACCTTTATATGATGGATAAGGCAATACGTGGCTACAAGACGAATAGCAAATATTTACCAAATATGTAAGCGCTATCGCCAATTGTAAAAAGCATGTCATCTTCGTAAAAGTTTTGAAATATGTTCGACCAATGTAACCAAAAATAGTCTTCCATCTGTACTATCATTTATACAGGGCCATCATAGTCAATAATGACAAGAATTTCCATCAAAAAGGCTAATTGACGAATTAATTTATGATTATACCTATATACATGTAATACAGTGTCCAAAGTTCAAAATTTTAAACTGTCCTCGATAATGTATATTGCAAATGTTCAAATTTTCTGACGATAACATTAATCTTTCTCCATTTGATACATGTATATGTGGATGTTGTCGGATTAAATGAATGTCCCCTCACATTGATACATTGTACAAACGCTATATTTCAATACATTGTAACATATATGGGTATCAGATGGTATGGACATTATCAAAGTGACATTTAGAACAATGAATTATGTCGTATTTGGATACAAAGTGAACAGTATGTAGTAAATGATTCGACATTATTTCTCAATCGAAATGAGAAATGTGAAAGTAAAACACGAAGCCAAAAATAGATTCCCAGACTACATGTAATACATGTAATTAATAGGATACAAAACCTTACATACAGAACAAATATGAGAAGATACCAAGCATTTTATAACCTAGTCAGGGTGTTGTATGCAAGCAAGAGATGCTGACTCTTCCTGGGCATCTGGTCTTACTCCCGTATCGAGGATTGGTTCTTTCCATGCGGTGGAGGTTTTTGTTTGTTTGCTTTGGTTCATGTTTTGTCCTTATTTTGTTTGCCTTCGGTTAAGGATTTTCTGAATTATCGATTTTGTGCTGTATATAGGGATATGGTCATTATCCATATTTGCAATTGTATAAAACTTAAAGAGATGTGTTCATGGGTACGAAATGTATAGTGCATTTCATTTCGTAGGTATGAAAACATGTTCCCCCAGTTTTTTTCTTCATTTTGTCAACATCTGTATCTAAAATATAAGACCGTACTCAATCATCAATTTTCTAAACATCCACATAAACCGTTCTTAGCATGATAATGCTTTAGGTTTTTCGTAACAATGTATGTTTACATGTACAAATAAATTACGATAATCGTATCTTGTTGGACACATTTGGCTACGGTAGAGACAACTACAAAGCGACAAATACTAAGAAAAGTGTAGTAATTTTCTTTGAGAGAAGCTAGGCACGCTAATGGACAATGCATTGTAATTGTCTTTTTAATCAGAACGATTTACAATTCATTTGAGTTTGAAAAAATTATACCTTTAACCTTCTGTGACGTTGTTTTACCCGTTGGATTTTAAACAAGTTCCTTTTAGACAGTTCCTATATGGAATGCAAGAAGGATACCAAAATTGGGCTTCTTTTTCAATAAATTTATGAATGATAAAAGATTAAAAGCACCAGTTATAACTGTTTCTTTTTATACATGTAATGAGTCCTCAATACTGGTGCTGGAACAAGTAAGCCAACTGAAATTTATAAATTGTCATACTTTTGTCCAGTGTGAGGTGCTGAAGAAATGTTTTGACGTGATGAAGTACTTCGTTTAGGACAATTACGGTTTATTTACTTTTAGGGTAGATATCATTTAGATTCGAATCAGTTTCATCTTTAAGTTATTGTATGTAAAAATGGGCCCTGTAAAGTGCGAAACGAAACGAAACAAATCGAAACGAAACGAAACAAATCGAAACGAAACGAAACAAATCGAAACGAAACGAAACAAATCGAAACGAAACGAAGCGAAACAGATCGAAACGAAACGAAAGAAAACGAAACGAAACGAAACAAACATAAACCTTAAAGAAAATGAGAAAAAGAGGAAAAATATCCGAGAACGAATATTTCAAGACAAGATCAGCATGTAATATTGTCTTAATCCAAGAGTTCTACATTTGTAACTAGTGCCGAGCGGGTTTTTTGAAAGAGTCAAAGTTGACCATTAAAAAAAGTAAATGTCAAATGCCAAAAAAAAATCTTATTCTTTTTCAAACGAAATGTGCCCCCCAGTTTTTAATTGTGCTCATTTTTCTGATAAAATTTTCAAATACGCATAACGGAACAGTTACGTTTCCTCTGCGCTAGACTCCTTCCTGCTGAATAATATTTTTCCGTCTATGATGAGGTTATTCATCCCATTCACTCTCCTTTAAAATGCAATTGTGCATATACCGTCAACTTTGATTCTTTAAAAAACCCTCTCGCCACAAGAATGAGTTAAAGAAGATCCTGACGACAATCTCAACAGCAATCACAATAGAGCACAAAATTAAGCATCGACGGACCCCTAGCAAGCTAAAGGTGGGACCAGGTGCCCGGGAGGAGTAAGCATCCGCACCCGCCGTCGATGGCCAAACACGAAAATGAAAAGAACATACAAAATTCATGCATTGTCTGACGTTATGTCTATATAGAAAGTGCTATGGCGACAATGTCAGGGAAATATATTCAAAACACTTACTGTCAAATCCCTCGCGGGGAACTTTTTTTACCAGCTCCACACGGAAAAGGGCATAAGTGTGACACAAATGAGTTAAAGAAGATCCTGACGACAATCTCGACACCACTCACAATAGAGCACAAAATTAAGCATCGACGGACCCCTAGCAAGCTAGAGCTGGGACCAGGTGCCCGGGAGGAGTAAGCATACCCTGTTGGCTAGCCGCACCCGCCGTCGATGCCCAAGCACGAAAATGAAAAGAACATACAAAATTCATGCATTGTCTGACGTTATGTCTATATAGAAAGTGCTATGGCGACATTGTCAGGGAAAATATTCAAAACACTAACTGTCAAACCCCTCGCGGGGAACTTTTTTTACGAGCTCCACACGGCAAAAGACATAAGTGTGACACAAATAAGTTAAATAAGATCCTGAAGAAAATCTCGACACCGCTCACAAGTCAACACTCTTTTTAAACAATATACTGGTACAGGAAGTCTTGTAGCAAGATTTTGAAAGACGTGGGTGAAATCAGAGACATTGTTCAAAAGAAAGCGGCTACTGTCTATGATACATAACGTGCAAGTCTGGTCCACGTTGTTAATTAATCTACTTTTAAATGATGCTTATGAATTTGAATACGTTTAAAATTTGTACTACTTGGTGAGTGTCACTGATGGTGGACCAGGAGTCCCCAAGGGCACATGTAGCAAAGATCGATCAATTTCGGTTGGTCGTTTCTTCAAACGCATTCGAAAATTTCTGTTTACAAAATTGTCACAAATTTCTTAAATCTTGGTCCTGTAGCATCATATCTCAGTCATCTTGCTACGTCTTTTGGTGTATTTTGGATTATCGTCATGATCTCCTTTAACTCATTGGACATAATTATCACACATTTTGGCCATATTTCATTGTTTGGATTGAGGATCACTGACGAGGGTTAAATACCCGAAACGTGCATGTCTGGTCCACGCTGTAAATTAATCTGCTTTTAAATGATGCTAATGAATTTGAAGACGTTTTTAAAACATAGATGATTTCAGCCAGGGTTGTGTAGTTGTTTTCAATTAATGAAGTGGATCTTAAAGACCTGCTTAGTCATGACGTTGTTCTAGTCCCTACGTCGATGTTGAACAGATTACTTCTGATTTGCAATTTCCAAACTTTGCGATGTATTTTTTTAAAAGATAGTGCATGAATTTTATATATTCTTTTCATTTTCGTGCGTGAACATCGACGGCGGGTGCGGCTAGCCAACAGGGGTCCTCCCGGGCACCTAGTCCCACCTCTAGCTTCCTAGGGGTCCGTCGATGCTCAATTTTTTTGCTCTTTTGTAAATACTGTTGAGATTATCGTCAGGATCTTCTTTAACGCATTCGAAATATGTTCTTAAGGATGTCCGCTACTCTGAACAGAACAATAAATTATTGAATTTCTCCAATTTTATTTTCTTTAAGTAAAGTTATCATTGTACTTTCCAGTGATAAATTGCAAAGTATTTGTCAATGATCTACTATTTTTGAGAAATACGCCTTTGAAATGAGTGGGGGTCTGCTGCAGGTGATGAAACCTGGGAATTGTCAAATTTGAGATGGTCATATATTTTTTTAGTAAAACAAATAGGAATAAATAACGAACATGCTATAATTTTAACTTTAAGTTAGAGAGCTACAATAGTAGTTCATATGAAAAATGAAATTTACTACAATCAATAACAAGGAGACAGGTTTCAAGAATACTATGTATCTATCAATTCATATATGCATGAAAATATTGTTCACAGCTATTTAAAAAATGTTGAAAAATACATTGTTAAAAGTAACTGAATATTTTTTATAATATAATGATTATGAAGGCCAATACCATGCTCTTTTGAAAAACTGAGAAATTAAGGTAGGTCAATGAGCAAAATTTTAAGGTATTAGACATTTTCTCTAATAAGAGGCAGATAACTCTTAAAATTCCCCCCAAAATTGCTTTTCGTGCCCTACTACCTGTATTTATGATCTGATAAATGAAACTTCACTCACTGAAAGCCCATCGGCTAAAGATAAGCATCAATTATTTTGGGTTCAATAGGTCAGAGATCAAGGTCATTTTGGGGCTAAAAATAACATTTTTTTGTAGAAATACTTTAACATTCAAGAAAAGCTCTTGATTTGACCGAAGCATTCTTTAATTTTCTGTTTTCGATATGATAAATACATTTTCTTTCAAAACTATATCTGGTTTTATCACCTTTTAAAGAATAATTTAGAAATTGATCGACGTAGAAGTGGGGAAAGGGGGGATGGGGGTTAATACATGCACCAAAATGTTTACGCTGCAAGTATAGGCTGAACTGTAAACCATAGGATCTTCAAACTTTCCATGTAGAAGGTCCTCAACAGGGGAATAATGTTCAAGATCAGGATCAAAGATCATAGACATTTGGATCCATTGATATTTTGAAAATATTTTGAAAATGTTTTAAAAATCATAAAATGTCTATTTATTTTCAAGATTACGGGGTCTTTCGGAATACATGCCACTAGAGTGTTTGGGGAACAAATGTATCGCTTCCAATAGGTCATTATAAGCAACAAATAAAGCCTAAACCATCTTTTTACAAAGAATATACAAAGTATAAATAAATTCTTATTTACAATTCCAGGGTAATGGTACATCCTTGGTATTAAGAAAAAGGCCAAACAAATATGTCAAGGTCACAAAACTATCCAGAGAAAAAAAAAAACAATAAAACTGCTGAGTGCTTCATGGACACTGCAATTTCTATTCTCTGAGTGTCCCTTTTTAAAGTTCAAGTTGTCATTTTAAAAGTAGAATACATAGTGTTGTAACCTTGCAATCGTCTTTCTAGGCGAAGATCAAATATTTCGACCTTTTGTTAACAAGCTAAAGAGCACGCCTCTATCTAAATGTAAACGTACATATTTGATGTGTAATTCTGGTTTTATTGAAGGAGTTATTGCCCTTGGAAATATGATGACTACCAGCGGAGCATTCGTGTCGCACCGGCACCCCATGTATGCCTATAGGTTTTTTTTATAGAAAATGTCAAAAATCAAGGTCAAAGAGGAAAAATCATGACCAAAATTGTCACAAGTATGAATCTAAATAATTATGATGATTATATCACATACAAATTGAATCGACAGTTACCAGTCGAAAGAAATGACCAGGTTAATTCCTTGCGTGAGGAAAAAAAAACAATCCATACGGAAACACGGACAGATGGAGTGACTAAATGTCGCCAAAGTATACAGGTAGACAGAAGTAACGAAATGAGATGCAGTACAAATGTATGTACCTTCCTGCATATATACAGAGAAGAAATAATTTTGGAATCAAATAATGTGTTTTATAAATATGAGTAACTGTTGCGTAGTTTAGACAAATCGTATAAAAAAAAATCGATAAACATTCTAGCCATTGAACTTATATTTAACATGTTTAATAACATGACATATTTTCCTTCGAATGTATTTTCATCCTTATTTCATAGGGGGGGGGGTTAATCTGGAATTATCCCATTGATGAAATATTATGTTTAAACCGGCTAAATTGTTGCAAAAATATCTATGATAAATATTGCGTTAACATTATTACCAATAACATTATCATACTATATACGATTTATAGCAAGTCCACTGATTAGTATTTGATTTCAACTTAGGGAACAGTGATTCACAAGCGTTCTTACGAAAAAAAAGGAATTTTCGTAACTCTCATCATTGAAGAAAAGGTTTCATTTATTACATTGTATTATGTTTTCTAATATCATTTTTACGTACTAAATATAAATTCAGAAACAAAGCTTCTCTAAATATGGCTAGAAAGAAAAACTACGCAATCAAAAGTTACGAATTTTCTTGAAATATTTCGTAAGACTTTTTGTAAAACAGGGTGCTGGCCTATAGCTTGCATAAAAAAAAAAGAAATTACGCGTAATTTAACATTTATAATGGGAGATCCCAAAGGGGAAGAATCATAACCATCCTGACTCCATGGCGGCTTCCACAATTTTGCTATTCCATGCATCTTTTTTTTTTTCATTTATTGTATAAAGTTCTTTAAACTTATCTACGGATTTTACACACAGGTAATTCCTTTGTGACCCCTCGACTCTCGATCGTAACTCTAAAATTAAAGGGGTTCGAGCATGTGCACGAGTCTTTACTTATATCTTCAAATATTCATTTGTCTAACCAAAAAATAAGTAGCCTATTGGCTTCTATGAGAGCAGTGCTCAGGCGCGTAGCTACCACGTAAGCAAATAAGCCCGGGCTTGCACATCAGCTCGGCAATATTATTTTTTTGTAATTGCATGAGAGAGAGAAAGGGGGGGGGGTTGAAATTTCGACAAATCAAACAGTGTATGGACTAGACTATTAGTATTATAAGACGGACACCAGTAGTCTAGACAGTAACAAGAAAACGTCAATCGTCGATAGCCCATTTCATTTCGAGGCTATGAACTCAGTCTCTTTTTTATGATCAGACAACCATCTCGTTATAAATATACCTTGTTGAGCAACTCATACGAATTCAATCACACTGCATGTACGACTTTTAAACGAAAAAGACAGAAGAAAACGAAAGAGAAAGTGTGTATGTTGTTCTTGGTCAATCAATATGCAATAAAATCCAACTACACAAAATTTCTTTTGTTCTTGTACTCTAGTTTTGGCCGTGAAACACGGGAGTGATCATTGTCAGCGTTGCGACCGTCATATTTGACCATTATTTCAGACAAAGAAGCTATGTTATGTTTTCAGAATACCTTCACTCAGTATCTGGATTCTACGTCTGCAAGAACCAGTTTGATACCACTGTCGTATCGTCAGGAACACTCAGTTTGTTTCGACAGACTGTCCGAAAATTTTGAATTACTCGACTCGACCGCAAATACTGGGTACGTGACACAAAGATGGTCGGTTTGTCATTGATATGAGACTCCCACTGCAACATTATACAGCGCCTGTACTATAGATCTTTGATATATTTGAACACTAAGTTTACTTTCAAAACTAATTTTGTTCTATTTAATTTTTCAATCATTTTTTCCGTAGAAATGCATTCGAATAACATATTCTCATGATAAACAGGTATTTTCAGTACATTTTCTAGGGCTCTGATTATCTTAAATCATTTCCCGTCCGGAGGGACCCTACTAGGGCTCTGCCCTGGACCCGCCTCTGTGAACCTGCACTTCAAAACATGGTTAGCTACGGGCCTAGCTAGTGCTTATGGATTCTCGACTTTTGAATGATTTAGAAATCAAAGGACTGAAGGTCCTGAACGATACTTCTGTTCAAAATTTATAGTCAGCGCTGATGAATGTTGAAAAATTTTATTGTTTATGTAATGATGAATTGATGATGATTTTTTATACATAGGATACATATGCATGTGAAGCTGATAATTTTCATTTCTGAGCTCATCGTGTTCTATAAACAGCATGATTTATAAACTGTTTATATTTACTATAAGTGGTATACTTTATATTTAATTTTATTCTGACGACTTAAACCCGGAGCAGAGTCTTAAAATTAACCCATTTGGAAACTAGAAAGACGTTAAGACCATGCATGCATGTTTAAAATAGAAACTAGAAAGACGTTAAGACCATGCATGCATGTTTAAAATTACTTACAATCTACAATATATATGATAAAAGAGCGGTGACATGTAGTTCCAGCATAACTTTAAGTTTATTATCACTGGTAATTTCTAAAAATTTTCATTTTAATTACCAGAATTTCCTATTTCTTTCAACAAGATCATGCTTCGTTTCTACTTTCGTTTCTCTTCGGTATATACATCATGTTCATAGGGAAGACATCTCTTACATTGTATAAGTTACTATACATGTATTACTACGCCACTGGCGAGCAGTGAAAGCAAGAAATGAATAGTTGATTTTTTAGTGATGCTTTTTACTTTATATGTAATTGAAACTTTTTTCAAGAAGGAGGATAATCTTGATCTTGAATGTGTCAGACAGCAAATTCCTAAATTAGAAAAAGCACTATATTATGAGTCGTATGGATTTGTTTGCAAATTGGGAATGTCTCAACTGTTACGGTAACATAAGGAGACTTCCTGATAGGAAGTATCCTAAAAAAGGAGATTCATATCATGTTGATAACTTGAAGAAAAATAGAACCCCCCCCCCCCCCCCCCTAAAAATTTTTGACCATGCTAAAGAATCGAAACTTATCATGCCTATTCTATTTCTTGTTTTTACACATATTCAAAACATGTATATTCCATTATCAAACTATACCGTCTACCCCCAGTGATACATGTGTCAAAATCTAGGTCACGTACTTGCACTTCAAAGACGTGTGACGAAGTAAGTCGATCACGCGTCACACCAGACGAAGTTCAAGGACGAACTATACTGTCTGTGCTGCTGTCTGCAGAAAGGTCCTATGTTTGCATGTGCGAATTCATACATTAGTGGATCAAATATTCAATATTCAGGATGAGGATTTGATCCATTTGTGTAATTAATCATCAGGGAATTATCTTTGCTTCTAATGGAATCATAATACTAGAAATATTTCGAGTAGATCTATCAGCGAATCTTGAGCCATGTTGTTGAGGTAAGTCGTTGGCTGTTCTCCATTTTTGCATTACTGAATTCTCTTACAGATGAAACGGGTGATTTTACCGAAGTTGAGCTACCAACAATATCATGTAAATTTCGTGTCAGAAGGCATTAGAAATCCAGAGTACTTCCATTTTTTCTTTCTTGTCATGTCATTTTTACAAAGAATATGTATACAGATATTGTATTGTACTATTATACTGAATGTACAGTACATGCGGTTTGGGCTAAAAGACGAAACAACGTAAAGTGTAAATGGGACGGATAGTTCTTACGTCGTAACGTCGTATCTTAGATGCGCGGAAAGTTCGAAAATCAAAGTAGCGCGCATCCTTATATAAGCTCCAAGTTATTCATTCGACAAGAATGCCTAGGACATGATGATCGATTGATGTATGCAGGACTCTCATTTATGTAGAATTAATACCTTCAATGTTTCTGGTCGTTTATTTATAAAAAGACTCAACACTTCAGATGTTCAATAATAAGCGTTCCAACTATTTACCTTCTTGAAGAAAATTTTAAACCAATTTTGATGCACCAGACACGTGTTTCGGATAGAAAAATCCTCATCCACCATGCTTTCAATTATTGTGACTTCATGGCACAGCCAAACTCATCTGAATCAGCGCCCATGACCATATTTTCCTAACTTAAAATTGTTATCACTTTGCAGAGAGCAAATCTAAATGATGTTCAATTGACCCCTACTTACCATTACAATGACATATATGATTCAGTCAGGAAAGCTACATCTCAGAAAATGAAGTGCAACTGATTGATAATACATGTACTTGCAATCAGTTGATCGAGAAAGCAATCCAGTTGATTAAGAACTCACATTCTACACATTCTGAAGATGAAGGTATTGAGAACAGATCATGATTAAGGGTATCATCAAAATATGATGGTATTGGAGAGAATAAGGTTGTTCTGTGGGAAGTTTTTGAAGTGGTGTTCCGAGTCAAATTTTTAGAGAAGTTAGTTCAGATATTGAAAAGATGGTGACTGAGGCCATGATATTCATAAAGACTTACTATGGTTTAGAGAATCTAGACAGTACATCTGATGTCAGGCCCAGTGTGCGATTGAATGAAATGGGCTATAAGAGTTCAAAACTCTAAGATGACCATTGCCACCAACAGTTAATTGAATAATTTCCATAACATGTCAAGAAAAACGAAATATTTTTAGCCATACATACGGAAACATTCTTAAGATGCAGTTCAATCAAACCTGGATCGGCTCAAAGAATTTAAACAATAAAAAAATGTTGAGACCCATTGTGATAATATTTTGCCAATCGCGTCTGTACCTCTATCTGTAACCCTGTTGATTTGTTGCAGTCGCACATGAAATCTGAGTTGTGTAACAAACAGATGTGACAAATTCTGTGTTCATATTTCTTTAATTCTGTAAATGTTTTGGAGTGGAGAATTGTCGAGTATGATGCAAAGGAGGCATTTCAATCAACCATGTAGGAGGGTTCTTTGTTGTTAGAAGTAGATGCACACAAGTATTGCAATTGTATGTTCAACTTGATGAAACAACAAATCAATAAGAAAGGAGGTGATCTCCAGCAAAACTGGGTTGCAGCACCAAAATCAACACATCAAAACACCTCAAGTAAAAACACAGAGAAGACACACACAGCAAGAGAAATCAGAGAATCTAGAGTATCAAAACGGGTAATAAGAGAGTGCAAATCTAAAACTATCAGCATGCAATCATTTTGATACGAAAATTGTTGTTCTAGAATCTCTTTAAACCGATTATATTTTTACAATTTAAAATCTTTTTTCAGAAAAAAAAACAACAAAAAACAAACAAAACAAAACAAGAAGATAACATTTGTTTGAGTGGAATTTTGAATTTAAATCAATGAAATAATTTCTCTTGTCGCTGTTCTACCTACAGCATAAAAAAGCATTACAATATCCCAATGTTGAGCGATTTTTCATTCAAAATGCTTTGTACTTGCAAAGTGCTAATCTGATATTTAAAATGAAAGGCAATACATTTGTTGTGCGTTTGGTACCAAAATTGTTATTTTATCTACAGTATGAAAAAAGATAAGACATTTTCCCTATTTTGAACAATTTTTCATCGAAAATCCATACTTTCTCCATTTTATGGACGAGTAAATTGATAAAATGAGCTTAAAGACTTAAAGACAATGACATTGCTGTTCTTTTGATACCAAAACTGTCGTTCTAGCTACAACATGGGCAAAGTAATAGCGTTTTTTCAATTTTTAACGGTTTTTCTTTGAAAAATCACACTTTTTCCCAAAAATTTTCGAAATGCCCAAGGATGCTAGAATGACATCCGCCGGATTATCAAAGTAGAGGGTATCAACATCTTTTTCATGCAAAAATATTTTGTGCGTAACATTTTTTGGGGTTCCCCCCAAAATAGCCATTTGGCAACTAGACTAAACTGATTTGCTATTGAATTTGAAGACGTTTAACATTTGAACTTCTTGGTGAGTGTCACTGCTGGTGGACCAAGAGTCCCCGAGGGCACACTTAGCCAAGTTCGATCAACTTAGGTTACTCGTCTGTCTCTTCAACGCATTTGAAATTTTCTGTTACAAAATTTCTTTAAATTTCTAAAACTTGGGTCCTGTAGCATCATATCCCACCCATTCTGCTACGTCTTTTGGTACATTTTTGGACATACTAATTTTCAAACTTTTTGGCCGTATTACATTGTTTAGACTGAGGATCACTGACGAGGGTTTAGTACCCGAAACGTGCATGTCTGGTCCATGCTGTAAATTTATCAGGTTTTAAATGATGCTATTGAATTTGAAGACGTTTAACATTTGAACTACTTGGTGAGTGTCACTGCTGGTGGACCAAGAGTCCCCGAGGGCACATTTAGCCAAGTTCGATCAACTTAGGTTGATCGTCTGTCTCTTCAACGCTTTTGAAATTCTGTTACAAAATTTCTTTAAATTTCTAAAACGTGGGTCCTGTAGCATCATATCCCACCCATTCTGCTACGTCTTTTGGTACATTTTTGGACATACTAATTTTCAAACTTTTTGGCCGTATTACATTGTTTAGACTGAGGATCACTGACGAGGGTTTACTACCCGAAACGTGCATGTCTGGTCCATGCTGTAAATTTATCAGGTTTTAAATGATGCTATTGAATTTGAAGACGTTTAACATTGGTAGAGTTTTATTAAAATGTTGATAACGTCTTTTTTTAAGTAAAACTTTGTGAAATATCAAAATTCGTTTCGTTCATATTTCAATATTTTAGTTTCAGTGAAATCATATTTTGTTCGTTTGATACATGTATGATCGTAAATTTCTACGATCACTACTGGAATTTTGGAGTGACTATTCCATTTGGCATTGATTTCTTCTGCAGCATGAATGAAACACTTTTTATAGCCTGCATACAATATTTACTTTTTCGATTCATAAATCATTTATTTGTGAGACATCGAAACAAGTGTCATAAGGGAACTTTAACAGAAATCTATTTATTCATACAAAAGCGTCGCGGCATTTCTTTAGATCTTATGCATTGTGACGTCACGAGTTTTAGTACACGAATTGCAGCACGTTCCTTTTAATAGTAACATCTCAGAGAATTACATTGGTTGTGCATATATAGCCATTTTAAAGTTATCTCAAATTTCATACCTTAGTTGTTTGTATCATCACTGTATCTAACGTGCGACTGCGGGAATTCATTTTCTACGGTAATCGCGACAATTTTTTAGGGTAAATCTTTCATTTTATTGAGAAATCGGGTGATGAAATACAGACTCTGACCTTTCCTTAAGTTTATTTTGTAAAATTATTTCGTATTGTCTTTTAAGACTATCAAATGCTTACATATTTGGGAAATTAAGCAATCTAAATCGCGTTTCTAACGACAAAAAACGCCAGAAACATAAAATTCTAGCGATTTTAGTGTTAATGTCCCCAAAACTCAGTATCAAAATGAAAATACTGATGTTATCAGACAAAGATATGTTTTCATGTAAGAAATATACCAGAATAAAATATATAAAAGGCTTTAATTCATCTATACGTCTTCTTTAGAACAAGTTTACTTGTCCCGTGTTGCGACACTTTTTTACGGTATAAAACCGTATTAGGCGACACTTTTCTATTGTAATCGCGATAATTTTTTACGGTATAGGCGACTGTTTTTTAAGGGAAGAAAAAAATATAAATATTGTATGAAAACATACTTTCTGTTCATATGATATCGTCCATGAAACGGGTAAACTTTTTTCATTTAGCACTTGAAATATACGGTATACGTATATGAGATATGTGAACAGGCAGAGACATGTAAGCTTTTAATATATCCAGGTATTGAAGCAGTTTTGTGGTCTTGCTCCCCGATTAGCCCCGATTTGCCCCGACCTAATATTTTGATGACGTTGGGGAGGTTGGCACTATAAGATCCTAATTGACCGTGACACCGACTTTGTCCCGATCTCAATACGACTTGACTACATGTACGACCTGCCACAATCTACCTACGACTTCACGCCGACTTAGCCCCGGTCTACCTTTCCGATTTAGCTATGATCTGCCCCGACTCACCACGACTTGAGTAGTAACTACGACCTACCACGATTAAACAACGACTTCTGCCGACATAACTACGACTTGCGTTGCAAATTGATATACAAATCTTTTATAGTATCACTCTTTTTGGAACTTTTTTGGAGTTCCTTTCTCTTTTAATTGGATGGTGAAATTAAACTGGTCAACTACTAGACATAATGAAATACTTGCTCAAGTCGGGGCTTAGTCGGTGCGAAGTCGGGCAGATCGTTGCTTTATCTTCATCAGCCATTGTTAGGTCCGCGTCAATCGGGAAGGTCCGGGCGACTGTCGGTAAAGTCGGGGCTTAGTCTTTGTGAATCGGGGCTAAGTCGGGGTGAATCGTAGCTCAGTTGCGAAGGTCTGTTCCCGATGAACCTCGACTGAGCTACAATGTACCCTTGCTTAGCTCAGATCTCCCCGACCTTGACCTAAATAAGTCAGGGCTGAGCCCTAAAAAGAAGTAAGCCCCAGTCACAATGTGCCCGACTTGTGAAGTCGGTGTGAATCGGGGCTCTGTCGAGCGAGTTGTAGCGAGTCGTAGCTTGGTCAGGGCGACTCGGAGTGGGTCATAGCTAAGTCGGAAAGGTCGGGGAGACACCCCGACAAATGAATACATGTGTTTTATCGGAGCTCAGTCCCGACCTAGGTCGGGGCTAGGTTGCAGCAAGGTTGGGACGTAAGTCGTAGCTCAGTCGGGGATAATCTGGAACAGACCTTCTTCGCGACTGAGCTAGGATGACAAATATGGATAATGATCATATCCCTATATACAGCACAAAATCAGAAAACACATAATTTAGAAAATCATTCACCCCGACTTAACCCCGACTCATCAAGACTAAGCCCCGACTTTACCACGAGTCGACCCCACCTTCTCTATTGACACCGATCTAACTACGACTGATGAAGACAGATAGACGATATGCTTGACTTAGCCTTGACTTGAGCAAATATTACTGGTACTATATTTGCAACGCACGTAGTGATAATGTCGGTAGAAGTAGCAGGTCGGGGATCAGTTCGGGCTGTTTGCGTACATTTTTGTAACGGATCATATTATGAAATATTCAGTTAAAATCACATTTACAGCATCATAGTTGTACATCTCCGCCATTATTTGCGAAACTGGGTTTTTTTTATTTTCGTTAACTCCCCCCCCCCCGAATATTAATCAGTACCCAAATCTTTTACCATTGTGCAGTACGTTTTCGTTGATTTCAATTCACCGAGCAGATAATACGGAAACCTTAAATTACTAGTATATCATGCGCTTTATAAAAAACGATATAGATACATGTTCTTTAAGAAAGTAGGGGATCTCCAACAACAACTAGTTGCAGCACCAACAGCAAAACCCCAAACACCCACTGTAAAAACACAAAAAGACACACAGAGAAATAGACTTTATGGTACAAGGAACGTCAAATTACAGAGAAACATCAAACACAAATGACTACACATTGCCAACGAGACCAATGGGCAATCGGTGTCGACTTAGGACGGCCATCTATCACGTCATTAACAGACGGTGTGGTTATCTTGGATTACGTGCGCTCAACCCTCCCACTTTTCCGATTTCCCAGAGGTCTCGAAGAACGTACGTACCATTGTGGTGTAAACATTCTCCTCACTGTCATATGACCACACACAAACAAGACCGCAAAACGCAGGGGCCCAAGCAACATAGATGAATATGTGAATGGATATAAAAAGAGGGCGTACGTAATAGTACGTTTATCTAAAACACTCAAGTCTTTCAAACAAGGGTATGATACAGGAACATGTTTTCTTTTATAGATATAGATGACTAATTTCATCTCTTAATGACAATTGGTTTCGTATTATCCTATTTTCAAACTTGGATTCTATGCAAGTTATCTGTACAACAACACAACTGCACAACTTATCATTATGTAGACCCTTTATCCCTTTGTTTTATGCCTACTGTTTGTGTGAATAGGGACTTGTAAGAAGTAACTGTCCTTCCAATGAGATCTCCGTCAGATAAATGATATTTCGCCTGTAGAGCAAATGTCTGATTACCGTAAAAAATAATCGCAGGTTCAATTCTCTCACCATAGAAAACAGTCGCTATACCCGTAAAAAAGTGTCGCCATTACCGTAAAAAAGTGTCGCCTGAATGTATGTTATTTGTATTTTTCTGGCAGGAAGCATAACCAAACGAAATTCAAACTATTGTGTTTCTTTTATCCTATCAAACCGAAGATACACATGACTGAAGCATCGAAGATTTGTTCGATTTACGTTTAAAAATGTCAAAAAAGGCATAAAGAGGAAAATCTTGCAAAAAAACACTGCTTACTTATTTTTTATGCTTTGGAGTCATAGATGTAGATATTATAAACACATATTGATACTTATTTTTTATAAAGGATTAAAACGGATAAATTTTTTGGGAGAAAACTCTAGAAACACAGTAAATTACCCATAATGCATCAAAAACCAGAAGAAAATAGTCGCGATTACCGTAAAAAATATTATATCGCAGTCGCACGTTATAGTACGGTGACCAAAGAGCTAAATTTGAAAGTTTAGTCGACAGAATAGTACATGGGTAAATTATATGTCAAATGAAACTAGAAGTAATGTACTTTCAAAATATCAATGTCGTCAAAAGGTTTGAATGTACAAACATTCCATTTTCAGGGGTAAAAGGTCAAAGGGGTCATTCAACATTGATTACGTATTTCTGGTCTTTTTCACAAAGAAAAGAAATATTGATGACAACAAAATTGAATTTTCTGTACAAATTGCATCAACAGGATAATATTCCAATCTTATCCTTAACATAAGTGAATCGTGATGACATAAAATCTGTACTGATGACGTCATTGGTAGCTATTTTTAGAACAAATTAAAAATGTGAACATTATAATTCCTTAAAAATGAAGTATTCCTCTCCGTGTACAAACATGGAGCACAAATATTTGTCAATTTTCTCTTCGAACATGGAAAAGAAAGGTTCACATTGCTTAATATCCCCGCAGCATAATTGCAGGGGGTATAATGCAACCGTTAGTGTGTGTTTACAGGAGTGTGTAAGGGTGACTGTGTCGAAGTAGGAGGGTGTGTTTGTGCACGTCACGTTCTTTTATACAGCCTAGGAGTCACCAGTTTGATCGGATCTTGACCAAAATTCATACACTTATTGCTTCTCACAAGAGGAAAACCCTATTGATTTTCAAGGTCATGGGGCAAAGGTCAAGGTCACCGGTTGAAAATGTTATAAATCCTTTTATACAGCCTAGGAGGCACAGTTTTTATTGGGTATTGACCAAACGTCATACACTATATCATAATTGCTTATAACAAGAACCCCATAGATTTTCAAGGTCATTGGTCAAAGGTCGAGGTCACAAGCTGGAAATGTTAGCTTTGCTTAGCCTAGAGGGCACAGTTTTGATTGGATCTTTAATAAACTCCGTACATTTATTTCTTATGACAAGTGAAAGAACTCTAATGTTTTTTTTTTTCAAATATAAGGTCAAGGTGACAGACTGGAACTGTTTTAAATCATTTTATTCCGCCTAGAGGGTGCAGTCTGAATTTGATCTTCGCCAAACTCAATACACTTGTTGCTTATGATTATTGATTTTCAAGGTCATGCATCAAAAGTCAAGCTCACAGATTAGAATTTTTAAAATCTTTTAATACAGCCCCGATGATATCTTAGAGTTCACCAAACTCCATACACTTATTGTTTGAATCAAGAGGAAGAACCCTTTTGATTTTCAAAGGTCAAAGATCAAGGTCACTGAAGGGAAAATTGATGTTTAAAATCTTTATATACAAACTAAAAGGGCACAATTTTGCTTGGATCTTTCCAATGCCCGTACACTTGTTGCTAATAACAATAGGAAGAAACCCATTAATATTATAGGTCACAGGATTCAATTCGTCATAATCATTGAAGATCCTCTGCGTCATTCACAAACAGATCTTGGTCAAGCTCTTTAAAGTATACATTTAATACAAACGACACAAAGAACACTTCTTTGATTATCAAGGTCAAAGGTCAAGATCACAGATATAGAGGAGGCAACTTTAAAAATGTTGACGCATATTTGCATATGTTGTGAATAATTTCAAGTTCTATTTTAAGATTACCTACGAAGTAGTTTATATCCTGGTCATGCCTTCACTTTTTTTGCCAACGCACCAGTAACGACCTTCAACACGCTGGCAAACGTCGGGGAATGGTCTGAAAATCATTTATGAAGCAACGGTTTCAACGTGCGCGTAGCGACCTTGTAGCGCATGAGGAGCGTTCGCCCAACGATCTCAGCGTCTTCCACACTCATAAAACCAGTTGACAATTAACCTGTTAACGTTCTATAACGCGTCCTCAAAGACCTCGCAACGTTCGCCTAACGACTTGTCAACGATGTACCTGGCAGCGACCTTCTAGCCATCACAGCAAAACTTAATTTTCAGAAAATATTTCGTTGTCAAGACGTAAAGCACACGCCAAGGACGTTAGGCCTTCGTTGGGCACACGTTGAGGACCAACTTGCAACAAGGTCATAAGCGGCACAGGCTTGCAATATAACCTTGCCGTCATCGCTATTTTCCAGCGCCATTTCACGCAATGATAAAACCCGAGAGGCGTCGCAGGTACGACATGTCGTCACAGTGACGTCATTCGGACTCCTGACGTAAACAGTACAAAATATTAAAAGGCAGAGGCACATATTTGAGTGTTCAGGGGCGAGTAAATGGGCAATTAAGGAAACGATTCTTATCTTGCTGTAGGAAACTTTACAAGACTCACGTCTAAAGACGGTAGGTTTCGATTTATAGCTAGAATTTGTATTTTTACTGAAGACTTCTCGCTCAGCTGATCGTGTTGGTAACGTACGAATTAAGAAAGAATCCCCGATAACTTCATCGTATTGCATTGAAACACTGTACATTGTATACCTTATAAGTGTAGTAATACCGAATCGTTAATACTTGCTATAATTTATATACAAATACGAAGTCCCAACATTCGTTGCAATTATCTGCGCCCTCCCAACGTTTTAGCGACGACTGCAAAGCAAACGGGAACGCATGTCCAGCGACCTCCTAATGACTCAATAACTTACGATTGGACGCTTGGCAGTCGTCGGTGGTTTTGTGCATGCACAAAATTTTCGGACTACCACAGCGCACACCAACGTCCTCCAGCGACCACACAACGAGAAGCCAGCGACCAAACAATGACCAACCAGCGACCTCAACGTTCTGCGACGTGTTGGCAAATTTACTTGGTTGTTACTCGTGGGTTGACCAAAAAAGCGTGACGGGGCCATAAAGGCCATTCCCTACTAGTGTGTGACTGTGAGTACAAGAAGGGAGGGGATCTCCAACAACACTAGGTTGCAGCACCCACAGCAAAATCCCAAATCACCCATGCAAAAAACACAGAACAGATACCTACAGAAAGAGACGCAAAAGGGACAAGGAACACCAACTCACAACATAGAAACATGAAACATAAAAGACTACACATAAACACACGAGACCAATGGGCAACCGGTGCCGACTTAGGACGGCCATCTGCCACGTAAATAGCAGACGGTGTGGTTATCCTGGATTACGTGCGCACAACCCTCCCACTATTCCCATTTCCCAGAGGTCTCGAAGAACGCACAATAATGGTGTAAAACAAATAACATTGGTATTGATGCCGTGCGAGGGTGCTACGCTTTTCGTTGCTTAGTTTTTATTCTGTGTCAAAATCTATCACAGAAAGATATCCATCGTTATGATTACTTAAGTAATTCAGCTAGGGTGTACGTACATATACAGCGTTATCCATAAAATAATGTCGATGGGTAGAAAGCCCTCTCTCCCCGATAAACCATCACCGTTCTCATGAAAAAAAATGCTTTTTAATGGAAAATCACAGGAAAAGGTAAACAGTTTACCATGTATCTCCTCTAGACATAAGCAGTAATAACATAGATTTATACAATTTTCAATGTACTTTCAAGTGAAATAAGTTAATGTTCATAATATTTAGTTTAAATGTGTGTATTTTCAGGCAAAAAGTTTATTTTCATCTTTTGCTAAAAATGTCACAATAAAATTGTGAAAATTAACCACAAGAGCCAGAATGTTCATTCATAAGGTATATACATACTCGTCCCTATATTGTAACTCTCTCTTTCACATTGAGATTCATAAATACCAAGATGATTATATCAGATTATAAACTGAGAAAAGATTTATTCTTTCAATAGCAAATTAATTGAGTCATCCTTCTTATCATTTCTAATGATTTTGGTTTTTTCGATATAAATGTATTATGCTCTGGTTCTGATCACAGGGAATTATCACGCTTCCAGGTTGATTAACTATATTTATGTCTTTCCTGACCTATATGACCTTGATAGCTGGTATGTTGTGCTCCGTTTGAATTTGCAGTAAAGTAAAATACATAAGACGTATTGAAGTTGAAAATTTATTTATTGAAATGACGAACAAAATGACTAGTCTAGTTATTAAACACAAACAAGTATCAAATTAACATATTAAGCAAAAACTCAATATTATGTTCATATAAGTAAGTATAGCAAACTTGACTAGACCACTTATTAAGCAAATTCAAAGATGGGGATAAAAAATCCGCCGATCGTAAGTACAATGTATGCAAATAAAGCTATCAACATAATCAACAAAGAATTAATGTAAACAAAACCAGTATTTTTCTCAGTGTTCAAAATTAACGCTTTGTGAGAAGAAATGACTCGTAGACTAGTAAAATCAAAGGTCAAAAAAGCTGACGTTATCTCCATAAAATCTTAACAATTATAGAGGTATTCGCTCTTAAAATTTATTTATTATTGCTATCATGATTATTATTAGTTTTCTTTTATTATTATTATTGTTTGCGGAGGCGTAGGGGATGGTGGTGGGTATTAAACAAAATAGCTGCGGAAATTTTTGATGTTTTCAACTGACGCTCATTAATATTAATGAGTTGGTTACAGCGCCACCGTAGAGTTATCGTTCTTATTCTGCTTAATCATTAACGAGTTATCTTCCTTCGTCCGTAGTCGCGAATATACAAGCGGACGCCATAATGACATTTATTAAAATAAATGATAATTATCATATATATAATCCTGACCTATATGACCTTGATAGCTGGTATGTTGTGCTCCGTTTGAATTTGCAGTAAAGTAAAATACATAAGACGTATTGAAGTTGAAAATGGTCATTTATTGAAATGACGAACAAAATGACTAGTCTAGTTATTAAACACAAACAAGTATCAAATTAACATATTAGGCAAAAACTCAATATTATGTACATATAAGTAAGTATAGCAAACTTGACTATACCACTTATTAAGCAAATTCAAAGATGGGGATAAAAAATCCGCCACAAAGTGTTGAGGATCAACACTTGCCCCATCCACAACATACCATACTGAGTCGCGTTCACGCAATTTAGGGGAGTTTGGTGAAGTTTATTAGTTATGTTCGAATAATAGCATTAAGACCTATAAATCGTTGTAATACTATTCAGAATCATTTATGAAATAGAAAGATTATACTGTTTTTTTTTTTTTTTGTTTTTTTTTTTGTTTTGTTTTGTTTTTTTTTTTGTACACATGACAACGAATGTTTATAAGAGACTTTATCTATTTATTTTATTTTAATTATTTATTATTATTATTATTTTTTTTTTTGTTGACTTTTAAAACCTGATCAAGTCAAGGTTTAAAGTACCTATGACTTTACTTATTTCCTGTTTATAGTCTTGATTTGAATGAAGATATCCAATGCACTTAGACGTAGCACAACCATATGAATGTCAAGGTCCCATGTACCTATGACATCAAGTCTACTATGTACAAAAGAAAGGCAATGTCAACTTAATCGCGGATGACGTAGCATGACTAAGCGAATGTCAAGGTCCCATGTACCTATGACATCAAGTCTATTATGTACAAAAGAATGGCAATGTAAATGTTATCGCGGATGATGTAGCATGACTAAACGAATGTCAAGGATTCATGTACCTGACATTAAGTTTATTATGTACAAAAGAAAGGCAGTGTCAATGTTATCGCGGATGACGTAGCATGACTAAACGAATGTCAAGGTCCCATGTACCTATGACATCAAGTCTATTACGTACCAAAGAAAGGCCATGTCAATGTTATCGCGGATAAACGAATGTCAAGGTCCCATGTACCTATGACATCTAATCTACTATGTTCAAAACAAAGGTGATGTCAATGTTATCGCGGATGTCAAGGTCCCATGAACCTATGACATGTAATCAGTAATCTACATGAACAGATGAATGTCAATATTATAGGTGTCAAGGTCCCATGTACTTATGACGTCTCCTCCACAACTACAAACGGAATTGTGTCAGAGTCCCATGTACCCATGACAACTAAAGAGTCTTAAGATTTCTGAATTGGCGAATTGAGAGTAGGTATACGGATGTATTTTCGGAATGCTTCCGAGTGCCAACGACCCGTTAATTGGATTGATTGATCACTGATCCCCATCGCTGCCGCAGAAGTAGCTGCGCCTATGCGGAAGCTGTGACCTTTAAAGTTCGCATAGTCCAGCCCCGCCCATTTTAGTGAGTTTTGAAGCTGTTGTGTAAATAAATTGCGATTTATCGGTGAACCATCCATCAATGAAAAAAGTGGCCCACCAGAGTGCTTTCGCATATCGCAATAGGCTTTTAAAGCTTTAACTGGACAGAGATCGGTATGTTGATTGGCTTGTAAAACTAAGGTAGGGATATGCTTTCCTGTGCAGTGTTTAAAATTTGTTAAGCAGAATGAACTTGTGTAATTTCACCGGAAGAATGAACAAAGGATACATTCTTACGCTTGATGCAATTGGTCGAGTTGTTTTTTGGATCCTGTGATTTCGCCTATACGCAAAAAGGCATGGAAAGCGAGCAAATACATGGCTTTGAAAGTTGTCCGACGGAAGTTGGAACTGCATGTATAAGCAAGGGATTCCACCAAAGGTTTCAAAATTGAAGGTGTGATGGGTAATCTGCTGTCAACCGATTTTTCGTAACCTTGAAGTGATTTCCGAATGCCAAAGTTGTCTGAAAAACCATTTCCTCCCGACATCTTAGCCAGAAAAGATAATCCGGACACTTCTGTGTTAATAGTGGCAAATGCTATGTTTTGTTGGAAGCAATATGCTATGTATAAAAGTACGTGTTCGATATTGATAGTAGATGGATATATGGTTTGCCTAGGAAAACGTTGCTTAACGAACGAGGAAAACTGTTGATAGGCTCGTTGATAAGTTGCCTGGGAAGATGGCGCTAGTGACGTTTGTAACAAGGATGCCGCAGTGCCAGTCAAATTGTCAACTGGTGAGGCAGCACTGGCGTTGGATTTTTTCTTCTAAATTGAAAATCTTCAAGAATTTCCCTCAAATTACGCAATTTGTCTAGGGGAAGCCTCATTTCGTATTTGACTGTATCAATTTCCAAGCCCAAAAACGTTAATGTAGTAGTTGGCAATACAGTTTTTTCGTGTTTAATTGGCAGACCGATATCTTGCCACAAAGAAAGAAAATTGTGCAAGTCCTTTTGACAATTGTTAGACGATGGAGGACCAGTAAGGAGTTAATCGTCCAACACATGTACACATCCAGTATTTTTGAAGTGAGATGTTAAAATCCAGTGAAGGGCTGTGCTGAATTTTTCGAAAAGATTACACGAAAAGCTCAAACCAAAGGGGAGGTTTTGTCAAAATAGAACTGCTCATTAAAAGTAAATCCTATTAACTCTAAATCATCGGGGTGAATAGGTATGTTCTTAAACGCTTCTGCGATATCAGTTTTTGCAAGGAGCGCCCCAACACCAAACTTTTTAATTTGAGCAACTGCGTTGTCTAAAGATTGGTATTTGACCGCACAAAGCTCATGCGAAATTCCATCATTTATAGAACCTCCCTCCGGAAATGATAAATGGTGAATCATGCGAAATTTGCCCGATTCTTTTTTCGGAACTAGACCTAGAGGCGAACATTGCAAGTTAGGAAAAGGAGGTTTATCAAATGGACCCTCTACACGCTTTTTACTGATCTCAGACTGAATTGTATCTGCGATAATAAGTTTGTTTACGTTTGCGGATTTCGGATTTTTATGTGATCTAAATTTTCTAAGACCTTCGTATGGTATTCTGAAGCCAAACTGAAAACCGTTCAATAAATATTGTTTCATTTGTGAATTGTAACCCGTCAGCCAAAATTTCAATTTGTTAACAGAGACTGGTGTTGAGATTTGGAATTCATTTATCTTCTTTTGGTGCGATTGCCTTCGTTTGATTGCTTGCAACGGCTGATTTTGTCGATGATCCGGTTTGCTGTTGTCTTTGCTTGGATGGACACAGGCCTTTAAGTTCATCCGGATCAGCTTTTCTTCATTCCCGGAAGGTTCTATCATACGTTAGAGCTGCTTGCAAGGATGCCTGAGATGCCAGCGTTGAAATAGTAACCGCATATTTCATTAACTTTGAGCACTCTTCCGGAAATTTCTGACAATAAATTGCTACGAATTTAAGGAAAGCCGTGTTCCAATGAGCAATGTTGTAAAATTTGTAGTTATTTGATTTAGCTCTAACAAAAGATATTGCTCCATTGTTCTCCACCATTTTGAGATGATTACTTGTTTTGGACTTATGAACCATCAAAGATTCGAGCTCAATGAATTCATTTGCCCAGATTTTGTTCTTAAGTTTGGTATCTATTCCCACCTCCAGAGGTTTAGAAATCGAGTACTTACTGGTGGAGGCTGGGCTTTTTTGGTTTTGGTGGTCGCGACGACCTTCTTGGTGGCATATTGCTGTACATTAAAAACAGAAAAAAATTATCATCAGTATTAAAAACCATAAAAGGGGATATAACTTTAAGCAGAATATTGTGTGCTGTTACGCGGCTGATTTAAATTGTCGCTGTATTATCGTTAGTTTATTATCAATTTATTTATTAGTAATTTAGATTATGTTATTAACCGGATTTTGTTTTACTTCGTGGATAATATATACATGATATATATATATCTATTTTTTTAAATTCAAATTGATTTGCGTAACTCCGCATAATTGTTCCAAGTTAGATTGATCAAAGTTAAATTTTCAAACTATGCCTATAGGCAAAAACTGTACAAATTAATTGTGCTATATTTTCATGTTAAATTAAAGAGCATGAATTTGTATCTATGCCAATGGCAAAACTGTGCAAACTATTTGCACTATAATTTCATCAACTATGCCACTGGCAAAAACTGTGCAAGTTAACTGCACTTCATCAACTTCTAGTATTTTCATCAATTTAGTTTGTTTTACTTCGTGGATAATATATATTTTTCTTTTTTTTTAAATTTTAATTGATTTGCGTAACTCTGCATAATTGTTCCAAGTCAGATTGATCAAAGTTAAATTTTCAAACTATGCCTATAGGCAAAAACTGTACCAATTAATTGTACTATATTTTCATGTTAAATTAAAGAGCATGAATTTGTATCTATGCCAATGGCAAAACTGTGCAAACTATTTGCACTATAATTTCATCAACTATGCCACTGGCAAAACTGTGCAAGTTAGCTGCACTTCATCAACTTCTAGTATTTTCATCATACCATACGTCCATTATACTATAAAGAGGAAACTGTGCTAAGCAATATGCACAATAAAATCTTCCAACTCCTGGAGATATGCCTAATGGCAATACTGTGCGCATGACAAGTACAAAAAGTACTATTAGTGGCACCTCAATGTAGCATTAAATAAGTATAAATGCAATTTTAAATTGTCATGCAATGTAAACGTCTTCAAATTGAATAGCATCATTTAAAAACAGATAAATTGGCAACGTGGACCAGACATGCAATTGTAGCGTGGCCTTGAATGCGTAGTAATTTTGGTAGCGTGTCTATCTTAGACAAATCTTTGGTAGCGTGTCTTTCTTAGACAAATCTGCAATCTTGTCGTCCCAGACGACAAAGTCACTGTGTAAAGTATCGATAGCACTCGTCCCAGACGAGAATTCTAGCCATCCCAGACGACAAAGTAATAATCCACACTCGTCCCAGACGAGAATTATCCAAGTGTTGTTGAAGTGAGACAAAGTAATAAAGTTGACATTTTATTTACACTATGTACAAAATCCAGTTTGAGAAAAGAAATCACATCACAACATCTCCCTTAGCATCACAAATCTTATCTCTTATAAATCCAAAAGAAGCACAAGTAGCATGTCATCCTAGCATCGCAATGTAACTAATCTGATATTCAAAAATCGGGGCTCTATTTATACCCTCAGGCAAGGATCGACCCGATGTAAACAAAGGTCGCGGCCTCTGATTGGTCAGTTGGAATGATCGGCCAATACATACATAATTAATTAGGGATCGACATTTCTATGAATACTAATTAGGTTATGAAACAACGATGTAATTAAACTGATAAATAAAGCTATTAAAAATACAAATATGGCAATTATTACGATCAAATATGAAAGTTATGATGTTAAAGATAATAAATACAAACAAAGGTTAACAAATAATTATGTACAAACAACGTATAAAAGAGATCGGCCGCTGTATCTCGCCTGTAAACAAACATGTAAACAATACTTTTCTACAACTGCCCCCCGCTTAAGTTTGACCCCTGGCAAACAAAAGTACAAAGTATCATTAGAAAAGTATAAAAAAAATATACAATCAACAATACAAAAGCAATGTCAAAATATAATAAATGTCATTACTGCATCAAATCAAAATCATGAAAAGTTCAAAGTTCGGAAAATATTCATAGTCCATAAGTATCATCATTCGTCATCTATATAGGCATCTTCTCGGTTTGTACGTCCATCTTCTTTATCACGGGGATTCCTCGTTACGTCCGTGATAATATCCTTCTCGTCAACTCATCAGTTTCTTCTGTATCACGGGGATTCCTCGACACGTCCGTGATACTGTCCTTCCGTTCGTCTATTTTCTTTATCACGGGGATTCCTCGATACGTCCGTGATAGAATCCTCTGCCATAAACATCTTAAACACTTCCAGACTACGGGAAAGTATGAATCCGTAGTCATATCCAAATTTCACATTTTTATCGAATCTTCTTTATCACGGGGATTCCTGGATACGTCCGTGATAATATCATCCTTTTTTTTATAACACATCATTTTCTTCTGTATCACTGGGATTCCTTGATACGTCCGTGACACTATCCTACATCCTGACATCGATATCTTCTTTCTCACGGGGATTCCTGGATACGTCCGTGATAACATCCTACATCCGTTGTTCGTCTTGGTATGTAAATCAGGCGGTTCTGTTTTGTAGGTCATGTTGTCATCTAAGGTCCCTGCTAACTTTGTTGTTGGTAGAATCGGTAATACTCGATCACTCTTATCACAATTTTTCGATTTCCGCTCACAAATAAATTCCGTTTCGAATTTCACAGAATCACACGGCTTCCTTGATGATGTATCACGTTTTCGCACACAACTTGACGGTTTTATTTCCTTGCGTCTATTAATTCCAAAAGCAGAATTTATGCAACTTCTCTTTTCCCTTTGAATATTTCTCCTTTCTTCACACTTTTCACACGCGCACACGTATTTATGCACATGTCTTCTTAAATGTGGCCAATAATACTGGCTAGCATTCACTTTGGCGTACGTTCTTCTGACTCCTACATGATCTGTCGTAGATGAATTATGCATATGCCACAATACAACGTCACGTAAGGTCTGAGGAACACAAATTCTCAGCCTCTCACCGTCTCCGTCAATCCACTTGATACACAATACGCCATTTGATACGCACAATGCATTCCACCTTGAATAATAAAACTTGTACTCAAATCCATTTGCGTATAAAGATTTACATGGTTGTTTGTCACTTCCAGTCTCAATAAAACGTAGTAAATCACACAAATCTTTGTCATTTTGTTGATGTTTACGTATATTCTCAAATGACAACACTTCCGATAGTGGTTTTATTCGCTTCGCTTTCGCTTGTCTTCTTCGTTTCGCGTTTTTATTGGATCGCGACTTAGAATCGGTTTGATACGTCACTTTTGAACCACAAAACTTCGATCCATTTGAATCACTTGAATCTTTTGCTACTTTGGGTCTGGGATATGTATCCTGAACATTTTTTGAATCGAAACGTCTGTAATCTACACATATTTTCCATCTTTTATCTTTCATTTGCTCCAACACGAGTGGCGCTGACCACGGGCTTAACGATTCTTCGATCACCCTCTGCTTAATCTCAGTGTCCAATCCTTCAGTCTTGAAGATAGGAACTCTCCGGACTTGTTCCTTAAAATTCGCTCGCTCCGGCGGTTTATCTGGGTAAACGAACACGCGTTTTCGCTTACGTAGATTTTTACACTTTCGAAACTTTTCAGCTTCATCTGTTGAAAGATTTCTACATCCATAATAAACACCGCTTAAAAACTCTGGCAATTCTTCCGAATTCTCACTCTCCTGAATACGACACACGGACTCCTGTTCTAATGGATCACTGATGAAATTAACTGGTGCCAATATCGCTATTTGTGTATTCCCCTTGATGCATACTTTACGGTCACCAGGGTTAAAAACGCGCACATACAACACATTGTTTTTCGCGTTCACAAGCACATGTGCTAGCACTAATCCATATGTATGGATAAACCTTTTCAAAGGCAATAATATTCCTTCACTGATATCAGATTTACGATTTAGTTTCGAACTCAATACACATTCATGTTTCGGCGGTACCACACTATCTTCAATAGTCACAACATTACAACCACGCCCTTCCTCGGCAAATGGCATTTCACAAAATACTAAAGAATCACTGCGATATTTCCACTGGCACTTATACTTCGTCATAAAATGTTGTCCTAGTAGATTACTCTTCACGCCTCCTAGATACACTCGAAAATAAATGTTCACATCACCAAATGTTAGTAGCATCCTTGCAGTTCCTAACAGCTTTAATTCACTTCCGTCCGCTGTTTCGAATTTTCGTATTGCCCTCTCTAGTACAGGTCTGTGCTCTGGGATGATACTATAATAAACATCCTCGGTAATAAATGTATTTACTGCACCGGTATCTATTTTCCATTCTAATGGGGTACCTTCTACTAATCCATTTACTTTCACTTTAAATTCACTCACTTTTGAATGCATAAACTCCGTTTTACGTTGAAAATCACTGGGTAAATGGCTGTCCGTTTGTGTTCCCTTACATAAAACACTTGACTTCACATCTGTACTAGGCCTTTTTGGCGCACTGACCGACGCACGGCCTACTGCCTCGGTCCGTTCATGTTTAAAGGTCTCTGTCTGTACGTGTTACGTCCATTTCTGTTCTCTGTCAAACGAATACACTCTTCCTGCATAGATGCCGTTATTGCATCCTGTAAAGTATTTGGCCTTGTACGTTTCACTGCGAGTCTAAAATCCTCGTCAATACTACAATTATCCATGAAAGTTTTCATACTGCTTTCTTGTACATATTCTCTATTATTTGGGTACGCTCGACGGTATAAATCCTCTATAGCCTGGCCAAAATCACGGAATGACTCAGAATCTCGTTTTCCACGCAGTTTGGCTTCGGCCACATAACTTTCTTTCATTGCACGGTGTCCAAATCGTTCGTCTAAAGCACTTTTCAAACGATCATAATTACTACGTTGAAAATCCGACAATCCGTACGCATATGTTTCGGCCTGACCACGTAACAAAGTAAATAACACTTTTCGTTTTCTCTCGTCACTCCACAGATTTAATTCTGCTATATTCTCAAAATAACGAATAAATTCGCTCCAAATATCGTCACCGTCGCCCTTAAACGTTCGTTTTACACCAATTTGAGTGACTGTACGTTTGTCATCACGAGTAGCGTCCCTTGGTTGATACTGATCGCTTGTAAAAGTATCAGGTGAGCGAAACGTAACATTTCTCCTCGGTTCACGTTTAGGAGTCGATCTCCTAGTATTTGGATTGTTCGGAGTCCGTTTAGTGTTTCTGGACACTAGTTTCACAATTATGCTCACGAGAATAATGCACAAAATACACAAACCACCAGAAATCAAAATTTCCCTTGTCAGACACAGTAGCATATATCCGGGAAAATACTGATATAACGCAAACAGTACCCCAGTTCCTAGGAAAATTGTCACAATCCACATAGCGACAAATTTACACCAACCGGGTTCTGTTGTGTATTCGTACGTTAATTGATCGCTAAAATGACCAGGTAAAGGTGTGCTCGTATAATTAGGCTCATTCCCTACACCTTTTACACATGTCAAGTCTTCATCGGCGTTTTCAAACTCTTTTAGTAAATTCCGTCGCACTGTTGACGGCGTTTCTCTGATTGGACGTTCCGGCGTCCTGGGCGTGTCACTAATTATTTCATCTGACACTCCCTCTGTCGTGTCCATGTCGCGAGGGGCATAAGAGGTTTTATCCCCTGTAAACATGATATCTGATAAGATAACAAAAATTCGCACAGAAAATATGAAATAAGATATAAACACGTTCTTCTACATAAAATATTTACACACTGAAAAATGCTCGAATTTGCACGTCACACTGAACTTTAAAATTCACGTACATTTCCGCCACACACTTCACATTTCTTTGTACGGTCACTGTACAAGCACTTCGGGAAAACTGCAAAACAATTTTCACACTCTACTCTGGTATTTGCACGCACTGTTCTCACAAAATGCCAGAACCCTTTGTCAGTAATTTCATACACTCGCACTAGGACGTTTTCACTGTCCATTTTTTTTTTCACAAATCGTCGAGTAACACAGAAATAAATCACGTAAATCACGCACTATAAATTGCACACTACACTCGGAAAATATATAACATACACGACACTGATCACAACACAAAATAAGTCGCGCACAAATCAACACTGATTATTCGCAAATTAACACAGAAAAATAATCGCGCACTTCTTATATAAAATTTTCACTTCACACGTAAGTCACAAAGTTAACACACGGAATATACACAAAATGCGCACTACACACGGTATAAATTCCACAATGAATCGCGCACTAATACACACTGTAAATCCCAAGGTAAAAACCTGAAATTTGAAAATACTGCAAAAGAAAATTCAGCGTTAGCAAATAATGAAATTATGTAAGCACTATACTTTACCGTTTGAGAATTCAATACTTTACCTTCAAAATCCACAAATAAAATTTTCACACACAGAAAAATAAATGCACAATAAAATCCAGTGAATTCTATCCCGCCAAGCTGCCAACCACTTGTAGCGTAGCCTTGAATGCGTAGTAATTTTGGTAGCGTGTCTATCTTAGACAAATCTTTGGTAGCGTGTCTTTCTTAGACAAATCTTTGGTAGCGTGTCTTTCTTAGACAAATCTGCAATCTTGTCGTCCCAGACGACAAAGTCACTGTGTAAAGTATCGATAGCACTCGTCCCAGACGAGAATTCCAGCCATCCCAGACGACAAAGTAATAATCCACACTCGTCCCAGACGAGAATTATCCAAGTGTTGTTGAAGTGAGACAAAGTAATAAAGTTGACATTTTATTTACACTATGTACAAAATCCAGTTTGAGAAAAGAAATCACATCACAACATCTCCCTTAGCATCACAAATCTTATCTCTTATAAATCCAAAAGAAGCACAAGTAGCATGTCATCCTAGCATCGCAATGTAACTAATCTGATATTCAAAAATCGGGGCTCTATTTATACCCTCAGGCAAGGATCGACCCGATGTAAACAAAGGTCGCGGCCTCTGATTGGTCAGTTGGAATGATCGGCCAATACATACATAATTAATTAGGGATCGACATTTCTATGAATACTAATTAAGTTATGAAACAACGATGTAATTAAACTGATAAATAAAGCTATTAAAAGTACAAATATGGCAATTATTACGATCAAATATGAAAGTTATGATGTTAAAGATAATAAATACAAACAAAGGTTAACAAATAATTATGTACAAATGAGTTAAAGAAGATCCTGACGATAATCTCAACAGCACTCACAATAGAGCACTATGTTGAGCATCAACGGACCCCTAGCAAGCTAGAGGTGGGATCGGGTGCCCGGGAGGAGTAAGCATCCCCTGTTGGCTAGCCGCACCCGCCGTCGATGTTAATGCACGATAAAGAACACAGTATATAAAACACATGCACTGTCCGACGCTATGTCTATATAGAAAATGCTATGGCGACCATGTCAGGGAAATATATTCAAAACACTTACTGTCAAACCCCTCGCGGGGAACTTTTTTACGAGCTCCACACGGCAAAGGGCATAAGTGTGACACAAATGAGTTAAAGAAGATCCTGACGATAATCTCAACAGCACTCACAATAGAGCACTATGTTGAGCATCGACGGACCCCTAGCAAGCTAGAGGTGGGATCAGGTGCCCGGGAGGAGTAAGCATCCCCTGTTGGCTAGCCGCACCCGCCGTCGATGTTAATGCACGATAAAGAACACAGTATATAAAACACATGCACTGTCCGACGCTATGTCTATATAGAAAATGCTATGGCGACCATGTCAGGGAAATATATTCAAAACACTTACTGTCAAACCCCTAGCGGGGAACTTTTTTACGAGCTCCACACGGCAAAGGGCATAAGTGTGACACAAATGAGTTAAAGAAGATCCTGACGATAATCTCAACAGCACTCACAATAGAGCACTATGTTGAGCATCGACGGACCCCTAGCAAGCTAGAGGTGGGATCAGGTGCCCGGGAGGAGTAAGCATCCCCTGTTGGCTAGCCGCACCCGCCGTCGATGTTAATGCACGATAAAGAACACAGTATATAAAACACATGCACTGTCCGACGCTATGTCTATATAGAAAATGCTATGGCGACCATGTCAGGGAAATATATTCAAAACACTTACTGTCAAACCCCTCGCGGGGAACTTTTTTACGAGCTCCACACGGCAAAGGGCATAAGTGTGACACAAATGAGTTAAAGAAGATCCTGACGATAATCTCAACAGCACTCACAATAGAGCACTATGTTGAGCATCGACGGACCCCTAGCAAGCTAGAGGTGGGATCAGGTGCCCGGGAGGAGTAAGCATCCCCTGTTGGCTAGCCGCACCCGCCGTCGATGTTAATGCACGATAAAGAACACAGTATATAAAACACATGCACTGTCCGACGCTATGTCTATATAGAAAATGCTATGGCGACCATGTCAGGGAAATATATTCAAAACACTTACTGTCAAACCCCTCGCGGGGAACTTTTTTACGAGCTCCACACGGCAAAGGGCATAAGTGTGACACAAATGAGTTAAAGAAGATCCTGACGATAATCTCAACAGCACTCACAATAGAGCACTATGTTGAGCATCGACGGACCCCTAGCAAGCTAGAGGTGGGATCAGGTGCCCGGGAGGAGTAAGCATCCCCTGTTGGCTAGCCGCACCCGCCGTCGATGTTAATGCACGATAAAGAACACAGTATATAAAACACATGCACTGTCCGACGCTATGTCTATATAGAAAATGCTATGGCGACCATGTCAGGGAAATATATTCAAAACACTTACTGTCAAACCCCTCGCGGGGAACTTTTTTACGAGCTCCACACGGCAAAGGGCATAAGTGTGACACAAATGAGTTAAAGAAGATCCTGACGATAATCTCAACAGCACTCACAATAGAGCACTATGTTGAGCATCGACGGACCCCTAGCAAGCTAGAGGTGGGATCAGGTGCCCGGGAGGAGTAAGCATCCCCTGTTGGCTAGCCGCACCCGCCGTCGATGTTAATGCACGATAAAGAACACAGTATATAAAACACATGCACTGTCCGACGCTATGTCTATATAGAAAATGCTATGGCGACCATGTCAGGGAAATATATTCAAAACACTTACTGTCAAACCCCTCGCGGGGAACTTTTTTACGAGCTCCACACGGCAAAGGGCATAAGTATGACACAAATGAGTTAAAGAAGATCCTGACGATAATCTCAACAGCACTCACAATAGAGCACTATGTTGAGCATCGACGGACCCCTAGCAAGCTAGAGGTGGGATCAGGTGCCCGGGAGGAGTAAGCATCCCCTGTTGGCTAGCCGCACCCGCCGTCGATGTTAATGCACGATAAAGAACACAGTATATAAAACATATGCACTGTCCGACGCTATGTCTATATAGAAAATGCTATGGCGACCATGTCAGGGAAATATATTCAAAACACTTACTGTCAAACCCCTCGCGGGGAACTTTTTTACGAGCTCCACACGGCAAAGGGCATAAGTGTGACACAAATGAGTTAAAGAAGATCCTGACGATAATCTCAACAGCACTCACAATAGAGCACTATGTTGAGCATCGACGGACCCCTAGCAAGCTAGAGGTGGGATCAGGTGCCCGGGAGGAGTAAGCATCCCCTGTTGGCTAGCCGCACCCGCCGTCGATGTTAATGCACGATAAAGAACACAGTATATAAAACACATGCACTGTCCGACGCTATGTCTATATAGAAAATGCTATGGCGACCATGTCAGGGAAATATATTCAAAACACTTACTGTCAAACCCCTCGCGGGGAACATTTTTACGAGCTCCACACGGCAAAGGGCATAAGTGTGACACAAATGAGTTAAAGAAGATCCTGACGATAATCTCAACAGCACTCACAATAGAGCACTATGTTGAGCATCGACGGACCCCTAGCAAGCTAGAGGTGGGATCAGGTGCCCGGGAGGAGTAAGCATCCCCTGTTGGCTAGCCGCACCCGCCGTCGATGTTAATGCACGATAAAGAACACAGTATATAAAACACATGCACTGTCCGACGCTATGTCTATATAGAAAATGCTATGGCGACCATGTCAGGGAAATATATTCAAAACACTTACTGTCAAACCCCTCGCGGGGAACTTTTTTACGAGCTCCACACGGCAAAGGGCATAAGTGTGACACAAATGAGTTAAAGAAGATCCTGACGATAATCTCAACAGCACTCACAATAGAGCACTATGTTGAGCATCGACGGACCCCTAGCAAGCTAGAGGTGGGATCAGGTGCCCGGGAGGAGTAAGCATCCCCTGTTGGCTAGCCGCACCCGCCGTCGATGTTAATGCACGATAAAGAACACAGTATATAAAACACATGCACTGTCCGACGCTATGTCTATATAGAAAATGCTATGGCGACCATGTCAGGGAAATAAATTCAAAACACTTACTGTCAAACCCCTCGCGGGGAACTTTTTTACGAGCTCCACACGGCAAAGGGCATAAGTGTGACACAAATGAGTTAAAGAAGATCCTGACGATAATCTCAACAGCACTCACAATAGAGCACTATGTTGAGCATCGACGGACCCCTAGCAAGCTAGAGGTGAGATCAGGTGCCCGGGAGGAGTAAGCATCCCCTGTTGGCTAGCCGCACCCGCCGTCGATGTTAATGCACGATAAAGAACACAGTATATAAAACACATGCACTGTCCGACGCTATGTCTATATAGAAAATGCTATGGCGACCATGTCAGGGAAATATATTCAAAACACTTACTGTCAAACCCCTCGCAAATAGAAATTGATGTATCAATATCTTTAATATTTCAGACAAAACATGAGGTATAAAACGCTAGGATGACCCATCTTATATCGGCTGGGAGTTGTGGCGTGCTCCTGTAATCTAGCTACTAGGAGGCCTGGAGAGGCCTTGCAGATATTGATACATCAATTGATACATCAAACAACGTATAAAAGAGATCGGCCGCTGTATCTCGCCTGTAAACAAACAAGTAAACAATACTTTTCTACACAATATATATACCTGACAATACTATACCTGAGAAATACTGACTTTTGCCAGCAAAAACTGTGTTCGGCACGCACTATGTCAAGGAGGTTCTTAAGGGGGTATGAGTGTGAACCGCATTTTCAGGGAATAATAGAAATTGAAAATAATTGTCTACATATAAAAGAATATCCCTTCCTTCATCGATTGCAAATATTTCATGAAAAAAAGAGTGTAGCCGTTTGTCCCCTATACCCCGACAAAAAAGGGAGGTAACTCTGCACATTTTTTTCTAAAACAATGTCCCAACTTTGGACTTTATTTTAAAAATCAACATAATGCAGTACGAAGTAAATTTTTATCCATTCACGTAGCAAATGAAGTAAATTTATCATTTTAGTAAAAAATAATTTTGTTGCCATGGTAACCATGCTGGAGAAGGACATTTATTTCATCCCATTTTTGACAGTAAAAATTGTATGAAAAGTTTAAAAACATTCATTTTCGAAGTAGTTGGCATAATAGAATTTTGATAAAATGTCTCTTTTATCATCTAGTGATACATGCTAAATATAAAAAAATAATTTATAGAAAAAAGAGTGTAGCCGTTTTGAAGAAATTTAGCTTAGAATTCCTCTGACCAAGCCTTTGGATATGATAAATCCGTTGTTTATGATTGAAAATGGGAAGTTGTTATATATCTATACATTTTAACTGAGACTTCTTACAATCTGGACTTCAGACTAAAAATTTGAGTCATATTCTGATCAATTTCTCATTCATTTTCCCAACACTTAGCGCTTTTAAGCACCGACAACGTAACCTGACGTAGAGCACATCGTGACGCTCACTTTAGGTAATGCTCGGCGATATATGTGCACTGTTAATCTCAGTGAATGAGAAAAAATGAATGTTTTAGATTCTTATCTCTGTATGCTTCTTCTGTATATCATTTCTCTCAAAATTGATTTTGCGGCATCTACACGTATCTATTTATTCATGTACATGCAGTTTTCACATTCGTACATCATGTACATATTGTACCAGATTAAAAAAAAAATAAGCAACTTTAGTAGAACAACGATACGAAGGATCTCTTAATCTCTTGATAAGTTGGCTTTGAAATAATTTATCTAAAGTTAGCGGAGGCACATTTCTAGTTTCATTTTAAAAAGTGCTGGGATAAGAAGGGGGGGGGGGGGGGGTGTTGGTATGAAGGAAAGGTAGTAAACGCACACCCTGTCTTCCGCATTGATTTCCTGCACATGTTCTCTTCAATGAATGTCGTTATATCATGCTTTAGTAAAATTGAAACAGAATAATTCCCTTTTCAATAGGGCGTACAATGGAAAGCGTCTTTACGGAATCCTTCGGATCGATTTATTTTACAACGTACATGTACGTGATCTTTGGTCCTTTTGATGATTTGACAGTCGGTCGTCATGCTCACTTATTACAACTACTAATCAATAGGCCTCGTGATATTAATTCTAGCTAAATCATTATAACAAATACCTTTTGTAAATGAAAGAAAAGTACTTTCAAGATAAATTAGTTTTACATGTTTTCAATATTTGAGGTAAATTGCGGTGTGGTCAGAAACGCCGCATCGTCAACTTGAACTATAAAATATAATCATTCTTTTGAATTTATTTGTGTCTTTTTTTTTTTTGCAAGAATAAATTTGGAGTATTAACTTACTCATTTCATTCGCAATCAAATTATTCCGCTCCGTAAATTTGTCATCGCGTGAAATAATATAAGACAAACTGAATTACCGGACTTCTAAAGAACAAGCACAAAGCGCTTTCATGATAATTCGCGGAAAAATATTACAACGTCATAATTCAGTATGACGTCAAATAAACTCCCGTTGATGACGTAAATTGTATGCCAAGGGTAAAACAATGTCGTGATAAGGCGTATTTTAGATGTAAGCAAGGATATTTATTGCTCGTCATTCGAAATGCATTGCTCTTTAATCTGGAGGTATATTCAACCTTTAGTTCATTAAGTTTTCCGATTTTGTTTTCTTTACGACATCGATACGGTTTACGTTTGATTTGTTCACGCTCATACCCTCTTAAAGAAGCCTTAAAATCCAAAATTACATATATGTTAGCTTATTGTTATAGAATTTTCTCAGCTTCATGAATTTAAGTTATCGTATGACTTGATTTGAAGTTATTGTTATCGTTTAAAAAATTAAGCGGTATGCAGTTAAATTTTTAAAATTTGAATTTAAATGAGATAGTGAACTAAAATTATTTTGTCTTAATGAAAGCTGTTGAATACTGATACCACATAAATTACAACCAACTTAAAAAATTCAACCTGAAAAGTACAAAAAGTATATGTAGGAAGAATGAGCTGTAAAAACATAAACAAGGGTGTTAGTACGGTGACCAAAGAGCTAAATTTTACAGTTTAGTCGACAGATTAGTACATGGGTAAATTATATGTCAAATGAAACTAGAAGAAATGTACTTTCAAAATATCAATGTCGTCAACAGGTTTGAATGTACAAACATTCCATTTTCAGGGGTCAAAGGTCAAAGGGGTCATTCAACATAGATTACGTATTTCTTGTCTTTTTCACAAAGAAAAGAAATATTGATGAAAACAAAATTGAATTTTCTGTACAAATTGCATCAACAGAATAATATTCCAATCTTATCCTAAAAATAAGTCAATCGCAATGACGTAAAATCTGTATTGATGACGTCATTGGTAGCTATTTTTAGAACAAATTAAAAATGTGAATATTATAATTCCCTAAAAATGAAATATTCCTCTCCGTGTACAAACATAGGGGACAGATATTTGTCAATTTTCTCTTCCATCATAGAAAACAAATGTTTGCTAATTATCCCCCGCAGCATAATTGCAGTGGGGTATAATGCGACCGTTGGTGAGGGTGAGTACGAGAGTGCGTAAGGGTGACTGTGTTGGAGAGGGAGGGTGTGTTTGTGCACGTCACGCTCTTTTGTACAGCCTAGGAGGCACAGTTTTGATTGGATCTTGACCAAACTTCATACACTTATTGCTCACGACAAGAGAAAAAACCCTATTGATTTTCAAGGTCATGGGTCAAAGGTCAAGGTCACCGTTTGAAAATGTTATTAATCCTTTTATACAGCTCAGGATGCACATTTTTAATTGGGTATTGACCAAACTTCATACACTTATTGCTTATGACAAGAGAAAGAATCCTATAGATTTTCAAGGTCATTGGTAAAAGGTCAAGGTCACAAGTTGGAAACGTTAAAATCATTTTTCTTATCCTAGAAGGCACAGATTTGATTGGATCTTTACTAAACTCCAGACATTTATTTCTTATGACAAGTGAAAGAACTCTATTGTTTTTCAAATATAAGGTCAAGGTGACAGACTGGAAATGTTTAAAATAATTTTATACAGCCTAGAGGGTGCAGCTTGAAGTTGATCTTCACCAGACTCAATACACTTGTTGCTTATGATAGGAGAAAGAACTCTTGACTATTGGTTTTCAAGGTAATGCATCAAAGGTCAAGCTCTCAGATTAGAATTTTTTAAATCTTTTAATACAACCCCGATGATACATTGGAGTTTACCAAACTCCTTACACTTATTGTTTATAACAAGAAGAAGAACCCTTTTGATTTTCTAATGTCAAAGATCATGGTCACCGAAGGGAAATGCTTAAAATCTTTATATACAAACCAAGAGGGCACAATTTTGGCTAGATCTTTCAAATGCCCATACACTTGTTGCTAATAACAATAGGAAGAATCCCATCATATTATAGGTCAAGGTCGCAGGATTGAATTCGTCAAAATCATTGAAGATCCTCTGTGTCATTCATCAACAGATCTTGGTCAAGCTCTTTAAAGTATACATTTTATACAAATGACACAAAGAATACTTGTTTGATTAACAAGGACAAAGGTCAAGATCACAGATATAGAGGAGGCAACTTTAAAATGGAACTTCATCAATGTTGACGCATATTTGCATATGTTGTGAAGAATTATAAGTTCTATTTTAAGATTACCTACGAAGTGGTTAATATCCTTGTCACGCCTTCACTTTTTTTGGCCAACGCACGAGTATACATAACGACCTTCAACACGCTGGTAAACGTCGGTGTTTGGTCTGAAAATCATTTATGGTCGCGTCACACCTAACCGGATAGCTCGAACGGACGTCTAACGGATGAAAAATACGCCAAAATTCTTAGTCCGTTGGTCGTCCGTTTGTAAAAAATCAACACTGCCACTGCTCGCGGCTCTTGCGACTAGTTTTGAGCGGACACGTACCATACGGGTACCGGATATCTACCGTAAAGGTAACGGACGTGTAACGGACTTAACCGTACGTGTAACGGAAAAGCAACGGATAAAACGGATATGCAACGCATAAGAACCGGACAAAACGGACATACGTTACTCGTCCGTTGGCCTCCGGTAGTTGTCCGTTACATCTCCGTTTTATACGTTTCACGTCCGGTAGATGTCCCTTCGTGACTCGAGTCTACCGGACATGAACGGACACCTAACGGATATCAACGGACACATAACGGACACCTACCGGAGATGTAACGGACGAGTAACGGATACCAACGGACACGTAAAGTATTATAACGGATGCATTAGTCCGTTCTGTCCGTTGGCAAGTTTTGAGCATGCTCAAAACTTGCCAACGGACAGAACGGACATCAACGGTCATCGCCGGACGAATAACGGATAAAACGGAGATGTATCGAACGAATAACGGATGCGTAACGGATGCGAACGGACACCAACGGATTGAAAATTTTGCTATCCGTTACTCGTCCGTTCGCCTTATCCGGGTAGGTGTGACGGGGGTATTATGAAGCAACTTTCTCAACGTGCTCGTAGCGACGTTGTAGCGCATGGGGAGCGATCGCCAAACGCATAAAACTAGTTGACAATTTACCTGTTAACGTTCTATAAAGCGTGCTCAAAGATCTCGCAACGTTCGCCTAACGACTTGTCAACAACCTGGCAGCGACCCTCTCGCGATCTACAACGTTTACAGCAAAACTTAATTTTCAAAAAATATTTCGTTGTCAAGACCTGAAGCACACACCAAGGACGTTAGACTGTCGTTGGACACTCGTTGAGGACGTTAGACCATCACTAGAATAGTGTGGCTGTGTACGCGTTAGACTTGCGCTCCCCTGTCGTTACACAGTCGTTGCAATTATCGGCGCCCGCGAGATCTCAACGTTTTTAGCAACGACTGCACAGCGCACGGGAACGCTTGCCCAGCGACCTCCTAATGACTCCATAACTTACAATTGGACGCCGGACAGTCGTCGGCGGTTTCGTGCATTCACAAAATTTTCTGACGACCACATCGCACACTAACGTCCTCCAGCGACCACACAACGACAAGCCAGCGACCAAACAACGACCTCAACGTTTTGCGACGTGTTGGCAAATTTACGTGGTAATTACTCGTGCGTTTACCAAAAAAGTGAAAGTGTGACAGGGCCATAAAGGCCATTACCTACTAGTGTGTTACTATGAGTACATTGGTATTGATGCCGTGCGAGGGTGCTACGCTTTTCGTTGCTTAGTTTCTATTCTAAATTTGTCGCAGAAAGATATCCATCGTTGTGATTAATCCCTTTGATTCTGAAGTTTATCACAAAAAATTATATCCAGTGACCAGTTTGTGCCTGTAAATCATAGGGTACACTATATGTCCATTTTTTTTTTCAATTGAAAAAGAAGTGCGTTTTTATTGGTACATACCTTCATTTTAGGGTAACGCGGAAGGAATGTAATATATTTTATTTATCATGAAGAAGGTTTAAAATATTTTGATTATTAACCAGTTGGTATCTATTATCAATAAATGTTCAAATCTTGTATCCCCCCCCCCGAAAAAAAGAAAAGTGTACGCACATTTCATAAAATATTTGTGAGTAGTAAATAAAAAATAATTTTTTTTTTATTTTAAGTCAAAATAAATATTTTTGGTTTACAATTCACAAATATTTTATGCTGACACATACTTAGAGAAATAAATAGGTCCTTCATTTAAAATTCAAAATAAGCAGTCCCCCCCCCCGTACCCGGAAATTATACTAAACATAGGGCAACGGTTTAGCTGCAACATACGCCTGTCATGTTATTAATGATGTCAAATGAACTTGACCTTCTTTGACCCTTACCCTAACAATCAAGTGAGTCCTTTGTCTGGGTCTACTCAATTTCCATGGTAAGCCTGAAGTTCCTAAGCTTTGATATTACCATGCATTACTGATTTCTCTATCATACAACGAAAGATATTTAGGAAATTCCTATTTCAGACGAATTGGTCACCATATCTTGTTACAGCATGTGTGCATGCAACCACCTCCTCTTCCGCATAATTTCTCAAATGTGCAAAAGGAGGAGATAAAACCCCGTTACATACATAAAAGATCATTTATATTTTATTTATCATAAAGAAGATTTAAAATAGTTTGACCCAAAATAGATTTAAATGATTTTTCTTGAAAAATTTAACCAAAAATCTATTTTTAGCCACAAAATGACCTTGACCCTGACCTTCAAAATCAGTAGGGTTTTCTGTCTTTTTAAAGTCAATGCTCATGGTAAAAGAGACCAAGTTCAAATGACATTGTATCAATCGTGTTTGAAATTCCTATAGTTTTAATAAATAAATGTGAGTATGAACCCCCCCCCCCCTCTTCCCTTAAATGTACGCATACTTGTCATTTCTCTGTTGATGGAACAAAACATATAGAAAGTCCATTACATATTTGAAAGATCATTAATTTTCCTTTAAGTATGAATAATTTCAAAACACACTGAACCAAAAAGAGGACAACAACAATTATTTCAATGAAATTTTAATCTATTTCTCATAAAAATCTATCTTTAGCCTCAAAATGACCTTGACCTTTCACACACGACCTTGAAAATAAAATTCTCTTACGCTCGTTAAGTTAAATCTACATGGTAAATATGATAAAGCTTAAACGGTTTTGTCTCTATGTTTTCTAAAAGGTGCAGGACGCACCGGTGCTGCAATACCGATATCCGTAAACCCCACCCCCCCCCCCCCCCCTTCCATAGGATAAAAGACATGCATACAAGAACAGCCATAAAAATCCTAATATTACCCCAGTTTAGATAATAAAAATAAAATTTTTGCTTGAATTTTGTAACACGATAGAAAAAATATGCTATAACTACTAAAGATTGTAATTTTATTGCAATGATATGATTCTGTGAATTATATAGAAAATATCCAGAAATCCGTGATTTTTGAATGAAAAATACAGTTTTCCCCCAAAAAGACTGAAAATACAAATAGTGTGTTTAAAACGTAAGTTATTATGCGAAAGAGCATAAAAGATCAGAATGGAATACATCCTTCAATTATCAAATTCATAAGTGATAAAGATGTTATGATTGATGTATAGAAATAAAATTAATAGTATTAGTATGCAGATTTTTGTAGAAAAACAGCAGTTTTGACGTTTTTGCATTAAAATAATTAAATATATTTGATATCAATTGGAAGAGGAAAATGTTCAGATTTAATTTTTTGAAGAACGATCAGAATTCATTTAGTGGATCTCAGAGACGGGAAAAAATAAAACAGAATTTTCACAAAGTAATGCAATTTTTTAGCAAAATAAACTTTTTAAACCAAAAAACGCAAATTTTATGAGAAATTTGAATTAAAACTTATCATATTCGAAAAAGTATTAAATATGTTAGTAATTTTCACCTTTCAATCTTTGATGTTACTTTCCACAGAAAAAATATTCATCGATTCCTTTTTTCAGTGATTTTTCGGTATTTTCTTTAAAACGTTGATGACGTCATTTCAACGTCATTTTTGAAAACGTTCTACAATGAAAATCATTTGACGACATCTTGATTCATTAACCACATATTAAGAGCTTTCATTTGATACCAATATTTGCCGTGTACAATGCGTGTCGACTAAACTCCTAAAATAAGCCACTTTTGGCGACTTGGTCACCCTACTATTACATATAGTGATCATGTCTATCTCATTTTATCAGATATGAAGTAAATTTTTAATATTATGTTATCATCTAACTATTATACGACCCGTTTTATCATGTTGATAAAAGTTTTAACAAGGGAGAAATTGAATATGAAAAGGATGAACTTTGTTAATGCAGAATTATATTTATCATAAGCGATATACATTTGAGTGTAGGACGTATTTGCATCTTGTTTTAGAACGTTCAACATCAACCGGATTTGAAAGCTTTACATACATGAATATAGTATGGCGACGTTTTTACAACTAGTGATATTGACATTATTAATTCAGGTAACGAGAATATTTATTGCCTATTTATTTCTTACTAGAAAATTTAAAAGCATTTACTATTTCCCCTTTTTGTATTAGCGTGCTGAGTGTAAGAGTCAAAGATTTTGGAAAGGAAATTTGAATTGTGGTTTAGTTATAGTCCAAAAAGCATTTTAAAGGAAAAATGAAAGCATTTTTCAATTTCAATTGTTAAATGAAAAATGAAAAAATAATTTTTCGTTTTCCATTTTTACTTTCGCAAAGAAAATTTGAATTTTGTTTTAATACACACAATAATAAATATAGGATCTCAAATGAATTTTCATTTCATACGATGTATTATGAAACGAGTTCTGTGTTTTATATCCCCGAGCCTTGGCGAGGGGATATAAAACGCACAACGAGTTTCATACTACATCGTATGCAATGAAAATTCATTTGAGATTCTTTTTATCACATGATATTGCCAAGAAATGTGTATTTCTAACGTGAAATCAACGTTTCCGAGAACTACAGAGGCGAATCACGCTGTGATCTAGAGGTCGTCTGCTACGCCATGAGAGGTAGTTTCCCCATCGTATAGATATTCTGTGCGTAAGAGAAAAGTATTTCAATTTTGAATAGTATTTCAATGCAAGAATTAATTCAACAATAACAATTTTAATCATTGATATTGACTCCGGGTCTGAATTTAACAGTTGACCGATATTTGAAAGGTCACATTTGTCAAGGTTCATGTGATTAGGTTCCAAACTTGACCAATCGCATTCAAGCAGAGCAATATGTAACGTGTTATCATATCATATATTTATGAAATGGCTTTATGAAGCTGCATAACGGGTGTATCATGTGATAAATGAATAAATTCTATATGCAATTTATTTTCTTTCACTGGTGTATCAAATCATAGACAAAGTACATTAGAAATGAAATATCCATTATATAATAGCAATTTGCGTCAAATCATAAAACCACACCTCTTATATGACATGGCCATGATAGTGTCCTATGACATACATGTATTTGAAATGTTAAAAAATTTCAAATGTCATAGGACAATAGCGGACGGTATCGATTTGTTAGCATTAATTGACTTTTACATGAGTGACCGTGTTAACAAAATATGTGATAATGTGGCAACATGTTGGACCCTCCCATGGATATATATTGAGGTAGCAATACAACCCTTTCACATAACAGGCATCACACATATAGTACATGTACCTTCCGAATGAGGTTCGCGACTATTCAAATGCCTTGTCTTCTCGACTTTGAGACTGTATAAACGATAGGTACTTCTTTGATTTTCATTAAAGTCCTTTTTGCAAGTATTTCTGTTCTTACATGGAAACGATGCTGATGAATTTAAAAAAGACTTGTAAAAGACTTTTAAAAGAAACGAAACATCTTTGAATACAATCGGAATACAAGCTAACTTAAAGGGACGGTGTCCCCGGAAATTAATTAATTCTATAAAATTTTGTAATGCAAAATCTTTCTTTTCATATGAAAGTAAACATTCTCATGTGTATAAATTCAAATTTTCAGGCGAATCTTAGGCATAGATTCGCAATAATAGACCTTAATAAACGTCATTTTCAATTTGGGATGCGCAGCCATAATTCATTCCATTAGCGCCACCTACAACGTATTGAGTTTTTACAGTGAAGGTATATGGAGATTTGATTATTAAAAATCGACAAAATTAGGGTCGTTATTGCATATTTTCAAATAAAACCTTTTACGGCTCCTTTTTTCCTCTAATGAGAACCTTTAGAATAAATATTACGTTTTCAATAAGATTTATTTTCAGGGACACTGTATCTTTAAATAGCTACTTCATACTCGAGTTCGAATGATCAATTTCTCATTTTTGTAAATATAATTATACAAATAACCTTAAATTCTTTGATTTATGTATAGCCGAAATGGGTGCCTCAAAGTCCGGGATCCGTCGGACTTTGAACAGATGGTATTTGGGTCCCTGTAAAGTGCGAAACGAAACAAAAACGAAACGAAACGAAGTAAATCGAAACGAATCGAAAAGAAAAGAAACGAAATAGATCGAAACGAAACGAAACAAAACATAAAACTTAAAGAATATTAGAAAAAGAGGAAAAATCAGCGAGAACGAATATTTAAAGACAAGATCAGCATGTAATATTGCCTTAATCCAATAGTTCTACATTTGTAACTAGTGCCGAGAGGGTTTCTTGATAGAGTCAAAGTTATCCATTACAAAAAGTCAATGTCAAATGCCATTCATATATTTAAGAGGAATGAAGGGGAGAGGATAGAAAACCACGCTATGACACCGTAATGAGACCATAAAACTGAGAGGGGGCACATTTAAGGAAAAAAATCTTATCTTTTTTCAAACGAAATGTGCCCCCCAAGTATTTGTTCTCATTTTTCTGATAAAGTTTTCAAATACACATAACGGAACAGTTCCGTTTCCTCTGTACTAGACTCCTCCCTGCTAAATATTTTTGCCGCCTATGACGAGATTATTCATCCCGTTCACTCTCTTAATCCTTTAAAATGCAAATGTGCTTTATAACGTATATGGTATGTTTTAATCGTCAACTTTGACCCTTTAAAAAACCCTCCAGCCACAAGAACAAATGGCTGAAGGCAATAATATATGCAGATATTGACATTCGTGCTAGTTCTCTGCATTTACATCAATTTTTTCTCAAGTTCTTTAAGATTTATGTTTTGTTTTGTTTCGTTTCATTTCGATCTGTTTCGTTTCGTTTCTATTTGTTTCGTTTCGTTTCGTTTCGCACTTTACAGGGACCATGGTATTTGGTTACTCCGTACATGTAAGCATGATTACGATAAAAATTGCCAATCGGTGTGTCTTCTCTTGGAACATCAGAAAGATTGACGATGTTTACTTCAAAGCAAGTAATGCACATCTCACCTACCACCTTTGATGCCATTGAACAGGTATAGTAACACAAAGAGGTAGGAAAAGGGGCTTCAGAGGAAAAGTTTTTCAACAACCCGACCATTTCATACCTCAGTGAAACAAGCTTAGTTGGCTTAATGTGCATACACCTGTTTTGAACATTAAACATAATTTTATAAGTTTTGTATTTCAGTAGAGAAGTATGATATTTCTATATTCGAAATTTATGTCTCATTAAAGCTTATAGAAGCATGCAGATAACGTTTTGCCTGCTGGGCTAAAGATCAATTCATTTCTGACATATTGTCTATATCTGAGCAATAATTCATCATTAATTAATCATGATTTTTTTTATTAGGGAACGCATCTTGAAACAACGAAGAAACAAAGCAGTAAGTTTTCATGACTGTTCAAATTATATTATTTGAATTTAAAAAAAAATATATACTGCTTTATGCTGTTAAAATCGTAATCTGTCTTCAGTCAGACAAAGAATTGTATCTTAAAGCGAAAATATAATTTCTTCATTGAATATGGACCTGCTTCTTTTGAGAATAAACAATTATGTCTTCTTTCTAAGCGCTATTTTTAAAAATCGTTTAAGAAGTCGGTGCTTACATATTTTTTTATTTACAATCAATTTGGTGTTATTTATTTAAATTGACTTAAAAGTACGTACTCTTACTTCCAAGCCGTACATAGTAATAATTTCCTTTGAAAATAACCAGTCAAGCTCCATCATAAGTTTTTCGATCTAAAATATTATTTACGAATTGAATAATGAATTCTAATGCACTCCGATTGTAACGTGCATTGTGATTGGCTGAACGATTAAAAACTGCAAGAGGAACCACTGCAGTTTTTGCTATGGCGTCATGCTTTGCTATGGTGACTTCGTTAAAAGCAGGCGTTTTCTAGCTTCTTACTGATCAAAGCATGAGAATTGGGTTACCATACTGATGTTTTACAAAAAACTGACAGGGTATCGGCGAATCTCCTCTCAGAAATATCCGTTAAAACTTTTAAAGTTCTGACAGGGGATTCGCCGATACCCTGTCAGTTTTTGTAAAATCCTAGGTAGGGTGAATTCGATGTGGACACATAAATGAATTGCATGGCCAGAAAGGTCAAGTAAGGGAGGGTATGGAGGAGGGTTCCCCTCCCATTATTGAGGCTACGGGGAATTATTGAAAACACATCCTGGATTGAGTTTGAAATCTTGCAATTTTTAAGCAACGAAGATTCTGATTTCCGAAAAATTGTATTGATACCTGCATCAACCAATACCGGAAGTACGCGCTTAGCACCGTCATAAGTAACGTCATTGGCAACACAATTTCAAAGCTACAAATGAACGTTGAAACGCCACTGAATGACATGATAAGGACTCATTGTAATATTTTTTTGATTAATCGAGGTATCAACACAAAAAATTGAGGGGAAACCAATGCATCTTGCGCTACGCGCAGAATACAGTTTTCCCTCAAAATTTGATGTTGATACCTCGATCAACCAAGCAAATATTACAATGATTTCTTATATGAAATTAGATCGGATCATGCGCATGACCCAGTGCCAATAAGATGAAGAAAATTTCCGATATGAACATGAAATGCTGTAGTATTTCTTTAATCAGATATTGGAAATGGCATCCCTGCATCCTTCCGAAACGATCGCTTGCACTTTGTCAGCAATCGGTGTATAAATGTAAATTTTAATTTCTACACCTGATATACGAGGGCTGTTCGATAAATTCGTGGACAAGTTAAATAAAACTTATGTCGTTATCGTCAAGCATATTGTTCATATACTAATTTATTCTGTAACATTCCGAATGGATAAAATCAATCAGAGGGTTACTTTTATCTAGAATTAACCGATTAAAATCAACTGTGAACATCAGATTCGAGTCTATATTTAAAGACCCTGATGTTATCACAGAGCTTACCTACCTCCAAGAACATTTTGTCATCACGAGAGCGGACAAAGCCTCAAATAATTACACATTTACTTGCAAAAAGTACTATTTCGACAGTCTTGTTAAAGAGTTGGGTTTAAATTCGACACCTGGAAATCCGCATTACACCCCAACAAACCGTTCTGCCTCTGAAATGTAAACGTCTTCAAATTGAATAGCATCATTTAAGAACAAATAAATTGGCAACGTGGACCAGACATGCACGTTTCGGGTATTTAACCCTCATCAGTGTCATAATAGATAACCACAAATCAGCTCTTGCTTCCTTTGGCTTCGAGCCTACCAATTTAGATTTAGATTTACCGTACTTATACTGCATATCTAAAATGCATAAGAATCCATACAAACAACGTTTCATCGCTGGTTCCTCCAAATGTTCTACCAAATCTGTATCGATCTTACTCACCAAAGTTTTATCTGAAATCAAATTAGGCTTCAAAAATATTGTTCGACAATATATTCTCGCTGTGGTATCAACCAGATGTGGATTTTAAAGAATTCGAAGGAACTTTTAGAACATCTGAAATTCACTCATTTTAGTAGAGTCCATTCGATCAAAGCCTTTGATTTTTTGACACTTTACACTATAATTCCACATTCTAAATTGAAAGAAAGACTCGCACAAATTATAAGTTACGCGTTTACAAGTAAGAATGGTAATCGCAAATACAAATTTATTGTTGTTAACTATGACAAAACCTACTTTGTAAAAGAAAAGTCCGATTCTGAAAATAAGTACACTGAAACAGACATTATTCAGATGTTAAACTTTCTGATCGACAACATTTTAGTGGTGAATTTTGGTTAGCTGAATTCATTCAATGACAAATATGGATAATGACCATATCCCTGTATACAGCACAAAATCGATAATTCAAAAATCAGAAACCGAAGGCATACAAAATCAGGACAAAACAGGAACCAAAGCAAACAAACAAAAACTTTCACCATATGAAAAGAAGCGAACTCCCGATATGAGAGTGAGACCAGTTGCCCAGGAAGAGTAAGCATCTCCTTCTTGCATGCAACACTCGCCGCTTCAATTTGGTAGAACTGTCACATCCGGTAACTTCCATTTCGGAAGACATAGAGTACAATCTTTGGTTGGATGGATCAAATGGTCCATGACAGAATATCACCCACCATTCTGGAGAGTGGGACATCATAGTGAATGACGAGCTCCCCGTATCGACCGTAGAACTTCCTCAGTGACGATGTTAGTCGGTCACAAACATATCCCTGACTGAGAAGTTTATCTGAAAGACGCCTAGCTCTCAGAACAAAATCCGTATATTTGGTACTTGCTCTGGCATAGCGTATCAACTGAGATATGAACACGCCATGAGCAGGCGATGAAGGGATGTTGCTACTCAGAAAAGGAAAGTTTGTAATGCTGAAATTGAAGACGTCACGTTTGTCATAGAGTGAGGTGTTCATATGACCATCAGTGTCGTAGGACAACATTATGTCCAAATAGGATGCTGAATTATTTGTCTCTGTAGTTTCTTTGACTTCAAGCTCTGAAGGATAGATACTGCTCAGGTAATCCGCGAATTTTGGATTATTGATGGACAACACATCGTCTTTGTATCTGTAAGTGAAGTTGAAGTCAGAAGCTAAGTATCTTTTCCCTTCAGAGACCAGAGATTGAATGAATTCAGCTTCGTACGAGTAAAGGAAAATGTCGGCAAGAAGTGGGGCACAATTGGTCTCCATTGGAATTCCGACAATTTGCTGGAAGACCTTTCCTCCAAACACCACTAAAATGTTGTCGATCAGAAAGTTTAACATCTGAATAATATCTGTTTCAGTGTACTTATTTTCAGAATCGGACTTTTCTTTTACAAAGTAGGTTTTGTCATAGTTAACAACAATAAATTTGTATTTGCGATTACCGTTCTTACTTTTAAACGCATTACTTATAATTTTTGCGAGTCTTTCTTTCAGTTTAGAATGTGGAATTGTAGTGTAAAGTGTCGAAAAATCAAAGGCTTTGATCGAATGGACTCTTCTAAAATGAGTGGATTTCAGATGTTCTAAAAGTTCCTTCGAATTCTTTAAAATCAACATCTGGTTGAAACCACTGCGAGAATATACTGTCGAACAATATTTTTGAAGCCAAGATTTGATTTCAGATAAAACTTTGGTGAGTAAGATCGATACAGATTTGGTAGAACATTTTGAGGAACCAGCGATGAAACGTTGTTTGTACGGATTCTTATGCATTTTAGGTATGCAGTATAAGTATGGCAAATCTAAATCTAAATTGTCCATGTCGAAGCCAAATGAAGCAAGAGCTGATTTGTGGTTATCTATTATTTCAGAGGCAGAAAGGTTTGGTGGGGTGTAAGTGGGATTTCTGGTCTTTTCTTTGGTCTCTGATGGGAAAAGATACTTAGCTTCTGACTTCAACTTCACTTACAGATACAAAGACGATGTGTTGTCCATCAATAATCCATAATTCGCGGATTACCTGAGAAGTATCTATCCTTCGGAGCTTGAAGTCAAAGAAATTACAGAGACAAATAATTCAGCATCCTATTTGGACATAATGTTGTCCTACCACTGATGGTCACATGAACACCTCACTCTATGACAAACGTGACGACTTCAATTTCAGCATTACAAACTTTCCTTTTCTGAGTTGCAACATCCCTTCATCGACTGCTTATGGAGTAGTCATATCTCAGTTGATACGCTATGCCAGAGCAAGTACCGAATATACGGATTTTGTTCTGAGAGCTAGGCGTCTTTCAGATAAGCTTCTCAGTCAGGGATATGTTTGTGACCGACTAACATCGTCACTGAGGAAGTTCTACGGTCGATATAGGGAACTCGTCAAACACTATGATGTCCCACTCTCCAGAATGTTGGATGATATTCTGTCATAGACCATTTGAACCATCCAACCAAAGATTGTACTCTATATCTTCCAAGATGGAAGTAACCGGATGTGACAGTTCTACCGAATTGAAGCGACGAGTGTTGCATGCAAGCAGGAGATGCTTACTCTTCCTGGGCACCTGGTCTCACTCTCATATCGGGAGTTCGCTTCTTTTCATATGGTGGAGGTTATTGTTTGTTTGCTTTGGTTCCTGATTTATCCTGATTTTGTATGCCTTCGGTTTCTAATTTTCTGAATTATCGATTCTGTGCTGTAAACAGGGATATGGTCATTATCCATATCTGTCATTGGATATTGTTATTGTGCAAATTTTAAAGCAATAGATCAATTATGTTTTTCTTAAGGAGTGACTTCGGAAAGCGGCACAGTCAATGTCCTCCAAAGCAACGTCACGCAATACGGAGTAATCATCATTTTTTACCTTTTGTTCTGTCTCTAAATTTGACATCATATTGGCGCATAAGTCATTTATTGTATGTCAATTGGCTCAAAAATTCATAATACAGAATAAACTAGGTAATAATGCTCTCAAATTATTCCCTAGTCCTATTCTATCGGTTCACAGAAGACGCATTCAGAATTTCATTTTAGAACGTATGGACCACTCGGTTTTGCTTTCTCAGGTAGTCCAAACCATCCTCTTTGAATGATTTTTATTAAATTATTATCTTCTGTGTAAATTGAAGGCATATTGACGTGCGCTCGAAACATTTTCTTGCGTTCCATAGCCATTTTACTCATATATAATGTCTTTTGTGGAGGTTGTATCGGCTGGAATAACAGATCATTGATTTCACGTTCTTCAAAAATGCAGGAAAACGTCGTTATGTCAACGTATACGTATTGATGGCGCTTCTTGTAACAGTGATATCTAAATATCAATGCATTGTAAAAAGTTCAAACTTAAGTATGATAACTTTCAATTACTGTCGAATAATAAGTAAATAGATTGACTTTCTCGGCGTCCGCATTTAGAAATAATAAAGGAATTATGCGCGTGTACACAATTTTCTATATCTCAGTTTTCGTACTGCGCCGCTAAACGTCACAGCACCTAATTTAAGATAATTATTAAAATGACATATTTTTTCAGTACATGTAACCTTGATATTGTATGAATTGATTATAATAAACCTCATGAATGTATTGTGAGAAAATTGTACAGTTACTGTCACGCATTTCTAAAATATTGCGATTATCTACGAACTTTGCGGAAAACCCTCCTATATACAATTTTGAAAAAAAAATTATTTACACCGATGACCTCTAAAGATGTTTTTGCTGCCTGATGTCACGAAACAGTATATTGTTTTAAAAGCCTGTCATAATTAAGTCCCTCCTAAACCTTTATTTGTACACTGCTCCCGACTGAACCAGTCACAGTAAAGAGACAGGGTGTGAATTAAAGGCAATTCGAAAGCATATTTTAGGCATTCCGAAGCTCTATTTCATTTTTTCTAATATTTTTCCTTTTCAGACGAAAACACAACTTCATTTGTTTTACCTGAATATACTCTTCAAGTGAAAAGATCTGAATATTTGTCCTAGGGTTATGTACATTTGAAGCTAAAATTTGTTGAGGATGTTGTGTATCTTCATTCAGAATTTCGATGTGGATGTTTTTACGTACAGATTTACGCTTGGTCATGCTCCTGTAACACATTTAATATACCACCGGCACAAGGTGTCCCCAGGTCCATTTCTATCGCAATGTGAGAAAAAAATCACAGACGAAAATCCATTCACTTTAATGATAGAAGAATGATCACATACATTTCAAAATACCTATGTCATGAATATGACATGTATGACAGAGTATCTCAACAAACAGCATGTAATTCAACAGTTTTCTTAGGTAACGGTGAAGACCTGACCTTGACCCTAAGCCATAGTTTCGTAAAAGTCACCACTGTTGATTTTTTGAGAATTGATTTCTGTGATGGAATTCCTAGGATATGAGTAATCATGATACTTTTTTCAGGATATTTGATGATTTAGTAAGACTTGTACGTGGTTAAAAGTCCATATGTTAAAGTATGAAATGTTCTGAGAGCTAGTACACACTTTCTACATTCGGTTTGAGTGAATCTTACATTTGCTGATTTCAATGCAGGAATAACAGGTATTTTTGTGGTCCTGCTTGTTTCATGGAAAATACCGAGAAAACAAACCGATAAACATCATACAAATTAGTTATGTATGGGAAAGGACGATTTTTTCTTGTAATTGTATAGTAACAGATTTTCACAGAATATTTTTTTCAGTTGTTATTTTAGGTGAAAAGGGGACGTTTTGCCTATTTTTGCTCCAATTTCTCCTTTCGGGGGCATGTTTTAAATGTATAATCTCTGGGTTTGTATAGATGAATACTAATTTGTGAAATAGCAGTTTGCTTTTGTAGAGAATTCTTATTTCTGTACAAAAAAAAGTCTGTAAAATGGTTGCTATGGTAACCAAATTAGAAATTGATGTCAACCCTTCTTTCATGCAAGCGAAACAGGGCGCGGAGTCTTTACCGCCACCTTAAGCATATATGCTACTCGGATCAAATTTCCATATGAGGTTCCCAGTGTAACAAAGTACATAATATATAGGTCTTGACCCTGCATTATCTTAATATAACAAACTTTATGAGATTCCAGCAAAATTGAAAATATTTTATTGTCATGAAAATTGATGCTGATTCTATGTTGAACCCTATTTGAGAGAAAACATGTTCAGCCTGTATCTTTAAGGTATCTTTGGTGTACGCCATAATTATAGAGTTAAGAGTTATGGTTAAAACTTAAAAGTGAGTATGCATATATTCAGAAAATGTCATTCTTTGCAAAATAGTGTAAAATCTATAATATATTGGTTTCATGTACCACAGTAACCATTTTTTCAGTTATAGCCTTATTGATGAAATACTGCTTTTAATACCTTGGGATATAGTGTATATGGTTAATGAAGCCCCAATGGGACATGATTTGCTGTTACCATGGCAACAAGTAAACAAAATTGACAAGTAGGCTTTAATTTATCACTTTATATTATATTTGGGTACAACTATATGAAAGTTTCTTTCCTACTGAACATATATGTAAGCTAGGCTTTAGCTACAGTAAGGTAACACAATAAGTTTAACAGCAAAGGCCTTAGGTGGCATGGACCCCTTATCAGCATGATGCGACAATGACTCATTACAAATGATTAACAATAGAGTAAATTCTAGACATCACAGACACGTGATGATAATAATGTAACAAAGAACATATTGGAATATTCTCTAATGAAATAAACATTACATAGTAAGATCTAGGAATAATTATTATAAAATCATTAAATAACATGCCTAAGTACATGTGTAGCTACACATAAATGAAAACTTAAATAATAAATGACCCATAAAACCTCCCCCCTTTAAAAAAGTTTGAATGTCAATGAAAGCTTAGGTGGTAAATTCTGCAAAAATCACTCATGAAACTCTCGATAGTGCATCTGAAATCACATTGTCTTTGCCCTTGATATGGTTAATAATGATATTGTACTCTTGCAACAATACACTCCACCTTGTAAGTCTTTGATTCTTGTTTGACATTTTGTGCAAAAATGTGAGAAGGTTGTGGTCAGTATACACAAGAATGGGATGTAAAGTAACATTCAAATAAACATCAAAATGTTGTAAAGCTAACAATAATGCAAGACACTCTTTTTCAACAGTAGAGTAATTCTTTTGACATTTTGTCAATTTCTTTGAAAAATAACAAACAACTCTTTCTACTGTCGGCGATTTCAAAAATTCGGCGACCGAAAATACCATGATTGATTTCTGCTGGCAAAAGTTTTACTAAAAAAAAATTTCCCTTTTTGAACAAACTTTACGTAAAGTGCAAATATGCAGAGATTAGTATCCCGGATGAGCCCCCAATTCTGTTATGGGTCAGAATACCCCAAAACGCCAGCAAAAATCAGACAAAGACTGAATATAAATTAACAAGTTTAATTATGTACAAAATATATATATCGAAAATGATTACAACTTACAATACAATGTCCTGATAAAATTGTCCGTTACGGTCCACAAAGTCTATCGAATATATGGTTTCCCGTAATCACATACGTTCTCGAAAGCTGGGTGTCCAAACGTAGTTAAATGGATTTAAGTCTCAACAAATAAAATATCCCAGTATATCGAATGGATGAATGAATCGTGTCTACGAATGTGTACGAATGCCCCCTCAACACAGTTCCTAAGAGGTATTTATACTTGATACCAATGAATTAACCAGAAGCTTCTAGAACAATGACTCATTACAAATTATTAACAATAGAGTAAATTCTAGAACACACTAGATCACAGTCATGTGATGATAATAATGTAACAAAGAACATACTGGAATATTCTCTAATCAAATAAACATGACATAGTACAATCTAGAAAGGATTATTATAAAATCATTAAATAACATGACTAAGTACATGTGTACCTACACATAAAGTAAAACTGAAATAATACATGACCCACAACACAATAAAAATCAATTTTAATGAAATCTAAAAAGAGGAGCCATCGAATTCAGTTATGCTCTTATGTAAAGGAAATTGATAGATTATATTACAATTTCATGTAGTCTTTTATCAAAATTAATAAAGATTCAAACCAAGATAAAATTCATGTTTGATGTTGTCCTTTATGTCCCGATTGTGTTTTCCTTTATTATTCAGGGGTTTGTGCTTCCATTATGTCTAGCTATTCTTACTCGTTTGGACATTAACTCGACCAGTCTTAAATTTTAACATTATATATATAGAATAACTGTCTTTTGAAATGCGCGTTAGCGCATTATGAGAAACATAATTCCTGGATCCATTGCAGGTTATCACAGTATAATCACATTCCAAAAGACAGTTATTATATAACAGTTAGACAAATAACTCCGGACTGGACATTTGTCCGGAGTTCAGCCCCCTAAAGCCCTGTAGGTAGGTAGGTTTTGATTATCAGGTGTGGTAGTACAAGAGAAACTTGTTCCACAAAAAAAATTTCACCTGTGCCACCAGGTAAGGCCACCAGAGGTAATTTAAAAAAGATTTCCCACGGGAATTCCCGTGGGAAAAATTTTCCGTCAAAATCCCACGGGAAAAAAATGGATTCCCGTGGGAAAAATTTTCCTGACTTTCATTTCAAGTAAAATACGGGAAAAATTTTCCCGTCATAGAAATTGACAGGAAAAAATTTCCTGTCAATGTATTTTGACGGGAAAAAAATCTGTAGGAAAATTTTTCCCGTCTTCTTAAAAGACAGGAAAATTTTTCCCGTCTCTTTTAAATGACAGGAAAAATTTTCCCGTCATTTTTTCCTGTCAATTATTAAACATGTGAAAAATAATACTGTAAATTAAGATTCTGTGGATATTAAATCTGTAAATCATAATACTTCTATATCAGTATATTATTAAAAGCTATGAATTATAGTATTTTAAGAATGGAAAAAACATAATCCACTATGCTTCATAGGCGAAAACAAAAACTAGTGATTATTAGCTATAATTGCCTTCTCCTTAAAATTTAAGCAAAAAGTAGAAGTTGAGACATTGTTATGGTTCATGTACAGGTAGTTAAATTTTAAAATTAAATAAAAATGAAAATAAGTATTCCTAAATATTTGTGATCATACTGAGGATGTCGAAACATTTATATAGAATTGAGCAGTTATCAACAACCACACAGTAACATTTTTTTCACATGAATTTCGAAGTCCTCATTTTAAAAATTAAATTCGGAGTGTGAATTCTACACTACAATATGCTACTGTAACGTGTAAAAAACTAATTTATGGTGATTTTTTTTTTCAAATATGCAAACTTTGTATTAAAAAGCTAGCTTACCTGCACTTGAAGTTTATGGACATGATGGAGTATGCATTTGTTAATACAACTTTGAAATGATGCCACTTGCAATTTATTAAATCTAATTAGATTGAGCAATCATCACAAGTCTACTATCTGTTTGTTCTTGGTGTTCCTTGTTCATTTTAGAAATTTGAATATACGTACTTCGCAAATGCAGGATTTGTATAGTCTTATAACATTCAGACATTCAAAATGAGAAATCAAATTAAAAACTAAAACATGGTATGAGGGTCCGTGTACTAAACCACAATTCAATTTTCCATTTCGGAAACATTAATGAAAAATTGAAAATTGAATCAATTTTTCATTTTTCATTTTCAATCTAATAAATGAAAAAAGGAAAATTGAACCAATTTTCAATTTTCAAATTTCAAATTGAAAAACGAAAATGGAAAATGGACTCAAATACGCTGTATTAAACCACAATTCAATTTTCCATTGCAAAAGTAAAAAACGAAAATGGAAAATTGAACCCATTTTCAATTTTCAATTTTCATTTTGAAAATGAAAAATGAAAAATTGATTCAATTTTTCATTTTTCATTTTAAAAATGAAAATTGAAAATTGAAAATGGGTTCAATTTTCAATTTTCCTTTTTAAAATTTTATTTTCCTAATGAAAAATAGAAAATGGACTGTAATAGGCTGTACTAAACCACAATTCAACTTTCCTTTTCAAAATCCGTAATGGAAAATGAAAAATTGAGTCAATTTTCCATTTTTACACACCGCGCGCTAATGCAAAAATGAAAAATGAAAAATTGAATCCATTTTCAATTTTTCATTTTTCATTTTCGATTTAACGACACACGACCTGCACACCCCTATCACTATAATCCAGAGGTCCAGCGATTAGCCAATCAGAGCGCTCGTTTCAAACGTAAACTAAAGTATCTATCGGCAGCTTGCCCTTTCTCTCGCTTCGCAAATAAGCATTTGTAGTTGTGGAAATAACATTTTATATGTTTTTAAATTAATTTATGAAATATGTTATCTTAGACAAATAAATTTATGCAGCTCTCTCGTATTTTTATAACAAATCTATATGACAAGGCAATGTGATAAGCATTGTCATGGGGAATATAAAGGATCATGGACTTTACAGTTTCCTTGTGTTATCGCCTTATTTCGAGTGAATCTAACAGAATTGTGCTTTTTTGCATAAAAAGAACTATGGACATTAACTATTATGAATTATACAGAAATCCCTTTTTATCCATCCATAACCCGGTTGACGTCGCTGTATATCCGGTCATACTTTGGATGTTGTACACTATCAGGGGTGGATCCAGAGTGGAAAGCGGGAGAGTGGGGTGTTGCATCGGCCCAAAGGGTCGATCCGAAGCACGAAATGCCCAGTGTAGGAGGGTACGGGAGGTAGAAGTACGGGGGGGCTCCCCGGGAATTAAAAAAAATAGAATAAAATTGTGCGATCTGAAGCATATTTTCTCCTTATTATCTCGAACGTCAGGACCATTTTAGGAATACCAGTTCCAATTAGTAGGGAGAGCCTGGGTTTATCTCGATCTTTTTTTTTCAGATTATTTGTACTTTAATACTTATTGTTTATTTGTCCCCGCAGTTACAGTGTAACATGGACATGAAATTAAAATATTAGTATGATATGGAGTAATATTTGTTTCCTTTATTTTTGTTTGTTTGTTTGTTTTTACATAATTTCCAAGTCCAATGTTTAATAAATGTACATTTCTATGTTTTAAACAAAATTTGAAGACTAAAAAATCCTTCTATAAGCATAAAAGCGTGACGGTTCCTATCCCCGTACCATTTATATGTTTTGTAAATCATTTGACATGTTTATATGATTGTTAATTTTCCGATAAAATGTAGAAATTGAATTGAAAGATATAACTAGTTGGAATAAGGACCAATTTTCGGGCATAAAATGAACAGAAAACCATCTTCGCGATGTGCATTTCAAAACTTTACAATAAATATTGTTTGTACGAACAAATTTAGAACCTAAAAAAATTGGATTTACAACCTCAATAAATTCTCAAATAAGGTATCGATATATGATTGAATACATATAAAAAAATTTCTAATTGGTGAATTCTGCTGAACATTTAGCAATTTCTACTGATGCGTTTGCAGTTTGTTTTTGTTTTTTTCGATTGCTGATGTTACCGAAATTAAAAGAAAACCTAGGGTGGTTTCCATAGGGGGTGGGGTGGTGCCCATGGGGGGTTTCCCATGGTGATTCCCCCCCCACCACCCACCCCCTAAATCCGTCCTTGTACTGTTGGATAGATGTTGATTTCTAGCATCTATAGACAGTATATAATAACTATATATCTGATTTTCATTCCGATATTTTGATAACTTCATGGGAAAATAAATGATAAAGTTCTCTAATAGTATCTTCTTACGCCTGCTGAACAGCGCATGCCTCCATATGACACATGTATTTCAAACATTACTTAAGGACGAAAGACTGTCTCCGCCAATCATTTGGCTTAATTGTTACATGTACTTAAGTTAAAGCGAAGGTTTACATCTTAGACGCGCTAATCACAAAAGTTGAATCAACGCCGATAGACTCTCATCCTCAGCGCCATCTAGTGGAAGTATTCGAAAACGAGGTCATTCTCCATTTTGGAGGTCTGGAAAGACAAGTGTTCTATACAAGAAGAAGGAAGATTCCTGAGAGTTTGACATAGCATAATGTTTTCCCCTCCCACCACACCCATTTCAAAGTTTTATATGTACAAGTATTTTGCAAACAGTTTGTGTATACTGCACAGATTTCACCCAGAACTCTAATAGTTTGTAGAATACTTGTATGGTAGATCGGTGGGGATGAGTTAAAATCGTTACAAGTTCGACACGATTCGCGATAATATTGTTTTCATGGTAATATAATGTAAAATTTTATCACCTCTACATGGTATCTACATGATAGATTTACTGTAGTAGTGACATTGTATATTTCTTGAATAATATTTAGTTTCTTAACAAGTACTATCAGGGACGTACAGTATATATACCATGATATACGTGCCTGGAACTACATTATTGTATTTTGTTTCTTATATAAATTTATTCTATACATATATACCTGTATTTTAATCAGTAATAATCAAATATTCTTGCACATTTTGCATATCAAAATATATGGTAAAAAAAAAAGGGGGGGGGGAGGGGAAGGGGTTGAGCACTTTCCCGGATTTTCACTAAAATATTAGTTTTCCGTCTATTATATTGATTGATCAGTGCCGGGGCGTAGCTTCGATGTGGACGGCTATCAGGGGCCGGCGGGCCTAAATCCTCAAATGGGGGGGGGGATTGCATAATTATACACTTTTTGTGGAATGACTCGCAAGGCCCAAGTCTATGTGGGGAGGGTATATAGATGGAAGATGATTTCCCTCTCAATGGAAAGGAGTTCGGAGGCCTCCCCGAGAGGATTTTGAAAAAAAGTCAAGCAAATCTGTACCCTCTGTCCCATGAATGCGTCCTGTCATGGTTTGGCAAACCTACAAACGGATAACTTTGGCGAAAAAAAAATTGCAAGTAACATTCTTCAGGGAAAAAATATTTAAACCGATAGATTTAAAAATCAAAATATGGGGAATATAAAAAGATTTCTAAAAATGCCATATGGCAAAATAGCGCTCAATTTATTCATATATGCAAATGTATTCATATGACGATTATATTACGTCATATACCTATATTTGAAACGCGCCAAATCTCAAACAAGAATGACCCGACATGCCAGGAAAAACAATACATTTTAAATACATCAGATCAAATAAATGCAAAGAGCAGAATGCGCCCATGGTAAAATACAACTGTTTCTAATCTATTTAAGCTTATTTATTACCAAAACATTTACCCACTCTACGTATGAACACAAGATTATCTTTATCCTGTCAAAGCCGAAAAAGTGAATCCATCAATATGACAGGCCTATTTCTCAAAATATCGATTTTTCAACCCAAAAGTGACAGAACTTAATTTCATTTTATGATTCTCATGTTGACAAAATCCGGAATTTGATATCGCGATCTATCCGAAACCATGTGGACAAATACACAGCTCCTAAGATTTCCTACTGATAAACAAAGTTAAAGTGCGGCTAGTGACAAGTTTTGGACTTTTTTAACATTGGGGGTATGGGCAGTATCGCCTCGAATTTTCACCTCAAAAGTGACAGAAGTAAAAATTCGTTTAATTTATCAAAGATGTGGATTTATAAATTCAGATTTTTATAGAGTTTCTTCCTATATGTGGAAAAATTTGATTGGTGTCTTGAAATCGTGAGTATTCTCAATTTATTATTTGCTCCCCATAGACTCCTATAGTAAGAATGTGAAGACTACGGAATCCAATATGGCCGCTATGCAAATTAGGAAATTGAGCGCTATTTTGCCATATGCTCGGATTACACCATTTTGTCATAAGAATCCGAAAATTTCGCAAACGATTTTAGATTTTTTTTGGGGGGGGGGGGGGATGTCTATTTGTTCATATTTTTTTCAAGATATACAAGGCTTATTGAATCGATTTATTTTGATTTTGACCATGCATAGCACCATTACCTTTAAAATGGGCTCGAGAATCGATCATGCTCGCTTGATGTCAGTAACGCTCCGCGTGCAAACAACGTCTACCCCTGTCTTAATCCAATTTTCTAATTAGCAGTGACTCTGTGTATCGAAACAAGTATTCATATTCAATGTCTTTTAAAACGCCATTATTTAAAGCGTGTTCACGTTGCAGACCCGTTGGCCTTCACAATAAAATCAACAGAAAGTCTGAAATATGGGCTAGTTTTATGTTACTTTCACGGTGTCTTCACTAACATATTTCATAAAGAAGATATATTTTGTTCTACAGTACTATGGAGTAGACGTGATTACGGGTCGCTCCGCTGATTTTGAGATTTATAAATAAGTTTTAAAATGGTTTCGTAGAGTTTCAGCACAATACTTTACAATATGTTTGTAAATAAATTGTATGGTGGAGTTTGATGGCTATAAGGGAAGGTTGGAGGCAATTAAAACACACACCCATATTTCATAATTTTTATCTAAAAACATATAAAATGTTATTTCCACAACTACAACTGTTTATTTGCGAAGCGAGAGAAAGGGCAAGCTGCCGATAGAAACTTTTGTTTCATTTGAAACGAGCGCTCTGATTGGCTAATCGCTGGACCTCTGGATAATAGAAATAGGGGTGTGTAGGTCGTGTGTCGTTAAAACGAAAATGAAAAATGAAAAATTGAAAATGGATTCAATTTTTCATTTTTCATTTTTGCATTAGCGCGCGGAGTGTAAAAATGGAAAATTGACTCAATTTTTAAATTTCCTTTACGGATTTTGAAAAGGAAAATTGAATTGTGGTTTAGTACAGCCTTTTACAGTCCATTTTCTATTTTCATTAAGGAAATAAAATTTTAAAAAGGAAAATTGAAAATTGAACCCATTTTCAATTTTCATTTTTAAAATGAAAAATGAAAAATTGAATCAATTTTTCATTTTTCATTTTCAAAATGAAAATTGAAAATGGGTTCAATTTTCCATTTTCGTTTTTTACTTTTGCAATGGAAAATTGAATTGTGGTTTAATACAGCGTATTTGAGTCCATTTTCCATTTTCGTTTTTCAAATTGAAATTTTAAAATGAAAAATGGAAAATTGATTCAATTTTCCATTTTTCATTTACTAAATTGAAAATGAAAAATGAAAAATTGATTCAATTTTCCATTTTTCATTAACATTTCCAAAATGGAAAATTGAATTGTGGTTTAGTACACGGACCTATGAGAGTATTTTTTATCTTTAGGTAAGTATAGTTAATAAGCTCTCAGTGCGCATTTTTTTCCATATAAATTTGGCAGTTACCAGGAAAAGGTTGTTTCTGGATTCAAATAAAAGTCAACATCAGGACTGAGGAGTCAAAAGTGCTAGCCAATCAGAACCCTTGGCAACAACTATGATAAACAGTTCTTGCTGGGAAACAAAATCAAGTCACTTCTTTCTGAGAAGTTTGGTGAAATTATTAACTGAAGAGAAGTCAACTAAAGTCTTCCGAGAAATTCTTGTCAGCTGCAGGGATATCTATTACTAACAAACAGAAATATTGAAATGTTTCTAAGTGTCAATAAATCTGTCTAGATAAACCAAGAGAGCAGCTAACAGTACATGATTTAAAAAAAATGTTTTTCATAAAAAACAGATGTCTCCCCCTCCCTCTAAGTTACTTTGATCTTAGGCCACGATAAAACCTTTGAGTCATGGGCAACATCATACTTAAACATGAAAATGATTCATTACATTGTTTGAGGAAAAGCCTAAACATGATTAGCATATACAATTTCATTATAAGCATACTTTAAGAAATTGACTGTGGTCACATGACCTTGGATATAGGTAATTTGAAACCTACACTCACTGACGAGAGTTAAGTACTCGAAACGTGCATGTCTGGTCCACGCTGGAAATTTATCTGCTTTTAAATGATGCTATCGAATTTGAAGACGTTTAGCATTGTAGGAATCATGAGCAACAAAAAACTAAATTAGTGATTGGATACACGGTTCAAAATATAAAGCCTAAACATGATTAGCATAGACAATTTCAGCCTGGACATGATTAGCATAGACAATTTCAGCCTGGACATGTTTAGCGTATAAAATTTCATTACCAAAGTAAGAAGCGACCTTAATCATGTGACCTTGGAACAGTGTGATAAGAAACATTTAGTCCTGAGAAACAAGATACTAAAATATTAAAACAATTGTAAGAAAGACAATATTAGTATATTTCATTAAAAAGAACTAAATGATCTTAGCCTTGGGCACATGACCTTGGGTCAAGATGATAAGAAACTCTCAAATCCTGAGCAACAGCATACTAAAGTATCACAGCGATCCAGTATACAATTCCACAGATATAGCCCAGACTCAAAAGCATTTACAATGAAAATGTAATACTTGACCTTGACCTTAGCCATATGACCTTTGATCAAGGTGGTGTGAAACATTGGGGTCATCAGCACCATCATACTAAAATATGACGTGATCCGATCACGGTTCAAAAGATTAAGCCAGGACATAATACACGTAACAAATACAATTTCATTTAAAATATACTAATTGACCTTGACCTTGGTCTCATGACCTTGAGTCAATGTGATGTGAAACCTTTACGTGATAAGCAACAACATACTAAAATATGACGGTGATCTGATAAATAGTTAAAAGAGATACAGCCCCACAAGGGTAGCATGTACAATTTCATTTTAAAAATGTACTTATTAACTTTGACCTCGATCAAATGACCATGGGTCAAGGCGAAACCTTTTGGTCATTAGCAAATATACACTTAAACTTGAAAGCAATCCATTATGCGGTCCAAGGGATAAAGTCGAGACAAGAAAATATGTACAATTTGATTACAAATGTAGTATATGACCTTGACCTTGGTCACATGACCTTGGGTTAAGGTGATGTGAAGCCTTCAGGTCATAAGCAACAACATACTAAAATATGAAAGTGATACGGCAAACAGTTCAAGAAAAATAGCCCTGACAGGAATGTATGTACAACTTCATTAAAAATGTACTACGTGACCTTGACCTTGGTCACATGACCTTGGGACAAGGTGATGTAAAGCCTTTGGGTCATAAGCAACAACATACTAAAATATGAAAATGATCCGGCAAACGGTTCATGAGATATAGCTCAGACAGGATTGTATGCATAATTTCATTAAAAATGCACTAAGTGATCTTGACTATGGTCACATGACCTTGGGTCAAGGTGATGTGATTCTTCGGGTCATAAGCAACAACATACTAAAATATGAAAATTATATGACAAACAGTTCAAGAGTTATAGCCTGGACAGGAATGTATGCATAATTTCATAAAAAATGCACTATGTGACCTTGACCTTGGTCACATGACCTTGGGTCATGGTGATGTGAAATGTCGGGTCATAAGCAACAACATACTGTACTAAAATATGAAAGTGATCCGGCAAACGGTTCAAGAGATATAGTCCACACAGGAATGTATACATAATTTCATAAAAAATGCACAAAGTGACCTTGACCTTGGTCACATGACCTTGGGTCAAGGTGATGTGAAACCTTCGGGTCATAAGCAACAACATACTAAATATGAAAGTTATCGGGCAAACGGTTCAAGAGATATAGCCCGGACAGGAATGTATGCATAATTTCATTAACAATGCACTTAGTGACCTTGACCTTGGTCACATGACCTTGGATCAAGGTTATGTGAAACTTACGGGTCATCAGCAACAACATACTAAAATATGAAAGTTATCGGGCGAACGGTTCAAGAGACATAGCCCGGACAGGAATGTATACATAATTTCATTAAAAATGCACTAAGTGACCTTGACCTTGGTCACATGACCTTGAGTCATAGACATGTGAAACCTTCAGGTCATAAGCAACAACATACTAAAATATGAAAGTGATCGGGCAAACGGTTCAGGAGATATAGCCCGGACACGATGTGTGACAGTCGGACAGACGGACGACGAAGGCAAAACCAATATGTCTCCTCACCGTTGGGGGGAGACATAATAATGATAAGACCTCACTTGTTCAAGCAATATACTTTAATAGTTCAGTGTTTTATCATGTTCTTATTATATCCTTATTATAAAATTTTCGTAAGAATTTCCTCATTTCAGTGTTCAGTCCAGATTTTTGAGATTGTTAGATATTTAATTGAACATGTTATACTCGCATATTAGTTGGTACCGTAAAATACCCCGTCACGACGCGCAGAAAACAATGAACTGTGGTTACGGAAATATTTATCTTGTATCTTAGGACAATATCTTAATGAATAGATTTTATAGGAAAACATTATAACATTTCATTTTAAACATGTTCAATAAAATAAACATTTCATACTTAACCAGCGATAAAAGTTGAGACGTAACGTGTACTTTTTACGGAAAGAAGGCGGCGATTTTACCCAAAGTAAAAGACGAGAAATCACCAGCCGCTGGACCTTAATGAGAACACTGCATTTCATTAAAAGTCACTAGCCAGTCGGGCTAGTTCAGCATCAAATTTTGGTAGCCCGAGGAAATAACTTGTAGCCAGGGCGGTCGGGCTAGTGAGTTTTGACGAAGATTGTAAGTCCCCTACCGGCGGCATATATTTATGTCCTGCAACTCTGTCTATGAATTACTCTTCAATTAAACATGAGTTTTAATTAAACTCACTGTCTGTGCAGCTCAGTTCTGAGGTTTTATCTTCTTTATCCATTCGAAAAAGAGGTCAAGCGTGACGAAAGTTAAACTTGCTCTGTAACTATCCACGACTTAGCTAAGTATCAAATTTTACCTCAATATCTCTATTTGTTGCAGAAAAAAGTCTGGAAAACTGACAAAAACTGAATTGTGCAAGTCATCAAGGGGGATAACTCCTCGAAAAATAGGTCAAGCGTGACGAAAGTCGAACTTGCTCTGTAACTATCTAAGACCAAGCTGTGTATCAAATTTCATCTGAATATCTCCCTCCGTTGCAGAAAAAAGTCTTAAAAACTGATAATCGGACAGACGGACATGACGGACAGAAGATTGACAGACAGACCGAGAGAAAACTAAGAGTCCCCTTCGGCGTTGCTGGTAAGGGACTAAAAATATATGCTTTTAGAACTTCTTGACCAAAATATAACTAAAATGTAAAAGTTCAAGGTCAGGGTCACTAGGTCAAATGTCTTGGAATCAAAATGTAGTGATTGATATGATGAATATATGTACGAAATATTTTAAAAAGCCCTATCACTTATACCTGAAGAGTTACCTGCTTTAAGAACTTCTTAACCGTATGGACAGACGGGGTATTTCATATATATCCGTCTCCCCCAAACTTTGTTTACATGTAAATGGGGGTATAATTTATTAAACATCAGCATCTGTAAAGATGATTGAGATATCCCTAAATTGTATTTTCATTTAAGTAGGTCAAACTTCAAGGCCAAGGACAATGGTCACATTGTCATGTAGGCAGTCCATGTGTGATATAATAAAGCTGTATGATATCTAGTATACTATTGACAAGGATTTATTATCTGAAAACATGTCTAGTACAATAAAATTTGTACTATAAATTGAAACATATATTTCAATATTGAAAATGGTATATAAAACTAGACTATGTTGCCTGCCATCTGTTTGACCAAAATTATGAGACCTTGACCTTCATTGTGTGTTGAGCCTCCCCTCAAAAATTAAGAATTGAAAGAAATTAGCTGTTTCGCTACGCTCGCCAGATGCATCATATTTCAAACAATTTGATGCCTCCTTTCTTATAAAATTGACTAAAAATACATTTCAGTACTGCCTTCATCAAACAACATGGTAATTCATGGTCAGATAATTTTCTTTTTTTTTTCTGTCGAGGGGTAGGGCTTTCCCCAGATTCCCTCCCCTCACTAGGATTTTGTCCTGGACCCACTGTGGCGGAGGACTTTTGATATATTCCAAGCCCCATCTAAACTCAAATCCTGTATCTGCCCCTATTGGTGCATAGAAGTTCTTTATCAAAGGCATGGCTCAATAACATAAGAGGAAGACCAGCAAATCATTGGTTTACAAATGATTCAACTTAAATTCTACCCAAATACATTTATATGAAAGCGTGACAACCAGACACATGGTTTAACTTTAGTCCCCCCCTTCTCCATGGTAATAGACCCCCTTGATTTGCCACTGATATATAACACTACTAATCATGCTAATATTAGTATTGTGTTGGTGTGAAATGAAGCATTTTACATTCATAAATAATACTTTGTAGTATGTATAAATAAACATTCCCATCAAAATTGAACTATCACAAATACTAGTAAACCCTAAACTGCTAAAGACTGCATGGCGGGGTTGTGAAGCGCTAGTTCTTTTTGATGAATACTTTATCTACCGTTTTGTTATAATTGTATAAGGAGTCTACCAGTGAAATACATGTATTAAAGCAGTATACCACTTCTTATTCAAGAGATGCAGCTAATTTTAAGGTCAAAATCACAGTCATAAATGAAAGGTTCAAGGTCAAGGTCAGTCTCAATTGCATGGCTTTGTTATATAGAATGTAATGTAATATATATAGTCATGAGAAACAACATTACTAAAATATGACCAGAAGTCTCTGATGAGACTGAGGCTCTCCTGGTTGTTTGCTTAAATTAATCTAAGTGACACACCAATTTTCCAAGACCCTGGGGATCAGGGGCTAATACAAAATACAAGACCAGAAAATGATTAATGTAATAAAAAAAGAATTACTCTCTATCAATTATACTTCTGAGAATTTGTGCTCAAAAGATTACATAGAGTAGTAGTGTAAGACGCACCGCTGGCCCGATTGGTGTTTTGGCGGGAAAAACTTCGGCTGTCCGGGTCGGGAAACCGCACGTGCAGCTATGACGTCATGATAACGTCAGAATTATGACGTCAGGTAGACAATGACGTCAGTATTATGACGTTGTCTTCACTATGACGTCTGAATTATGATGTCAGGTATACAATGACGTCAGTATTATGACGTTGTCTTCACTATGACGTCAGTATTATGACGTCAGGTATACAATGACGTCAGTATTATGACGTTGTCTTCACTATGACGTCGGTATTATGACGTCGTATTCAATATGACGTCAGTATTATGACGTGAGTTTTATAACGTCATTAAATTTTTTTAGTACAATAAATGTCAGTCACCTGGCTGCCTGCCAAAATTATGACGTCATAGATGGCACATAATATTAAAGGCGGTCAGTACAATAATGTCGGTCACCTGGCTGTCTGCCCAAACTATGACTTACATCATTGTTCAATCTTATTGACATAAATATCCTTGTACGACTTTAAGTGCACTTGAACGACCTTTCGTGTCAACTGCACGTGTTGCTTTGACTTTCAAACAACCATTCGTGTCAACTGAACGTGCTACTTTGACTTTCAAACAACCTTTCGTGTCAAAAGCACGCGCTGGCAGCTTGCCAGTAAGAAGTGTATAGCAGTGTCAAGAACCTATGACGTCATTTTATCCTGCACCTGCAACATTAACTTTGAAACGACCTTTCGTGTCAACCGCACGTGCTACTTTGACTTTGAAACGACCTTTCGTGTCAACGGCACGCGCTGGCAGCTTGCCAGTAAGAACTTTCTAGAAGTGTCAAGAACATATGACGTCATTATAGTCGGTCACCTGGAATCCTGCCAAGAAGTATGACGTCATGGATGGTGCGCTGTAAAAATGTCAGTAAGTACGATAAAGTCAGTTACCTGGCATCCTGCCAAGAAGTATGACGTCATCGATGGCGCGCTATTAAAAGTCAGTCAGTGCGATAAAGTCAGTCACCTGGAATCCTGCCAAAACTATGACGTCATCGATGGCGCGCTATTAAAAGTCGGTCAGTACAATAATTTCGGCCACCTGGAATTCTGCCAAAATTATGACGTCATCAATAGAACGCTTTAGAAAAAAATGGTTAGTACAATAAGGTCAGGCACTTGACTACTTAAGCAAGAACATGTTAGGTAATATAACTGTCCCATTGAAATTTAGAGTCATGGATGTAAAACTCAAGGTCATAACCAAGGTAAAATGACATGTGATCTCGTGATCAGTCACGTGACCGAATGTTCTTGAATTACCTATGTATATATATACCCAAATTTTCATAGACCAAACATTTTATCCTTGACAAGAGACCGAGATGGCTGCTAACAAGAAAACTATTGCTGATATCAGAGAATACTATGACATCAATGTCAACAAAGCCTACCAGTCCCGCAAGTTTAGGACTATGGGGAAGAAGTATACAGTCCAGTTCAAGGACATGAGTAAAGACATTTCTCCCACAGAATTTCCTAAAGTACTGCCAAACATCATGAACACTTTGGTAGACGATTTGAAGAACGAGAACAACATCAAAGATGCTGATTACGTACGGGCCATTGTACACCACCCTTCTTTGAAGTCCGAAATTTGGATCCCGTTTTCTCAAAGCACGGAGATGTCCGGCGACGCCATTTTGCAGGAAGTCCAGAAGGTCCAGCAATCGAACGAGGATTTCAAAATGGAGGACGGCCAGACTACCATAGACTTGCTCCATGTTGAGATGCCCAAGGGGAGTGGTGGAAACAGTAGGAAACATCTGCACAAGACCAAGAAAACTTTAGAAAAGGAAAGAAGTCCATAGTCTGCATCGTGAATGATAAGGACCATATGTGTTTAACCCGAGCCATTGTCGTAGCAATTGTCCATGCCAACAAACCTGAGAAAAGACTCAGAAGAATGGAATAAAGAGTGGAAGCACATCAGACAATCTAAGAACTACAAGCTACAAACAGAGCGAGCCAAAGCTTTATGCGACCAAGCAGGGGTCTCAAGTGAACATGGTTGCGGACCAGCTGAATGGGAGAAGTTCCAGAGAGTCCTTATGCCAAACTACAGACTGAAAATCTACCAACAGAATCCTGTTGCCAAAACTCTGAAATTTGACGTTCTGTACAAGTAAGTATTTTGTGTATTTTTGGTGAATGTTAAGGAAATTAATTTGTTGGTGTTTCCATGTACTTAATATTTTTTTCTCTTAACAGAGGAACGGTATCCAACGAGAGGATCCAACCCAAGTTCCTGCATATTTTGTACACCGACAACCACTACGATGCCGTCACCTCCATGCCTGGTCTGGTAGAATGCCAATACTACTGTTACTTCTGTGATGTGGGATACTCTCACATGGAAGGGCATAGAAGTGTCTGTCCCATCAGATGTTACTGGTGCCTTTGTTCACCCCAGTGCCCATGGGAAGACGCTAACGTGGAATGTAACAGTTGTGGCGGTAGCTTCCATAGTCTGAGATTAATAGCGTATGCGATTTGATGACTAGATGTGAGGAATGCGGTAGCTGGATTACAAAGCGTTTGAAACCTGTCCACAAATGCGCCGATAAAGATCACTACTGCAGCATCTGTAAGGAACAGGTGGGAGAGGGACATTTGTGTTACGTGCAGACGGTACCCATCCCGAAAAAGAAGAGGAGCGACCTGTACATCTTCTATGATTTTGAGTGCACACAGGAAACTGGAGACATATCCCCAACTTCTGCGTGGTTCACCGGGCCTGCGAAGCTTGCATCAATATGCCTATTGAAGAGTACTGTCAGAAATGTTCTAACCTACCGGGAGGCGGGCGAGAAGTCATCTTCAAGGGAGAGACTACCTTGAATCAAAAAGAAAGGAGGGGATCTCCAACAACACCTAGCTGCAGCATCAACAGCAGCCTCCCAAAACACCCACTGTAAAACACAAAAATGACACGCATAGAAAGAGACGCAGTAGTACAATGAACGTCAAATCACAGAAAAACATAAAACACAAATGACTACACATAAACCAACGAGACCAATGGGCAAACGGTGCCGACTTATGACGGCCATCTGCCTAGTCAGTAGCAGACGGTGTGGTTATCCTGGATTACGTGCGCACAACCCTCCCACTATTCCGATTACCCAGAGGTCTCGAAGAACGTACAATTGTGGTGTAAAACAACCTCCTCACTGTCAGATGACCACGCACAAACAAGACCGCAAGACGCAGGGGCCCAAGCAACACAGATGAATATGTAAATTGATATAAAAAGAGGGCATGCGTAATACGACCTGTGCTCTGCCGGCTGTAGCGAGCTAATGTATGTTATCACCCGAGGAGTCCGACTGACATTCAGAGAGGACAGGTGGTCGGGGCCCTGTCTTCTCTAAAGAGGTTTGGACAGGGCCCGTCATGGAGTCCCGTCGTCACAGTCAGTCAGCGTGCAAGTATTAAGGATGCGCTGGTACAAGACTGTAGATTGGTCAAGCACCAAGCCTAGTGTCCGTCTGGTGACATTAGGATCATATCCACGGTATAAGAGGCGTTTGATGACTCTGACGCATTTTCGATAGTAATTCTGTCTACCTTTGATCCTTCTAATTTTGTTGATCATGTCACCATAAAATGCAGGTTGCGAAATACCCAAAGTAATATACTCTGTTGCTTGTATGGGTCCGAATTTCAAAAGTAGTTGACAATAATTTTTGTAAAATTTCCAGAATGTCTTGACAAGTTTGTGAAAGCGAAAACCTTGACCTAAAAGTTTCTTTGTTATTTGTAAATTTCTATCATGAAAATCCAAAACATCAGTACATGCTCTAGCATACCGGATGAGCTGCGAAATGTAGATACCATAAGACGGTAATCTAGGAACATCACCGTCAAGCCAGGGAAAATTTACTATATTGAATCCAAAGTCATCTCTTTTGTCATACACCCTTGTATGAATCTCTCCATTAATAATTTTGATATTCAGGTCCAAAAATGGTGTTTCTGTGTTTGTGACGTTCGCCTTGTTTAGAGTCAGTTCCTGTGGATAAATGACATTTTTATACTTTTCAAAAACAGGATTGTCGATAGTAAGGATATCATCCAGGTACCTAGAAGTACCATTGAAACATTTCACATCATCATGTTTTCTTTGTTTTTGAAGATTTTGGATAAATTCTTTTTCATACGCGAATAAAAATAAATCTGCAACAAGAGGCGCACAATTAGTACCCATAGGGATCCCTACAACCTGCTTGTAGAGATTCTCACCAAATCTTACATAAATTCATGGTTTGGTTATTTAGCACCTGTTCCACTGACGGCAAGACCAAAAAGATGTGTCACGAAGGGGCCACAGCCATCGCCCACAACATGAAGGGATACGATGGACAGCTTATCCTACACTTCTTAGTCAACCGAGCTTGTATCAAACCAGATGTAAGTTTGTTTTGTTTGTTTTTACTTTTTTTATCATTGATTTTGTTTTTCTACAAAAGAATGCAAACACTCAAAAACTTTTTTTATACAGGTACTAATGAATGGCGCAAAAATCATGACCATGTTTGTGCATGGAGTAAGATTTGTGGACTCCTACAACTTTCTACCCGATGCCTTGAGCCGTCTACCATCTGCCTTTGGACTGACCGAGTTGAAGAAGGGTTAATTCCCTCACCTGTTTAACACTACAGCAAACCAAAACTATGTAGGACTGTATCCACCCATCGAAACCTACATACCCGACGGGATGAGAGGTAAAGCTAAAGAGGAGTTCCTGGCCTGGTACAACGACAAAGTACAGAGGAGAGAGGAGTTCAACTTTGCCAAAGAGATGGAGGAGTATTGTCGATCGGACGTGGACATCTTGAGACGTTGCTGCGGTAAATTCAGAGGCACCCTCCTGTCCCTCGTCAAAGTGGACCCGTTCGTGGAATGCATTACTTTTGCCAATACAGCCAATCTAGCTTTCCGCCGCATTTTCATGCCGAGAAAAACTGTAGCCATCTTACCCCCGGAAGGGTACTCACCCGAGCGGAAGTACTCCATCAAAGCTTTGAGATGGTTGAGATGGATTGCGTACAAGACTAACAACGACATCCGCCATGCCAGGAACGGAGGAGAGATGAAGATAGCTCACCTGTACGTCGACGGCTACAACATGAACATGCAGACCGTCTACGAGTTCTACGGGTGTTTCTAGCACGGTTGTCCCGAATGCTTTCCCAACATGAAATTAGAAGAACATCCGGTCAGACACGACTGTACCTTTCAGCATCTGTACCAAGCCACCCAGGACCGTCAGAACTTATTTAACCAATTAGGATTTAGAGTAGAACACATTTGGGAGCACGAGTACGATCGCCGGTGTAAGGAGGATCCGGAAGTCGGAGCGTTCGCCAAGCAAATGGCCGAGGAAATCGTGGTCCCCTTACAACCCAGAGATGCTTTATTTGGAGGTAGAACCAATGCCACTAGACTCTACTGCAACGAAGGAGACATGTGTTACATCGATGTCTGCTCCCTCTACCCCTCTGTGTTAAAGTACGACACCTTTCCTATCGGACATCCGGTTCTGATTTCCGAGAACTTTGACGACATCAGAGAATACACAGGCTTAGTCAAATGCCGAATCATACCACCACGCAAGTTATATCATCCGGTATTACCTTACCGTTACGGAGGTAAATTACTGTTCCCCCTCTGTCGCACCTGAGTGGAGATGAAGGAAGAGATAGGTCCGAACTACCGATGTCGACACCACGAGAATGAACGAGCACTGACCGGTACTTGGGTGATCGAGGAAGTCAAGATGGCTTTGGAAATGGGTTATGTCATGGACTGTATCCACGAAGTTTGGAATTTTCCTCAGACCTCCAGGTCCCTGTTCAGGGGTTACATTGACACGTTCCTGAAAATTAAGCAGGAAGCCAGTGGATACCCACCAGGATGCGATAGTTTGAAACAGAAAATAGAGTTTGTCCAGGAAGTGTTCAGAAGAGAGGGGATAAAACTACAGGTTGTCAAAAAAAAATCCGGTCTTGCGCACCATCGCCAAGATGTGCCTGAATTGTTTGCGGGGAAAATTTGGACAGAGACAACAACTGACTCAGAACAAGTAAGGTTTTATTTAAAATCTTAAATCATATTTTGTATTATCTTTTATTAAAATTTTATTTCAATAATAACAATTTGTACATTTACAGGTACTTGTCGAATCGTGGTGAACTATTAGAACTGATGCAGGACGATACCAAGAAGGCGATGCATTTAGAACTGATTCAGAACCAGAAGAACGACGAACTGGAACTCATCTTGGCCAACTTTTCCGAGACAGACGACTTTGTACCGCCCTGTCATTTTGGGAACGTGGTGATCGCCTGCTACACTACAGCTTTGGTCCGCTTGAAATTGTACGATGCCTTGCGCCGATTGGACGACAGAGACCTGTACTTTGATACCGACAGCATCATCTACGTACACGACGATCACAAATGGAGTCCCCCCATCTTAGACAGTTTGGGATGTTGGACCGACGAATTAGGCGGGAAAAAGATCACTACCTTCGTGTCGGGCGGACCCAAGAATTACGCCTACCAATTGGACGACGGTAGTACCGTGTGCAAAGTCAAGGGCATGACCTTGGATTTTAAGACCAGTCAAATCATCAATTTCGAAACAATGAAAAACATGGTATTGAGTCAAGCAGACGACGACAAGATTACGGTCACTTACTCTTCCAAGATTGTACGCGGGAAAGATCACAGGTTGTTTTCCAAGGACATGACCAAGGACTATCGCATCGTGTATGACAAACGTCAGATTCTGGAAAACCTGAACACTTTACCTTACGGATTCTGAAAGGTCAAGGACGTTTAAACATTATAAAAGGAGCTTTAATCACGCATTGCCTTATTCAGCCAAAAACTTTAGAATGGAACAGACGTGTCAGAAGAGCTCTGTTAATGCTGCTGCGGTTGAAAAAAATAGAAAGGATGATGATGTCAGACAAAGATGCGAACGACTTCAAAAAAGTATTGCCGAAATACACAACCAAAGACACAGCATGGGGATTGATGTCTATGATGATTCTATGAGATATCAAGAAAGTGAACATTGTCAACAGCTTGAAAACAACAAAACTACGATGCTAGCAACTGATGAAATTTCAGGAACAAATGGATATACACTTGGGTGGCCATTTTGAATTTGTGGATAAACCTACAAAACATTTCAAGTTTGAGTTCATTCCAAATGGTGACGGTACTGTGAACTTTGAAGCGACCCATGTTGTACAGAAAGCGTTGAAATTTATCAAGAAGAAATAAGAACAAAACGTCTCACTCAGAAAAAAATGAAAAAGGATGTCAAAGAAGTTATTTGTGCCGCCATACATCCCGAGTGTATGGAAGAAAACAATCACCAAAATCAACCAATGTGCAGATAATACAATAAAGAAATGCAACAGTGACTTTTGTGTAAAAAAATGTTTTTGAAGGTTTGTGTTTAACTTTATTTGAATGGCATTAAAATATTGAAAATCACGTGATCTTTTTATTCTTTATAAAGTCAACAATCACATTAAATTCTGTAGAACACACCACAGATGATCTTTGGACCTTTCAAGAAAAATTCGTGTAGTACACGTCGTTTTCCTTTGATCTTTTTGCACTTTTAGCACCTGAGTGCACACCTTTCAACACCTGTCTGCACATTAATCTGCAAATTCAGTACCTAAGTGCACCCTAAAAGTTAACATTATAAAGTTGAGTACAACCAACTGTGCACAACTAGCACTCTAATGTGCACATCTTGCACGCTAATGTGGACATCTTGCACACTAATGTTAACATCTTGCACACTAATCAGCACATCTTACATACAAATGTGCACATTCTAAACCCAAATATGCACATGTTGCACACTTATATGCACATGTTGCACACTAATGTGCACATGTTGCACACTAATGTGCACATGTTGTACACTAATGTGCACATGTTGTACACTAATGTGCACATCTGGCACTCTAATGTGCAGATTCTGCACATAAATCTGCACATATTGGACACTTTTGTGCACATTTTACACACTATTGTGAACATCTTACAGTCTAATGTGCACATCTGACATCTATATATGCACATCTTGCACACAAATGTGCACATCTTGCACACTTATGTGCACATTATGAAGACAGATGTGCACATCTTGCATCCAAATGAGCACATTTTGCACAGGAAATTGCATATTTTGCACATTTAATGTGCACATCCTCCACATCTTGCAAACTTATGTGCACATTCTACACATGAATCTTCACATCTTGCACTCTAATATACACATTCTGCATACTAAAGTGCACATATTGCACACTAATATGGACATTCTGCACACTTATGTGCACATCTTGTACACTAATCTGCACATTCTGCAAAATAAATGTGCAGATGTTGCACTTAAATGTGCAGATCTTGCACTTAGATGTGCAGATCTTGAACCTAAATGTGTAGATCATGCACCCAAATGTGCACATCTTGCAACTAAATGTGCAGATCCTGCAACCAAATGTGCGCATCTTGCACCCAAATGTGCACATCTTGCATCGAAATTAGTATACACATCTTGCACCCAAATACTCTTCTAAAAATAAACTCAACTACACCGACGTCATAATGACATCATTATACGTCATTATGACTTTATAGCTGCACGTGCGATTTACTGACCTACAATGTATTCCATCCTACAAGGGATACAGAATGGCAGGGCAGTCCCCAGTGCTCCACCTGAGATTGCAGGTGCAGAATAAATGACGTCATTGTATACTTGACGTCATATTGAAGATAACGTCATAATACTGACGTCATTGAATACTTGACGTCATAATTCTGAATTCATTGTCTACCTGACGTCATAGTGAAGACAACGTCATAATACTGACGTCATTGTAAACCTGACGTCATAATTCTGACGTCATAGTGAAGACAACGTCATAATTCTGACGTCATTGTCTACCTGACGTCATAATACTGACGTCATCATGACGTCATAGCTGCACGTGCGGTTTCCCGACCCGGGCAGCCGAAGTTTTTCCCGCCAAAACACCAATCGGGCCATCGGGGCGTCTTACACTACTTAGAGTTATTAGGAGAAAATGACCACATCCATTTTCCAAGTCCCTGGGGGTCAGGGGCTCAAACAAAATATAAGGTGCACATGTAGCCTGAATACTGAGAATAATACGAAAATAATTACCTTTCTATCAATTATACTTTCTGAGAATATGTGCTCACAAGACGCGGCTCGGTAATAATTGTGATTGGCCGAGGACGCCCGGCTTGTCATTTCTTATTTCTTAAATAGTGGGATAGATCTCAAATTCTCATAACTAACGGTGTATGATATATGTCTGTGTGACCAATATTATGCTCACAGTGAAAAAAAAAATTTAGATGGGGAGATTTCTATGGTTATATTTTAGCATGACACCGTTAGTTATTAGAATTCGAGATCTATCCCCTATATAAATTTTATTCGCAAAATATGCCGATAAGGTGGAGAAAACTGCAATATGCTGATTTCTGACAGTGGCGATTCCAGCTACCTCTATGCCCGGGGGGGGGGGGTCAAGGGGCACATTTCAGCGATTCTTACTGAAAATGGGCCAAAATATAGGGTGTTTTGGAAAATTTTGTGTCAGTGCCAGGGGGTGGACGTCCCCTCCGCACCACCATGAATCCGCCACTGTCTGAAGTGAGCTGTGCATGACAGTAAGTCTGTCTCATCAGGGTACCTGTAAAATGAGAAACGAAAAGAAACGAAACAAAACGAAACGAAATGGAAACGAAAAGAAACGAAATGAAAACGAAACGAAATTGAACAAAACGAAACGAAATAAAACGAAACGAAATGAAAACGAAACGAAACAAAATGAAATGAAACGAAATAGTTACAAAATGATAAGAAATACATATACATGTAAAAAGAAACCAAATTTATATACTGGTAAATGAGGTGTGCGTTGGGGGGGGGGGGGGGTTGAAATATCTATTTTAAATGTGAGAATGAAAGATCCATAGGTAATTGGATGGTCAGGATACCCTTTCAATTTAATTATGAAAATGAATTAGATTATTAGTGAATATTTTATTTTCAAATCCATACCCCAGAGGAAACTCAGACAATAAGAGAATCATGTTTATCGCTTTATCGCGAAAACTATGTGATCGTTACAATAAATAAAACCTAACTCTAACGATATAGACTAAAGCAATCCTGCATTTGCAAAACTATTTCAAAATATTTCAACTACGATCGGTCGCCGGCGGTCCACTCGACATGGCTGGTCGCTCATCTCATCTCATGGTAATAGTATCGTTCGTTCCAAATCTTATTCCACGCCGTAAAAGTCGGTAAGATTACAGTAGACGTCCCCGTCCCGTCAAAGTCCCAATGCCAGCAAAGCTCCTTGGGCCGCCTACCAAGGCACACATAGATATAGATTTCTGTGTCATAGGCTCATAAACAGTGGCGGAATCAGGGGGTGGGGGCGGATCCCCGCACTGACCCAAAAGTTCCCCCAAAACCCCATATTTTGGCCCTTTCACTAACAATCGGCAAATTTCACCCCTTGACCCCGGCAGGGGGCGCTGGATCCCCTACTAATAAAGCAAGCTGCATTTTTTCACATGGTTTTACCATGAGAATGAATTATACATGTACAATTAGAAATTCAAGGAAGCAACCAGACAATGTAAGAAAACAAGACAATGTCCTGCTACAAAGACAACCCATCCACCCCACTCCCCTGCTTTATTTCCACGCCGGGTGACCCGATCGTCAAATAAGTTATGTACGATTACGCAATAACATTAAAAAGGTCAGAGTCTACAGTAGTGAATTAACGCAATAGCTGCGTTTGTTGGGGGGGGGGGAGGAACAACCGAACAAATTTTTAATTTTTTTATCAAAAACCAACTGGAATTACTCTCTGCTATCAAGAACTCCCCCATCCCTGTTTTCTTCCTCCTTTCCTCCAAGTGCCCGTCGTCAGCGGCGAGGTGTGAAAAGCCCGCCCTGCTACATTGCATGTATATTACTATAGTCTACTCTACTATTTAAGTTGTATAGACGGAATCTTATTATGGACTTGTTTTGTTATTTATCTACTCTTTAATTTTTTTCGGGGGGGATATATACCGATTTATTTATTTTTATTCTGATGTGTTATTTATTTGAGGAAGTGATTTTCTTTTTTAAAATATGATTAGATTTTACATGTAGATTTCATTGATCCGCCCTATGTACAACGTTGTTGTGTTCGACAGTTTCTCTCTATTTGGGCACCCGGCAGCCCTCTGTAGGAATAGTTGACTGTTCTATTCTTACATTGGACCAATTGCCTGTTGCAGTTTATTCTTGTCAGACGATTCCCCATTTGGGATGCCTCATACGCTCCTTCTACTCCATTTCCGATGCCCACTGCAAGAGGGTGTATAATTATATACTGCGTGCAGGATGGACCGTATTTCAACGGCTTTTATAAGGTGCAACAACACCTTGATACCCTTGCCGTAACCCCCCCCCCCCCCCGGTCTGGCCGTCATGAGATAAGTATTAGGGAGGGACGAGCGAGCGGATCTGATTTTCAACACATATGAGGGCCCCATGGATTGAACTCCGATCACCCGATTGAGAGTCGAACATCGTAATCCAGTACTCGGTCATCTCAGAAAATGCATACTAGTTACATGTACGACCCCCTCTCTTCTCTTCAGTTTCTGGGATTGATTGGTCGTAAAATTGTGTCAAGCTGCGAGGCCCTGCTACTCTATAATGTAAGATTACTCAATATATTCACGAATACCTTCGTCTCGTCCGGGTACTCAGAGAGGAAAACAGGCTGCATTGTATTTTATTTGCTTTACTGTCGTTCATTTTTCATAATCATACTCGTAGTAAGAAATTATTAATATTTTACCACGTTGAACAAAATGAAGATATCGGGAGAAACAGGCAAACAGTTACAATTATTTTCTGCTGCAATGACACCCCCCCCCCTCCTTTCCTTTTTTTCTCCTTTTCGCGAATGGAATGGTAGTCAGATGTGCTTGTTTTGTTAATTATAACAATTTCAAAAAAATATTTCAGTTATTAGTTTAAGCCTGATAAGCATCAAAACATTGACCATCGAAGCGCCCTCCCCTCTACTGGAATGGACTCTTTCGCATATACCCCTATCCCGCTATACGCTACTGTGTTATGTAAGATTACGCAATGGTCAGAGAGAAGCTACATTGTTTAGTTTGGTGTCATAATTATGTACTATGGGCAATTTTGATCAATTACCATAATCATTAGGACTACTAATTAACTACAAAATTGCCCATATTACACATGACATTGGCTTTATTCTTTGATAAATATTTTTTAGGTTTTTTTTTCTATGTTGTTTCTTAGAACACCCCCCTCTCTCTCTCTCTCTCTCTCTCTCCTGGAATGATCGTCAATTCAACACGTCACGAATACCAAGCTGCGATTCGTGAAAACTGTGTAAGATTACGCAATAGTCACAAGTTTGTTTTCGTTCCTTTTTTTGTTTTTGTTTTTAACTTTTTATCCATTTAATTATTGTTAAACTATTGTGAACAAAATCAAGATACCCAGAATGACAACTAAACATAATTATAAAATCGGATTTTATTTACATCATGAATTCTATATAATTTATAAATACGTCCTTCGATCTTTACATCTTGATCGAGTTATTTTCTTGACATGCCGGACTCTAAAATATTTGATTCTGCAACCAAGAATCGAATTAAAGAAATTGTCGTCACTGAAGGCTTCACTTTTTCGTTCCTTTTTTTTTTTGGGGGGGGGGGGGGGTTTGTTTTTTGTTTTTTGTTTTTTTGTTTTTTCCTTTTCTTATTAATATGACTTTACAATAACGAGCAGCATTAAATACATAAATAAAGATATAGTTACAAATAGTATTGACAAATAAATCTCAATGTTAATCTTCTTTTGGCCGGGGGGGGGTGGTTGGTTGGTTGGTTGGGGAATTGGTTAGGTTATTTTTTTGCCGGTTTATTGAATCAATTATTTTTTTTCTTGCTGATTGTTTTTTTTTTCCTAGGGGAAGGTGTTGGTTGATTTTTTAAAGTTTTTTTTTTCAATTAAGCGTACGTGACAACATAACCACAAAACAATTTATATTATTTACATTTATCAAGTTATTCTTAATTATTTTCTGCTAATGTATCACCCCTACCGCTTTCCAGTTTCCTTTCTTCAAATGGTACGGTCATCACTCTCATCTTGTCCATTGTGTGAGGAACCGGCCCTCTCCTCTTTATGTAAGATTATGCAATAGCCATAGCTTAGCATATTGTCATTTCATGAATGGTTGAATTCACACACCGAGGTACGCTCCTGTGTACTTGTCAAAACAGTAGTCTGAGCTGAGATGCTAATGAATTTACAATAGAAATTATTTTGTTTGATTATTGAATTCATCTGCGATTTGCAGTTGTCCGTTTGTAGTCGAAATGGTGTCACGCAGGGTTCCTTTATTTGGTTATATTATGGTTATGTGGGAACACACTATATACATTGTATATAATGTTTGAGGTACATTTTCCAGCAATAAAATTTACTGCGCATCCACAAAAATATCACTGCGCAAATGATTTATTATATATCTTGCAATAGTCATTATTTTCAATATTTCGAATTTGTCATAGGACAATATGATAATAAAACTGTGCCTGATAAAAAAAGCACACCGCCCGGGGGGTGGGGGTATGACCTTAGATCTGCAACATTGATAAGATACAATAAACAATGCATAACTTCCAAGAAGTTGTATACATTGACACGCCTTATGAAAAGGGTGAAGTATTAGAACTAGTATGTACGAGGGCTGATTGATACGTTGTTATTCTCGGTTTTCCATATGGCAAAATAGCGCTCAATTTATTCATATATGCAAATGTATTCATATGACGATTATATTACGTCATATATCTATGTTTGAAACGCGCCAAATTTCAAGCAAGAATGACCCGACATGCCAGGAAAAGCAATACATTTTAAATGCATCAGATCAAATAAATGCAAAGAGCAGAATGCGCCCGTGGCAAAATACAACTGTTTCTAACCAATTTAAGCTTATTTATTACCGAAAAATTTACCCACTCTAAGTATGAACACAAGATTATCTTTATCCTGTCAAAGCCGATAAAGTGAATCCATCAATATGACAGGCCTATTTCTCAAAATATCGATTTTTCAACCCAAAAGTGACAGAACTTAATTTTATTTTATGATTCTCAAGTTGACAAAATCCGGAATTTGATATCGCGATCTATCCTACACCATGTGGACAAATACTCAGGGAAGATTTCCTACTGATAAACAAAGTTAAAGTGCGGCTAGTGACAAGTTTTGGACTTTCTTAACATTGGGGGTATGGGCAGTATCGCCTCGAATTTTCACCTAAAAAATGACAGAAGTAAAAATTCGTTAATTTATCAAAGATGTGGATTTATAAATTCATATTGTTGTAGAGTTTCTTCCTATATGTGGACAAATTTGATTGGTGTCATGAAATCGTGAGTATTCTCAATTTATTATTTCCTCCCCATGGACTCCTATAGTAAGAATATGAAGCCTACGGAATCCAATATGGCCGCTATGCAAATTGAGAAATTGAGCGCTATTTTGCCATATGCTGGGATGCAGAATTTGAATTTGATTGAATATCCACCTTATTCACCTGATCTTGCTCCATCAGACACTCATGTATTCCAAAAACTGGAAACAGCTATTTCTGGCACCCACTTTCAGTCCGATGATGACGTCATACTTGCAGTGGATGACTTTCTGACCAGTCAAGATAACGGTTCTTTAAAATGGTATTGAGGCCCTTAAACACCGATGGCAAAGGTGTATAGATACTGTTGGGAAATAATTATGTAGAAAAATAATGAAAAAATGTCTAATAAAATTCAAATTCTTCGATGAGAGGCTCACAACTTATCAATCAGCCCTCGTAGCTCTACTGGTTAAAGACCGAGCTTATGCGAAGACCAATAGATCATACGTAAACCAACGAGAATGGGTAACTGGTGCCGATATAGGACGGCCCTTTGCTACGCAAGTGAAGTAGCAAATGGTGTGTTATCCGGATTAAATCTGTGCTGACTATGTGGTAGGTTGTACCCAAGCGCGGATCCAGAGGGGGGGGGGGGTGGGGGCTCCTGTAATTTCATTTTCGAAGCATAGTTTGATAACGCTTATAAATATACATATTTCATAAGCTAAGTCCCGATTGCCCTTTTTTTTTTGTCATACAATTTGAAAAATAACATGAATTTGTATTTAAAATCTTTCATTTTTATCAATTATTTGGTCCACATTTCAAAATTTTCCTGCGCTTGCTCACGCTCGCCAGATTTTATTGTATATACATCTCAATTTCAAATGATGCTTACCTTTGCAACCCTTATACAAAACAAGGACAATTAACTGAAAAAATACAGTAATAGAGGATGCAAATGGTATTATTGTCTGTCCTTTTTCTTCCAACTCTGACAAAGAAGAAGAAGACTATTTACATACAATTTGATTATTAATCGAGAACGACGCGGTGGAAATTCAAGATTTCAATCTTTTTTCTTTTCTTTTTGAGTTTTTTGTTTGTACATATTTTTCTTGTTTGTAAAGTTTTTAAATACATGTACTAGTATTGTCTGATCGTTTTCTATCACTGAATCATAGGCTTGATTCCGTTTGATTTTAGATTGCGCTTCGGATGCCAAAAATTTGCTTCATTTTTCACAAATTTCTCGGGGGGGGGGGGGCACTCCAACCTCATCACATCTACCCTAGAGTTGTGGCGTGGTAATCAAAATCCATATATTTCACAAGACTAATGTAAATTACGGTTATTAGTTTTTCAGCTTTTATTACAGATACCCGAAGTTCAATGGAAAGCTTGGACACAATATATAGCCATGCCAGAAATGCAGACAGACACGACAGACGTACATGTACATGCATGACACTGAATACAGACAACGGGCATGATATATATATATATAAAACAAAAGTATCCATTCGTTTAAAAAGGATGTATAAAAGATCTAAGTAAGAGTAGTGTCCTATGACATATTTGAAATGTTAAAACATTTAAACATGCATTTTGACTACTGTGTCATAATGCATGTTTAAATGTTTTAACATTTCAAATTTGTCATAGGACAGGATATATACAGACAAGCAAGATACGAATCATATCCTTAAAAGATCTGCATACCGAATGTTTGTGACCGACTCAAAGAGGGGAAAGAGGGGGGTTACATACCTATAACTTGTCCTTAGGCATGTAAAACTAAAAAAAGTAAAATTAAATAAATAAATAAATGAATGAATAAATAAATAAATAAATAAATAAATAAATAAATAAATAAATTAATTAATTAATTAATTAATTAATTAATTAATTAATTAAAAAATAAATGGTCAATAGCCGGAATTAGCGTCTAAAAAGTATTGGATCGATAATTTCTACGAAATCTTGTTTAAAATGCATATATTCTGAAACTCAAAAAGGATTTAAAAAAAGTCGACGGTGTTCGCCAGTCGATGCACTGTAATACTGCATACTCCTAGCCTTTTAGTTTACTGAAGGGGAAAAACTCGAATCACCTCAGGTCTTCAGATCCCTCCCCCGGGCATCCAAAAAAAAAAATGAAACAAAACAAGAAACAAAGCAAATCAACAACAAACAAATAACATGTCTTCTTCAGTTTTATTTATTTCATTTTTTTACTGCAAATCTGTGCTCACATGCGCGCGGTAAAAATAGCTGTGACAACGAAATCGAAAGTAGATCTAAAAATGTGACATGTCTAGTATGAAATATTACCTTTTGTCGATTGCAAACGTTTATTTTAGCACAGGTAATATGTCGTAGTCATTACGCATCTCAATGTGAGAAAGTCAACCTTGTAAGTATAACTCTTAGGCGATGCATGATACAAATGCAAAACTTAAAAAAATTTAGCGAATTTCCTCTGACATATGCACATAGATCAGGTCCTGGTTTGTAGAAATATTATGTTATTTTGCACATTATTATATGCCCATTTCACAGTTATTCATAAATTCAAACAAGAAAAATGTATGAATATTCCAAAATAAATTTGACCTTTTCTATATCTATATATGATTTTCTGAATATATCAGTATATGTCTATATGTAGAGAACTGCAGGAATTTTATCAGATTTTTCTAAGGACAAATCTGACAACATATTTCCAATTAAAGCAAAACACATGACTTTCTGTGAATTACGTTGACATAACTATCAACAAGTTTTTTCTTTAAAGTTGCGTACAATGATACACACAAAATGCAATATCATGAATATGTGTCTTTGACGAGCGCCCACCTACATGTAGTTTATCCATATTTATATATATTTTCCAAACTTTTAGGAAAAGTAAACACACAGATGATCAACTGCAAATAAAACTTAAAAACATGAATTCTAACATTTGGCAGGTAACATTTATTTTTCAGTAATTAATGGCTAGGCTTATTTCTATTTATCCTGCAATAAACTTTATATACACTTTTTATTATAAAACATACATGTATTTTGTTTATACTTTATAATTTATTTACTATGAGAATCTTAATTTACAGTATTATTGTTAACATTTTTAATAAATGACAGGAAAAAACGACGGAAAATTTTTCCTGTCACTTCAAAAGACGGGAAAAATTTTCCTCTCACTTCAAAAGACGGGAAACATTTTCCTGTCATTCAAAAAGACAGGAAAAATTTTCCCACAGGATTTTTCCTCAGTCTTAATACATTGACGGGAAAATTTTTCCTGTCAATTTCTGTGACGGGAAAATTTTTCCCGTGTTTTACTTGAAATGAAAGTCAGGAAAATTTTTCCCACGGGAATCCAATTTTTCCCTTGGGATTTTGACAGGAAAATGACGGGAATTTTTTTTAAATTACATCTGGTGGCCTTACCTGGTGGTACAGGTGAAAATGTTTTTGTGGAATAAGTTTCTCTTGGTAAGTACTACCACACCTGATAATCAAAACCTACCTACCTACAGTGCTTCAAGAGGCGGAACTCTGGACAAATGTCCAGTCCGGAGTTATTTGTCCAACTGTTACAGTCCAGGAGAATACTTAAAATAGTAATATTACTTAAAACTGTAATATTACTGTTAACAATAATCCCTGATATTATTGAAAACAGTAATGTTGCCACCCTATATTACATATTTCTGTAATATAGACAAAGGAAAGTTTCAAAGCCACTAGCACAGTCTCTATCATACACTTCTTTCACTGAACAACAAATTCATTAAATATGAAAAAAAAAATTACTGAAAAGTGAAAATAACGTCCATTTGGAACCTATTTTTCTTTTTTTCTTCTTTCTGAAATCACATTTTCTTCAGATATGTGAAGGAAAAAATTTTCCTGATGTTCTAAATAATTTTTCAGTGTACATTTGAATGAGATACAACTCCTAATCACCCTCATTTCTCCCCGAATCCACTGGTATAAGAGCGAACTGACAATCTAAATAGTATTACTACTTACAGTAATATAAAGAGATAAATTTCCAAGAAAGATAACTCCAATTTAATCTATATTATTGCTTTAAGTAATATTACTGTTTCCAGTATTCTCTGGACTGTGTTATATATTTACAGTTTTAAACGTTTTTCACGCATAAATGACGTTAAAATACGTTTAAAACTCCGTCGCCAAGGCTCTGTTACTAGGTACCGTCGTAGTTCAAATCAAGCCAAGTTACTAGTTCAAATGACGCCACCGCGGTTATACTCCTATAATCACAGTGTAAATTCTATACAAATGAATGGACATATGTAAATATAAGTATAGATTTTCCATCATATGAGATATGTCTGCTCCACGTTGCCAATTTTTCTGTTCTTAAATGATGCTATTCAATTTGAAGACATTTACATTGTAATATCGCCAGCAAAGCAACTTACTGTTTATTTTTTTACTAAAATTTATACAAGATCGTTTAGATTGTTAACATATTAAAAATATAAATATATATATTGTAAAAATAAAACATCATGAATCAAAATAAATTGAGATAAATATCAACGAACCGAATGAGAACTACAATAAATGATTTTTTATCCAGAGGGAAATGTTACTTGTTGGAAAAACAAGTTATTATAATAGGAATTTGAAATGTATATCTAAAATTTTTCTTTTCAATTTCCTTTTGTTCAATTTTTGACAGGGTCACCGGCACCTATGAATTGTAGTGAAAATTTCTCCGTGGTAGACACCATGGACGCACGATTAACTTTGAGGTTCCCACTTTCTTCGATGTCCGATTATATACTAACTATTGGAAAGAGACGGATATGGATTCCTAAGAAAACACTTCGGTTTAATATAACTGAGCTTGATCCAGATAAACAGTACAATATAACGTTGCTGCATGTTCTGCAAGATAACAATGGAAAAAACATTACAAGTTCAGAATATTGTACTATTACAGAATGGACACGTAAGTCTTCTTACTTTATTGTTGCTGTTACATGCATTTACAATATTTAAAGAAGTATGCATTATATGCATGCAGTATCCATTTCTTGTCAGTTTGTCTCCGGTTCTATATATTTCAACAGATCATCCATGGAACAAAAAGACTGTTTAGGAAATCGAAACGCATAACAATTCTAGAGCTTTTTCAATAAAAGATCTATATATATATAGTCACTTCAAGATTATCTGCAACAATATTCAATGTTAAACGTGTTCATATTCCATAGCATCATTTTAGAACTGATAAATTTGCAGCATGGACCAGACATGCAAGTTTCGGGTACTTAACCCTCGTAAGTGATCCTCAATCTAATATGGCCAAAGACTGTGAAAGTTTTTATGTCCAAATTTGTACCGACAGACGTAGCAGCATAGTTTGGATAAATTGCTACAGGACCCACATTTTAAAATTTTCAAGAAATTTTGAAAACAGAAATTTCAAATGCGTTGAAGAAAGGATCATCCGAGGTTGATTGAACTTGGCTAAATGTGTCCTCGGGGACTCCTGGTTCACCAGAAGTGACACCCACCAAGTAGTACAGATGTAAAACTAAACAATTCGTTTACGTACTATAAAGAATATTTTCTACCAATAAGGTACTGTACATTGTAACAGTACAAAACATATGAATATATATTCCATTATCCATATTCATTTGAAGGAAATTTACAGAATAATTATTATAATTGTTATGAGTCAGAATACCCCAAAACGTCAGCAAAAATCAGACAAAGACAGAATATAAATTTACAAGTTTAATTATGTACAAAAATATATAATTCGAAAATAATTACAACTTACAAGACAATGTCCGAATCAAAGTGTCCGTTACGGTCCACAAAGTCAAGTAGATGTAAATATTCTGCATCCGATAATCACAAACTGTTCTCGAAAGTTAAGCTCGATGTCCAAGCGTTTTTAAAGGATTAAAGTCTCAACAATGTTAAACGTCTTTAAATTCAATAAATAAGGTATCCCAGTATATCGAATGGATGAATGAATTGTGTATACGAATGTGTCCGAATACCTCCTCAGCACAGTTCTTCAGAGGTATTTATACTTAATACCAATGAATTTACCAGAAGCTTCTGGAACAATGACTCATTACAAATGATTTAACAATAGGGTAAATTCTAGAAATCACAGTCATATGATGATAATGATGTAATAAAGAACATACTGGAAAACTCTCTGATGAAATATACATGACATAGTAAAATCTAGAAACAATTATTATGAAATCATTAAAATAACATGACTATATAGTACAATGTACATGTACATGTGTACCTACACATAAAACAAAGACCCGGATCTCCAACAACACCAGGCTGCAGCAGCCACCTCAAAACTCCAAAACACCTAATGCGAAAACACAAAGCAGACAAGCTCAGAAAGAGACGCATAAGGGACAAGGAACGTCAACGCACAACACAGAAACATAAAACACCAAGGACTACACATAAACCAACGAGACCAATGGACAACCGGTGCCGACTTAGGACGGCCATCTGCCACGGAAATAGCAGAAGGTGTAGTTATCCTGGATTACGTGCGTACAACCTTCCCACTTTTCCGATTACCCAGAGGTATCGAAGAACGTAAATTGTGGTGTAAAGCAACCTCCTCACTGTAAGATGGCCACACATAAACAAGACCACAAAACACAGGGGCCCAAGCAACACAGATGAAAATGTAAATGGATATAAAAAAGGGCGTACGTAATACAGTCCTTGCTCCGCCGGCTGTAGCGAGCTCATGTATGATATCACCCGAGGAGTCCGACTGACATTCAGAGAGGACAGGTGGTCCGGACCCTGTGATTTCTAAAGAGGTTTAGACAGGGCCCGTCATGGAGTTCCGTCATCACAGACAGTCAGAGTGCAAGTTTTTAGAATGCGCTGGTACAAGACTGTAGATTGGTCATGTACCAACCCTAGTGTCCGTCTGGTGACATTAACACCATATCCACGGTATAAAAGGCGTTTGATGATTCTGACGCATTTTCGATCGTGATTTTGTCTATCTTTGATCTTTCTTATCTTGTTAATTATGTCACCATAAAATGCAGGTTGTGAAATACCCAAAGTAATACACTCTGTTGCCTGTATTGGTCCGAAGAAGATGACAATTTCTTTTGTAAAATTTCCAGAGAGTCTTTACTAGTTTGTGAAAGCGAAAACCTTGTCCCAAAAGTATCTTGTAAATTTGTAAATTTCTACTTTGAAAATCCAAAACATCAGTACAAGCTCTAGCATACCGGATGAGCTGTGAAATATAGATACAATAGGACGGTAATCTAGGAACATCACCGTCAAGCCAGGAGAAATTTACTATGTTAAATCCAAAATCATCTCTTTTGTCATACGCACTTGTATGGATCTCTCCATTAACAATTTTGATTTAAAGGTCCAAAAATGGTGTTTCTGTGTTGGAAACGTTTTCCTTGTTTACCAATGAAACATGACAAATATGGATAATGACCCTATCCCTGTATACAGCACAAAATCGATAATTTAGAAAATGAGAAATCGAAGGCATACCAAATCAGGATAAAACAGAAACCAAAGCAAACAAACAAAAACCTCCACCTCCAAAAAACGGACTCCCGATATGAGAGTGAGACCAGGTGCCCAGGAAGGGTAAGCATCTCCTGCTTGCATGCATTACCGCCCGCTTTAATTCGGTAGAACTGTCACGTCCGGTAACTTCCATTCCACATCATCATTTTTTCTTTGCTTTTGAAGATTTTGGATAAATTCCCTTTCATACGTGTATGAAAATAAATCTGCAACAAGAGGCACAGAATTAGTACCCATAGGAATCCCTACAACCTGCTTGTAGAGTTTAAAGTAAAACTAAAACATAATTCATAACATTAAGTTTTCTCACATGATACATAAGATAAACAATTTGGCTGGAAGCATCGCTGATGAGAATTTTACATTCAAAACATTACCTTGTGATCATTTTTCAAATAATTTATCGATAATATTCACATTAATGTTCCAATCAGGGATTGAAAGTAAATCAGAAAACCAAAATTCAGAATCAAAAAGTAAACGTTTTCAATGAGCAAACAAACCTTTGAAGAATGTAAAGCAAAGAGAAAGAGGAGATTCCCAACACTGAAAACAGCGTAACATACTCCCAAAAGACATTAGAAAGAGGGTAAAGAGATGGAGACAACAACATCAAACTACAGAAACACGATCGACAATATCGTCGATATGATCAAGCTTCTCCGGGTCTAAATTTTCATGAAATCTTTTCACCTGAAAAAAAAAACGCGATCACACAAAACAAAAATGGCACTTACAATTGCAAACATATAAGATTAATGAACTAGAAGTGTGCTGTTTCCTGCATAAACGTAACAAAACACAAATTGAGACACTAATTCTATAAATGGAATAACATAAAGAAGATCCTGACTACAATCTCAAAGAAATAGAAGTCACTAATAGATAAAATCACAATCATGAATAGCAGTCATTGCAGTGGCAGACTTATGAACAGGAGCATTGTCCTGATGGAACAACATACCTTTAACAAGTGTGCTTTCCCCAGCGCTTAAGTTCAATATTTTCCCGAAACTCTGTCAGAAGTGAAGCATAGTATACAAACATGTATGTACATGTATGTGCCATAAATTGTCTGCCCTTTCTGGAGATAATCTACGTGTATCAGCAGAATACCTTTTGCATCCACGAAAACCAAGGCTCACAATATATAAATCAGTCCTCGTAGATTTTATTCCTTTATCTTTAAAAACTCTCTTAGATGGCTATATATCGATTGAGAAATGTAAAGATATATTTATTTTCAAGGACCATCGGTAAATTGCTCCAGGGTGTATTGGGACAGTACTAGTTTGGGATTGCAGGTTTCCCATCTCTATCCCTCCTTTAAAAGTGCGGTTTTCATAAGAAACGATAGTGATGGAAACGTTGATAAGACAACGGTACCATACAGGGAAAATCTTTCACATTTATTCCGTTTGACGAAAGGAAAGACTTATGCGCTCGAAATGTACCTTATTGGACATGGAGGAATGGACTCAATTGAAAAGTGTTACAAAGAAAATGCTACAAAACGTAAGTGATTTATAAAGTTTGATTATTTTATGATTATTAACGGTTGTATCCTAAACTCTCCTCATATTCTATGGGTTTGTTGAAATTACTTTTGATATCGATCATATGCAATGCGAATACACTCTGAAAATAGGTTATATGTTAAACGTCTTCATATTCAATGACATCATTTAAGAACAGATAAATTTACAGCATGACCAGACATGCACGTTTCACGTCTACTTAACCCTCGTCAGTGATTCTCATTCTAAACAATGAAATATGGTCAAAGAGTGTAAAAATTATGTCCAAAAATGTACCGAAAGACTAAGAAGGACGGATGAGATATGATGGTACATGACCCGCGTTTTAGAAATTTCAAGATATTTGAATCACAGAAATTTTCGAATGCGTTGAATAAACGATCAACCGAAGATGATCAAACTTGGCTACACGTGCCCTCAGGGACTCCTGGTCCAACAGCAGTGACACTCACCAAGTTGTTTAAATGTTTAACGTCTTCAAATTCAACAGCATCATTTCAGGACAGATACATTTAAATGTACATTTTCATTTTTTTTTATTTTGCAGACTCATTTATTACATGTTTCTTATATTAAAGACACTTTGTGCTATATCTTATGGCTAAATTTTATTTTTGGATTTTTTTATGAATTATAAATAAATTATTCATATACGAGGGTTGTCCGTAAAGTTCGTGGACAAGTCTTAAAATAGCGTCAAAGATATTTAATTTTACTATATTTATTATCATATACTATTTGCGAATTAAGATATGTAAACAATTATCATAAATTATTTTGCTTTTATTATTACAACTATGACTTCGCAATTAGACATCGGATGTTGACCCGGAGCACGGTCAATTTTTACCGAAATATGTTGTTTATCATTTTGTTCATTCCATTAGCATTTTGTAAAATACTGCGGATAAAACGATAATTTTTACATTGTGATGTTGACAATAGTTATGACATCACACATGCAAAATTTAAACAATCAAAATTTCAAGATGACAGAGAAAACTGGATCTTAAGGTAATAAGACGTGATCATCATTGCTCGAAAAAAAAAATGACGTAAATTTTGCATGGGCTTTAGAAAAACACCGACAGAGGCCCATAGATTCTTTAAAAAGTTATAAAACTAGTCTTCAAATAGCAAAGAGGATTCTTGGACGTTAGGGACAGTTTGCAGGACGGTATGCGCTAGGGAAGACTTTCTATGAAAGAAAAAAGTGCTTTTAAATGAATAACGTGACGTAATTCATAGTGATTGGCGACTAACAACTCGGGAAATTGCAGGTAACTTTGAAATTAAAAAATAATTGTGCATAAGATCTTATCCCTTGATCCTACAACGAGTCATGTCTGTGCTGGATGGTTTCCGAAAATTCTTAAAAGTCTGAATTTTGCGAGGAGAGTAGAATTGTCAAAACAGTTTATAACGGTTAAAGTCAAGGATTCTCATTTTAGTGCTCCCGGTATGAGGAAGTGTCCTTTTTATATTGTATAGAAATATAACCATTTGTGCTTTGTTTGTGATGAAATTTTGCATATTATTGATATAAAACGTGAATTTAATAAAAATTATACTTTCATTAATTTTAAAACTGTTTGCTAGCTTTTATAAAGGTAGTCCACTTTACGGACAGCCCTCGTACATATAGACCCAAAGGTTGTGCACTTAACTTCTGGCACTGGAACTATTATTATGCAATGTCAGTATGCCAAGAGCGCGAGTGGGTATCAGGTGAGCGTAATGTGCCCCTTTATGTATACCTTTTCTCTTAGGTAGGACATACATTTTATTTCCTTCACGTGTCTTGCACGCGGTACGCGTAGTTTTAAAGCATTTTCACCAAAATGATCACTACATTTGATAAGTGTTCCGTTACGTTAGCTTCGTTAGGAACGTTCTTAAACGAAAGATTTCTACAGTGCGTGTGCATTGTATGTTTACAATATTTGACTATATCTCAAAGTGCGTCTTGAAAGGGTGGGGACCTCATACTAGACCCGGTTGCAGTACGGACAGCAAAATACCAAAGTATCCGAAGCGAAAACACAGAGAAGACGAGCACAGCAAGAGAAGAAAAAGAGCCATAAACAAAAAATTAATCATAAACCAACGAGACCAATGGGTGCTGACTTAGGACGGCCAGGTGCTACGGTAGTATCAAAAAGTTTGGTTATCCGGACTATGTGCGCACAATTCTCCCACTTTTCCGCTTAAATAAAGGTCTCGAAGAACGAACAATTGTGGTGTAAAACAACCTCCTCACTGTAAGATGGCCAAACAATTAAGACAGCAATACGCAGGGGTCCAAATACACGTAATACATGTGCATATGTAAATAGATCAAAGGAGGGGATCTCCAACAACATCAGGTTGCAGCGCCCACAACAAAACCCCAAAACACCCAATGCAAAAACACAAAGCAGACAAGCACGGAAAGAGACGCATAAGGGACAAGGAACGTCAGAGCACAACACAGAAACATCAAACACAAAGGACTACACATAAACCAACGAGACCAATGGGCAACCGGTGCCGACTTAGGACGGCCATCTGCCAAGGAAATAGCAGAAGGTTTGGTTATCCTGGATTACGTGCGCACAACCCTCCCACTTTTCCGATTACCCAGAGGTCTCGAAGAATGTACAATTGTTGTGTAAAACAACCTCCTCAATGTCAGATGACCACACACAAACAAGACCGCAAAACGCAGGGGCAACACAGATGAATATGTAAATGGATATAAAAAGAGGGCGTACGTAATACAATTCGTGCTCTGCTGGCTGTAGCGAGCTCATGTATGTTATCACCGAGGAGTCCGACTGACATTCAGAGGGGATAGGTGGTCGGGGCCCTGTGTCTTCTCTAAAGAGGTTTGGACAGGACCCGTCATGGAGTCCCGTCGTCACAGTCAGTCAGAATGCAAGTTTTAAGAATGCGCTTGTACAAGACTGTAGATTGGTCAAGTACCAAGCCTAGTGTCCGTCTGTCGACATTAGTATCATATCCACGGTATAAGAGGCGTTTGATGATTCTGACGCATTTTCGATAGTGATGTTGTCTATCTTTGATCCTTCTTATTATTCTTGTTAATAATGGCACCATAAAATGCAGGTTGTGAAATACCCAAAGTAATATACTCTGTTGCCTGTATTGGTCCGAATTTCAGAAGAAGTTGACAATAATTTTTGTAAAATTTCCAGAAAGTCTTTACTAGTTTGTGAAAGCGAAAACCTTGTCCTAAAAGTTTCTTGGTAATTTGTAAATTTCTTCTACGAAAATCCTAAACATCAGTACATGCTCTAGCATACCGGATGAGCTGTGAAATATAGATACCATAGGACGGTAATCTAGGAACATCACCGTCAAGCCAGGAGAAATTTACTATGTTAAATCCAAAGTCATCTATTTTGTCATACACACTTGTATGGAACTCTCCATTAACAATTTTGATATTAAGGTCCAAAAATGGTGTTTCTGTGTTTGAAACGTTTGCCTTGTTTAGAATCAATTCTTGTGGATAAATAACATTTTTATACTCTTCAAAAACAGGATTGTCGATAGTAAGATATAAAAAGTGGCGCTTACGTAACATAGTCCTTGCTCTGTCGGCTGTAGCGAGTGCATGCATATTATCACCTGAGGACAGGTGAATTGGGTCCTGTCTTCTCTAAAATGGTTTGGACAGGGCCCGTCATTGATTCCCGTCGTGCCAGTCCGTAAAAAAGTCAAGTCTTTTAAGAATGCGCTAGTACAAGACTGTAGATTGGCCAAATACCAAACCTAGTGTCCGTCTGGTTACATTAGGATCATATCCACGGTATAAATGTTCAAATTATCTCTCTTCACAGTCGTGAGCAGCAATCTGTCATGGATTCTCACAAAATCCTGACTCGAATAACCCATTCATACGAGACATATCTGTCAATGAAAACGGAGTATAAAAATACGAGGGTCAAACAAATAACTTGCAAAAAATGACATTACTTTTAAAAGAATAAAAGTTCCAGAGTTACGGGTATTACTAGCAAACAGACGATGCTTACTCTGCCTGGACACCTAAATTCATCTCCACTAGGGATTTCCTTTAGCTTCTTTTTCAGAATATTCCGCTTGTTCATGGTTTTATATGGGGATACTGCCTTTTTCAAAGCAGGTATAATCCGCCTGAAAGTGATAATTTTTGCATTCTTAAAAATTGGTTTGAAATTTTCTTCAAGAAGGTAAAAAGAAAGAACACATCCGTATTATTAAAAAATAGCAATCCAAGGAATGCTTGTGTCGCCTGCAAAGCGGCTTGATTATTATTCTAGAAAGTTGATCGAAATTATTGGTAACAGTAGAAAAGTTTTGTCAAATGAAATTCATTTAAAATATGAGACCTCTTAATTACAAATTAAAAGATATGGTCATTCTCAAATTTTCAGCAGAAAATAGTGTCAATCATCTTGGCCAAGGTCACTATGTAAAATAGGTAACGAAAAGGTATCACCATAAGAAATATTAAAGACCTATCACTTACCAATTAAAAGATATATACAACCTTAATTTCTTAGAAAAACGGTCAAATACTTAGGTCAAGGTCAAAAGGTAAAAAATTATGGTATGTGTAGAAATGCATTGTTACAAGGAAAATACATGTGAAATAGCAAAGCCCTATAACCTACCAATCAAAAAATATAGCCAATTTGACTTTTCTTGAAAAGTAGGTCAAATATCTAGGTCAAGGTCACAAGGTCAAATATTATGGTCTGTGTAGAAAGGTCTTGCCACAAGGATTGCATGTGTGAAATATCAAAGTCCTAACCCTTACCAATCAAAAGATATATCCATTCTTAATTTTTTTGAAAAGTAGGTCAGATATGTAGGTCAAGGTCACTAGGTCAAAAATTATGGCATGTGTAGAAAGGTCTTGTCACAAGGAATACACATGTGAAATATCAAAGCCCTATCATTTACCAATCAAAAGTTATGGGCTGTGAAACCCAAAGTGTGACAGACAGACAGACAGACAGACGGACTGACTGACGGACAGACGGACAACGGACAAAGTGATCCCCAAGTGTCGCTATGCTTCGCAGGCGACACAAATATGCTTTTAATCGTCCCAAATTGAAATTTCTAACACCTGATTTATTCTGGGAGTTAAAATCATTTCAACGTGAAAGTCAGAGAAAGTACAGCGCCTCCCATGTTTTTATAGAAATAATTACACGAAGTTAATCTTTTGTTTTTATGCCTGTTTTAATGAAAATACATTGTAGTATAATTATTACATAAAACCGACGTCTGAAAAAAAATCATATGGAATAGCATGGAAGGGCGAACGGAGCGAGGCCGATTAAGAGAAAGGCGAGCGAAGCGAGATGAAACTTTTTCGTCGATGTGTCGCTTGGGCGAAGCAAGGGGAACATTGTTTTGTGTGTAAGAGACCAGAAAATATCACTATCATATTTATAATAATGATGCTCATATGATATGCGTAAACTAGTTTCATATAAAGTAGATTTAGACAGTATTTACCTTGTTTAATCGAAGGGGATCCCTTGTAAGAGATTATATGCACATCACGTGATACGCCACGGTGATAATACAGAACTACACTTTCTTAATGAACTCCCATTGTAAGGTTCCGTTATAAATTTATAACATATGACGCCACTCAAATGCAGCACTGCTTGGATGTAAAACAATCTGTGATTTCATTGATATATTTAAAGTATTCAAGCCGTGCTAAGCTTTGACTTGTCTTGTTCTTGTTTAAAATAGCAAACTGGGAAGTTGTCATTTTGATAATATACTTTTTTCAGCTTACTGTTTAGAAACACCGAAGCAGTGAATGAGCCCGAAATCAGAATCAAAAATCACAATCTAAAGGCTTAAAAATAAACAACTTTCTCGCAAGGATAGAATAGAAAACAAATAGATGGAGACAATAAGATATATGTAGGACCATAGAAACACATAGACCTTAACAGACCAACTTGATTTTTTAATTTCTGGGTGTTGGTCTGAATCATGGGCATGAAAAGAATTTTAATGTAGAATTTACGATCAGACAAATTCGCATCGCCCTTTGCAATAATCCATCATTTATTCAACTAACCGAGACGTCTGAGGTATGTTTCCAGCCACTTTTCTCTCCAACACACTCCTGTTATTTTCGAATCCATCCGCCATCTCGTTTGCTATTGACTAGAGCCAATCAAATCGCTTTTGATCATTTCCTTATTTATGTTAAATGCTCATTTCGTCATATTTTCTAGTACCTTGAAAAAAAGGATGTTGTTCTGCGGACTCACACTCTATTTATAGCATTGAAGATCGCTGAGGCATAAAGGATTTGAGTTTGCCATATATCAAAAAGGCAACGGGTCTTGGGAAATCCAAGGGCCCAGTAATGCAATAATGATTTTTCTTTTAATTGACTGAAATTTAGAAAGAATCGCCTATTCAGAGTTAGAATAATTAACAATTATTATGGATAAACGAATTATCAATACAAAATATGTTCTTTGTTAATAATATAAGTGCACCAAAATTCGCAGTTCAACCATCGGTGATGCTAAAAGACGAAATTAAGGATTTAAAAAGAATGAGTAGATGATACATTACGAAGAACGCAAAATCATTTATACGAAACAAAAGAAAACAGGAAAAAAAGTTGTAAAAAAAAGCAAATCTAAATTTTAAAAAGGAGATTATATCAGTTACTCGGCAAAAGAACGTATGTGGCGGTGCAGAAAAAAATCAGAACCGGTTTACGTAATGTATCACGTTCAAGGTTTTTAGATCAATTTCACATAAACGTCAAACATTTGATGCATTTTCGAGACTGAATGTTAAAAGATTTCAAATTCAATAGCATGATATAAGGACAGATAAATTTACAGCATGGACCAGGCATGCACGTTTCTGGTACCTAACCCTCGTCAGTGATCCTCAGTCGAAACCATATAATATGTCCAAAGAGAACACGCTTATTTTGCACTTCATTCTATAAATACTGAGACATATACTTTGATGTACTAATTTGTCTCATTTAAGTTCCTCATCTCTTGAATATACATTTTTTTCTTTATTTATGTGTTTGTTTTTCTTTTATTTCAGATAGGCAGGGGAAAGCTGCTTTACATTTTCAGCTTTTTTTTCTCGTGTCTTTCAGCAGATTTAAGTAAACCTTGGCAAGGGTTAATTACTTTATGAATTTGAAGACGTTTGAGATTTGGTTCCAATAAGTTTGTTGTTTTTGTCCTTTTTTATGTAATCAGATATTCACAATAAGTTATTACATACATGTACCTGACATATTAATACTGTCACCAAACTTTCAAGGATAATGGTACTAACTTCCAATAAGGGCCAAATTCATCCTCTAGGTAATTTAGTGTCAAACCTGTGACGAGCAAGAAACCTTACCTTTATCGGTCAAGCCGATATTTGAATATTGAGACTATCCGCTTTACTTCGCTTATGGAAAAAAACATCCGAATGCCTCAATCTGGTAGTATGAAAGAGTGAAAATGGGTCTAAACGTAAACGTCTTCAATTGAATAACATCATTTAAGAACAGATAAATTGGCAACATGGACCAGACATGCACGTTTCGGGTACTTAACCCTCGTCAGTGATCAAACACATTAATAAAGAATAAAATAAGGTGAGCAATAGTGTCCCACTTTGGCCTCTTATTATAGTGCCCTGAAAACTATTTTTAGAATTTCATTTTAATTGCTTTGTTTTCACTGCATTTAATTTTATCAACCATGCATGTCTTTACAGCAATAGACCCGCCAAAATGTTCAGGAACGATTTTTGGGAGTGAATCAGACAGAATAATACTCGATACAAGACGACTTAATTTCACAGAAACGGGGGCTGTATCATTTAGAGTGGAAATATCGCCATCTCCACGCGAGCAAATAAATCATGAAAATGTATCGTTGTCAAGGGAGTCCATCGAGGATAGAATAGATAACAAATAGATGGAGGCAATAAGATTATGTAGCACCATAGAAACACATAGACTTGATTTTTTTTCATTTCTGGGTGTTGGTCTGAATCATGAGCATGAAAAGAATCATAATGGTAGAATTTACGATCAGACAAATTCGCATCGCCCTTTGCAATAATCCATCATGCATTCACTCATCCGAGACGTTTGAGTTATGTTTCCAGCCACTTTTCTCTCCAACATACTCCTGTTATTTTCGAATCCGCCATCTCGTTTGTAATTGACTAGAGCCAATCAAATTGCTTTTGATAATTTCCTTATGTATGTTAAATGCTCATTTTTCATATTTTCTAGTACGTTGAAAAAAAAGATGTTGCTCCGCGGACTCACACCCTATTTATAGCAATGAAGATCGCTGAGGGATAAAGGATTTGAGAATGCCAAATATCAAAAAGGCAACGGGTCTTGGGAAATCCAAGGGCGCAGTAATGCAGTAATGACTTTTCTTTTAATTGACTGAAATTTAAAAAGAAGGGCATAATCAGAAGATCGCTGAGGGATAAAGGATTTGATAATGCCAAATATCAAAAAGGCAACGGGTCTTGGGAAATCCCCTCAGTCGAAACCATATAATATGTCCAAAGAGAACACGCTTATTTTGCACTTCATTCTATAAATACTGAGACATATACTTTGATGTACTAATTTGTCTCATTTAAGTTCCTCATCTCTTGAATATACATTTTATTCTTTATTAATGTTTTTTTTTTTCTTTTATTTCAGATAGGCAGGGGAAAGCTGCTTTATATTTTCAGCTTTTTTCTCGTGTCTTTCAGCAGATTTAAGTAAACCTTGGCAGGTGTAAATTACTTATTGAATTTGAAGACGTTTGATATTTGGTTCCAATAAGTTTGTTGTTTTTGTCCTTTTTTATGTAATCAGATATTCACAATAAGTTATTACATACATGTACCTGATATATTAATACTGTCACCAAACTTTCAAGGATGATGGTAATAAATGTCCAATAAAGGCCAAATTCAACCTCAAGGTAATTTAGTGTCAAACCTGCGACGGACAAGAAACCTGATCTTTTTCGGTCAAGACTACCTGCTTTACTTCGCTTATGGAAATAAAAACATCCGAATGCCTCAATCTGTTAGTATGCGAGAGTGAAAATGGGTCAAAGGTGAGCAATAGTGTCCCGCTTGGGCCTCTAATAGTAGTGCCATGAAAACTATTTTTAGAATTTCATCTCAATTGCTTGGTTTTCACTGCATTTAATTTGATCAACTATGCATGTCTTTACAGCAATAGACGCGCCAAAATGTTCAGGGACGATATCTGAGAGTGAATCAGACAGAATAATACTCGATACAAGACGACTAAATTTCACAGAAACGGGGGCTATATCATTTAGAGTGGAAATATCACCATCTCCACGCGAGCAAATAAATCATGAAAATGTATCGTTGTCAAGGGAGTCCATCGTTTATCCGAATCTTCGACCAGGAACAAATTATACTTTCACGTTTAGGTCACTTGGAAAGGGAATGGAAGTTTCACCAGGCACATGCATAGTCTGGGGTTGCACACGTAAGTGTACAGTGTATATTAGTATGTACATCAATTTTTGAGATATAACGTTTTTTAAAGTGAAAGGTCATAAGTGTGGAACAATTAAATCTTTAAAGGCCGGATGGGGACTATAAAAGAAGACAAGTGAATTTTCTGACTGCCCGCTGTACATAGTGTTTACATCTCTAATCGTTATCTGATTGGTCCGAATTGACAGCCTAAAACGGATGATATTGGGGTATCATATTAGCATAAACAAGTTTACATGTCGGTTAGTCTTTGTTGTAACACACCACTCGCGACTCTAGGATCATCACCTGAATTGACAGCAGGTATACTGTATCACGCCTATCGAAGTTAAGTCACTCAGGTATGCATATTAATGACCACTCCATTAAAAAAAACCGGTCTCATATCGATGGTTTATATCAACTTAAAAAAAGTCAAAGAAATAGAAAAAATGTACTTGAAATATTTGAAATTAAAAACAAAAAAAGAAAACAATAACAACAACTTCGACAGCATTAACATAATTAATACATGTATTTTTAAACGTAAAATTTATGATATATTATAATGGACTAGGAAGTGAATGATCAGAGCACAACTACATCAAATGGACAAGAAACATTTGTCAAAGTCAACAATTGTTTCACTTATATGCTTCTTGTGCGGTTCAACAAGACGTAAAGATGGAGCAGCTATCGATAGAGCATAATCATTTTCAAATAAAATAAATTGAAATTATACCACCCCAAAATTTCATTGTTGATATTGCGTTCTTATCTTTATCCAAAATATACAAAAAGTGTCAAATTATGTAACTAGAAGTGCAACGCCTTTATTTACTGATTACGTGAATATTCTGTTACAATTGTACGTTCTTCGAGACCTCTGGGTAATTGGAGAAGTAAGACGGTTGTGCGCACGTTATCCAGGATAACCACACCATTTGCTACTTGCGTGACAAATGGCCGTCCAAAGTCGGCACCGGTTACCCATTGGTCTCGTCGGTTTATGTGTAGTCTTTTGTGTTTGATGTTTACATGTGTGTCTCTTTTCCGTCTCGTGCTGTACATGTACTCGTCTTTTGTGTTTTGCATCGGGTGTTTTGGTGTTTTACTGTTGATGCTGCAACGGGGTCTTGTTGGAGATCTCCTCCCTTCTTCTTATGTATATCGTACGAATTGTAGACATTGTAGACATTAGCAGACAATTCTATGTCCAAAGAAAACAAACATAGGGTATCAAAACTATCGCGCACGAATCTATACTACTAAAGGAACTAATTAGTCGATTCTCGGTCGAAACGAAGAGGACAGAGATGGATGGTGTGATATGAAGATACAGCATATGATTTGACAATGTGAATTTGATAATTTTTGAGAATTATTTTCTATTAATGTGTAATCATTTATAATTAATTATTTCTTATTAATCTGTAATCATTAATTATGTCCTAGCGTTTTCCAAAAACAAATCTTAGAAAATCTAAAGTTCAAAACCGGCGACGAGCTGTAACCACTAACTTCATATTTTCCACTGATTTAGGCTCCCAGTCTTATCCCCGACTTCTTGAGTATCATTAAAGAAGTAAAAGGATTCTTACAAGACGTTTCTAATGTTAGTAGGACCTAAATTTCGCTCCAGTTCCATAATCGTTTTTTGAAATATACGATTTTATTTTGCATATAGAACATTCGAGAAAAAATCTTGAAAGGTCACATGGCCATATAAGCAAATCAAATTTGTAACAAACTCAGGTCACTGAAAATGACGTCAGAGCTTCCACATGTTTACCATAAAATTAAACAATGGCAAGCATTATAAATGTGTATTTGATATCGTTATAATCTTTGAGGATCGACAAAGACATTTAGAAAACAATTCATAGAAATATGTAAAATAAATATATATGCAAAGTTCGGAAAGATTCTGACCATGTGTGTGTGGGGGAGGGGGGGATGATCATAGCAGGTAGTCATGCACGTATGTATGTACAAGAAAGAGTAATACACATCATGTGTAATGAAACACTTTTTGTCGCTAATAATTCAAAGATTCAAGATCAGATTTCAATACTTAATATGACGGAAAGAATTAGTAGAAGGGAGGGGATCTCCAACAAAACCCTGTTGCAGCATCAACATCAAATACCAAAACACCCGATGCAAAAGCACAGAAGACGAGCATAGTATGAGACGAAAAAGAGACATACGACATGTAAACATCAAACATAAAAGACTACACATAAATCGACGAGACCAATGGGTAACCGGTGCCGACTTTGGACGGCCATTTGCCACGCGAGTAGCAAATGGTGTGGTTATCCTGAAACTAGATAATTGATATGTCGTCCAGATGTGCCTGAAAATCACAAGAGCTCGGCGCCAACAATCCTGAATAATATAGACCAAATGTCTGTTACATGTTTCATCGGTGTACAGTATGTGTTTGTTTTTAATTGATCTTATGATATACTCAACTGCATGTTCTTTTTTGAAAGGTCCAACAAATCAAGACTGTTCAAAGATAGAGTATACAGCCAAAGACGACTCAATGAATATTTTGTTGGTTGATAACTTATCCATTGGTGCACAGAGATATGAAATTTCGTTAAGCAAAGGAAACACCATTCTCCGAAATTGTAGTGCTGGATCATATGTAAATTTCACCGATTTGCAAATTGGTGAAAAATTTGTCGCTTCAATCACTGCTATCGGACTTGAAGAACTGCGGAGCAAAAAATCCTGCAGAAAAAATGTTTACACAAGTAAGGTTATATGTATATTACAACTATAAACAATTGAAATGAGCTATTTTTCTCATAAGCGAAGTACATTTGTAATGCTTTATTTTCTCTAAATTCTAATGAAATGCCTTTTCCCCCTAATCTATCAATGATGAGAAATAAACATGTTAATGCATCACTCGTTGGCAAAAATGTATGCGTGTATGCTTAAGCATACACATTTTCCCAAAAACATTTAAATCAATACTAGGACTACCTCTGATTTCGTCACGAATTTTCCGGAACCTAGAATGAATTGTTTTGTGATTTGACCTGGATTGCAGCCCAAAGAAGGCGTTTGACCGTTTGTGATCTTAGCGATCCCAAGATTTGTTGCATAATGAAACACATCCACTTGATTTTACTGATGCTATGCAATTAGAAATTGTTTAATGGTAAAAATGTATACCATTTGAAAGAAAATATATCCGTTGTTGCTCGAGTTGAGTTTTCTTAAAGTAAACATTGCAAATATTTATACATGTAATTTTTTTTGTTCAAATATAGGGCCTGTCCGACCGACCTGTAGTTACACGATTGAGGTCAATGAAACTGCTGTGAACCTCAGCTTTTTCACAAGCTTGTCATTGCCTAAAGGTGCTGTTGCCTACCACTTGGTCGTTTCTACCAATACTATAAACATTACAATACAAAAATTAGACCCTCAGATACTAACAACTATCCCTGGATTAATCTCAGGAAAACAATATTATCTAAGTTGGAAGAGCGTTGGAATGGACGATTTCTTAAGCACATTACAATGTAGTTCAGCATTTTACACAAGTGAGTACCAGTACACTCATGTTTATATGTAAATTTAATCTGAAGACTGTAACTTTATGCTCTTACAAAAAGAAATTAAGAATCATTTTGTACGTGCAATCTTTCTTTCTTTTTCTTTTAATAACGCTAAATTTTTGTTTTCCAGAACCATGTCAGCCATCAATAAAGAATATCACCGTAACAAACTCCTCAATTATCTTGCATTGGGAAGAGAAAGGAGTAGCATCTAGTTATACAGTTATGCCAACTTGTATTTGTAGCTCACAATGTAATGCAGCAGTGAATAATAGTGAAAATGGAACTATCCGTTCTACTTATGCCGAGATATGTGGACTAGCTCCAGGTTCATATTGTAACATCTCTGTCACTTCCCATTCTGGGTACTTGAGCAGTGATCCTGCTATTTTAACACAAATCTTCACAAAGGAAAAAGGTGAGAATAATCTGATTGAATAGCTTTTAAATTCTCTGTGATTGTTTTTAACATTTCACAAATAAACATCAATTTAAAACCGGAAGGTTAACATAAAACATCGTGCTCTCCTAGGCCGGTTCCTAGAACAGAGTCTAACATATCCGCATGGAACAGATTGTATTTTTACTATGATATTTATTTTACTGTTGGTTCAAATTAATGATTTTGTTGAATTTTGAGAATATTCGGATGAATTCTGATATGATTTAGCTCATACCAAATCCAATCTGTTAATTTCATGAGCGACAATAGGTGATATTGTAATCAAGAAACAAAATTAAAATAGCAAGTCAGCTTGTTTGGGCTATTTTGACAATGTATCACTCGCTTAATTTGAATCATGCATTGAACTTTACATTTTTCGACATCTGAGCGGTAACATAATTCCATGTAAGGGTAACAGATTGAGAGGTAAACTATCTTTTATTGAATTATGGTTTCAAGTCAGCTTGACTTAGGAAAGAATGCTTAAGATAAACCATAACTTTTCCTTCTAATAAACGTTCTCTGATAAGCATTAATTTTGGACGTCATTTTGACACGTAAATATTTGACATTTTGAAGGATTGAAACAAAAAACATTGTCAAGTAAATTGATTGAAACATTATAAATGAATAAGATAAAGAACATACAACAGTGGGCAAAATAATTATGAACTTGCGCGCTAGTTCATTTTTGCGCCCGCCCGGGGCTGGACGTACAGCAAAACCAATAGTGTCATCGCATAGAGGATACCTGAGTTAGTCGGAATCCACATCTCATTTACCTGTAGCGCACCTGGTACCTGAGATATTCACCTTAATTACAAAACAATCCTGCGGGAAATTAAAAAAACCTGCGGGAATTATCAAAATCCTGCGGGAAATTGATGAATTCCTGCAGGTATTTTTTTTTCCTGCGGGAGAAAAAAAATCCCGCAGGAATATTTTCTTGAATTTTTTTCAAGAAATTCCTGCGGGAGAAAAATTTTCCCGCAGGATTTTTTCTTTAAAAAATCTTGAAAATGGTGTTATAAAAATCCTGCGGGAAAAATTTTGTTCTTAAGAAATTCCTGCAGGATTTTTTTTCCCGCAGGAATTTTCTGTATACTAAAAATTCCTGCAGGATTTTTATGTTCTGATAAAAATCCTGCAGGAAATTGTATTTCTAAAAATTTCCTGCAGGATTTTTTTCAAATCTACAAAACCGCTTCTTTATTCTTAATATATTTATGAAAAATGTTATGATTGCTGAGCGATATAAGTCCCCTGCTGGCGGCATATATTTATGTCCTGCAATTCTGCCTTTGAATTTATCTTCAATTAAACATGAGTTTTAATTAAACTTACTGTCTGGGCAGCTCATTTCTGAGGTTTTATCTGCTTTATCGATTCGAAGAAGAGGTCAAGCGTGACAAAAATCGAACTTGCTCTGTAACTATCCAAGACTAAGCCGAGTATCAAATTTTACCTGAATACCTATTTGTTGCAGAAAGAAGTCTGGAAAACTGACAAAAACTGCATTGTACAAGTCATCAAGGGGCATTACTCCTCGGAAAATAGGGCAAGCGTGACAAAAGTCAACGTTGCTCTGTAACTATCCAAGACTAAGCCGAGTATCAAATTTTACCTGAATATCTCTATTTGTTGCAGGAAAAAGTCAAGAAAACTGACAAAAACTGAATTTACCAAGTCATCAAGGGGCATAACTCCTCAAAAATTAGGTCAAGCGTGACGAAAGTCAAACTTGTTCTGTAACTATCCAAGACCAAGCTGTGTATCAAATTTCATCTGAATATCTCCATCCGTTGCAGAAAAAAGTCTTGAAAACTGATCATCGGACAATCGGACGGACAGACAGACAGACCGAGAGAAACTAATTAAGAGTCCCCTTCGGCGTTGCCAGTAGGGGACAAAAAAGCCCCGTAACATATATAAAAGAACATCCTTTCTTCTTGATTTATACAAATTTTCAAAACATTTCACCCAAAAAATAGATTTTTAGATAATTTTTAACTATTTCAGAATATTTTCACTGTATTGAAAAAAATACAAGTCCCGTAACTCCGTAAAAACAAATCAGGTGAATCTGACAATTGAAAGGCAGCTGCCTCTCCAGTCTGATCATAATGTACAAATATAAAATCCGTCAAGGCATATTTAGGTTATTGCGTTCCATAATTGGACGGACAGACAGATGGACTTTGCCATTCCATAATACTTCTTGTCAAATGACAGGCTTATAAAAAAGTAGTTCGTGTTTTAGTTTTTAATTTAAACATCCTTTATTTCCATAAACATGAAATGGGAATTGAGCACAAGTTATACAAACATTGTTTAAGCCCTTAGTTCGTGTATTGAAGCAATTTCACACATTGTATATTAAGATTCTAAAATCCTTGAATAATGTTGGGTACGAGGGATAATTACTATAGTATTGGTAATATGAAATTTTCCTATCTGATTGATATGTTCACTTACTAACTAAAAGTAAGACAAAAAAATCAAATTCAAGGAATTGTGGTCCCCCGCTTTTGGGTGTTTGTCTTTAAAGAATCCCCCAGTCTTAAGTTTTAATAATATATCTCATATATCATCAACATTCTAAATATGAAAGATTAAACTTCAAGAAAAGGACATAAGGTCCAAACCAAGGGACAGGGCTTAAGAAAAGGTATGCACATGTGAAATATCAAATTACCATCCAAAACTTCTGGTCGAGGTTGAAGTTTTAAAATGTGGGTCAACCTCCAAGGACGAGGTCACAAGGTCAGAATGTTGTTACCAACAGAAAGGTCTTGTCACAAGGAATACACATTTGAAATGTGAAAGCCCGATCACTTTCCGTTCAAAAGTTATGGTCAAGGTTAAAGTTTTTGAAAAAAAAGTCAAACTCAAAGGTCAAAGTCATCAGGTCAAATATTTTGGTATCCATGGAAAGATCTTTTCACAAGGAATACACATGTGAAATATCAAAGCCCTGTCATTTTCCATTAAAAAGTTATGTACAAGTTTTTTGAAAAGTAGGTCAAACTCAAAGGTCAAGGTCACACGGTCAAAAATTTTGGTGTTCATGGAAAGGTCTTGTCACAAGAAATACACATGTGAAATATCAAAGCCATATCACTTTCCATTCAAAACTTATGGTCAAGGTTAAAGTTTTTAATACGTAGGTCAAAGTCCAAGGTCAAGGTCACAAGGTAAAAAAAAAATTGGTATCCCTGAAAAGGTCTTGTCACAAGGAATACACATGTGAAATATCAAAGCCCTATCACTTTCTATTCAAAAGTTATGGTCAAGGTTAAAGTTTTTAATAAGTAGGTCAAAGTCCAAGGTCAAGGTCACAAGGTCAAAAATTTTGGTATCCATGGAAAGGTCTTGTCACAAGGAATACACATGTGAAATATCAAAGTCCTATCACTTTCCATTCAGTTATGCACAAGGTTAAAGTTTTTTGTGACTGACGGACAGACAGACGGGCGGACAGACGGACGGAACCGGTTTTAATGTCCTCGCGCTTTCGCGAAAGCAGTGGACAATTATGGCAATTTCACAAGTACAATTAATATGATGTTGTTTGAAATCAACATCTGTGAAATAAAAATTATTTGCCAAAAATGTACCCTATAAATCCAAGAAGTATGACTAATAACTTATAAAGGGCTGATTCCGTCATAAAGATTGTGATGGAATTCTTTAAAACAATATTCAGAGAGAAAGCTCCATGCAGTCTTTGTCAGTTTGAAAATATCTGTGTTGTGAGTTAAAAGTTTAAGACTTGGTGACTGAAGGTAGGTACAAAAATCCAATGTTTAAGCACTTAAGCACATAATACAGTGTTGTGCATGGATTCTGAGTCAAAATCAAAGTATTTGAGTGAAAAGGGGGATCAACTGAGCTCCCCATCTTAATCTGCCACTGGTTGAAAAAAAATTAAGCCTAAAGCTTATCTCTAAAGATACTAGTGATGCAAACTGAACATAAAACTTAAACAGATACATAAGCATCATGTGTATGTCAAGTAAAAAGTACAGGTAAAATAGGAAAGAGAAATTTTATCGTTGTAGGTAAACCTTCAGTACTTTTAATGGGAGCACTATTGAAATCATTCTGTGCCTGCGGGTATAAACAGCAAAATAAATTTGGTCTTTTCGAAACACAGAGTTACTTCCCAATTTTTGCAGGTATCTGACATCAAGTTATTGCGAGTCGATCATCATATTCTATGGAAACAAGTGTAAAATTCTGGGAAACATGGTTACAAATTTGACGTTTTTAAATGAATTTAAAGACTCACAATACGTTTACGTCAGATACCTCTGTATTTCAAAAAGAATGAACTTATGATTTAATCATGTTCATTCTTGCATAATTTGCGAATGTGATGAAAAATGCGACACCTAGATGAAAGTACAATTTCTTAAACCTTAAATTTACAAGTGGAACAAATGTCAACCTATAATACTACATGTTTTCTACACTTCTGACAGCACATGTCATCTTATGAAGGATTCAAGGAAATTCGAGCTAACAATGTTGCTCGTATTTTGAGTTTCGCAGCTTTTACTTGGCTATCGTATTAGAAGGTAGTAAATACGAATACGATTGTCAGTAAATATCATCTCAGATCGCCTAGTTCTACCAGTTTTAATCTTCTTCTGTCCTTTTCTTTTTCTTCTTAGCTCGCTTTGTCATCGAACAATTCGTTCCTCTCCTCCTTCTTATCATAAGTATTTTCCCCTGCTATTCGGAGAATCAAATGGGAATATGAATTTGATGTGGAATTCACTTTAGTCAGGGCGGATCCAAGGGGATGAAAGGATAAAGGGGCGGATTCAGAACACCAACTGCCGAGGGAGCACATACAATTTTTTATGGGAATCACCTGCGAGGCCCGAAAGGCCGACTAGGGGGGGGGGAGGGTATACAAGGGAGGGGGTGATTCCCCCCCTTCCCAATTATTGGGGTACGGGGGCCTCCCCCGAGAAAATTTTGAAAAAAATGAAGCTATTTGGTGATATCTGAAGCGTATTTTAACTGAATTTAGAAGGAATTCCGTCAGTGTTCAACAATGATTTGTATATTGATATTTTTCTCGAAAAACGAGGTAAAAACTATTTTTGCAAATTCCAGGCGAGGCCATGCAGACCCCCTAACCATCACTCTAGATCTGCGCTTGTTTGTTAATTTTTGTAAGGTAGAAAAACAAACAAGTCATAGATATCACGAGTGTCCCGTTCCCTGCAGCATCAAGATAGAAAGATTAATAGACTGGCGTCACGAGAAAAGGGCCCTTATCTCTCTGACGTCATAATTGAGAAAATTGACGTTAAACGCCGCGGACTTTATCAATGAAAATAGAATTACAGTTCCAACGTTTTCTTTGGGATTTTGTATTTTCGGATGGGGAATTTTTCATCATAGGATTACTTTTCTCTCTTTTTTAATTTGTTTTTGTTTTGCTTTTGTTTTTGTTTTTGTTTTTTTTTTTATTATTATCGATCGACTAGAGTGATATTCATAGAGGTAGTTGCAAATATGTTTAAAAAAAAACTTCGCGTTATCTTCAAATATTTTTGAAATCAAATAAATCCGTCTCTTTAAATACTAAAATATAAAGTGCCAAATATCCAATAAAAATACAAAGAACGTTACTTTCAAACTCACAGTAAATGAACCAATAACGACCAGACTGAAAATCATGGGAGCGTGATGCATTCACATTTTAGATTTATTTCTAACTATATATGTATATCGATCATCAACTTGCATAAGATCCAAACCAAATGTGAAAAAAAAAACCTAGCTGATCTTTGAAGACAATTTACCAAATGAATCTGTGTGATGTCGTAGCAGTTACTGTTAAAAAGAAACGTGTTTGAAATCCATTTTGGTGTTTTACATGTTTTGGTAAGATCAAACAATATTGTAAGCGGCAGTCAGAACAGATATATGGTCGGCTCTTATATTTGAGTACAGAATAAAAATATCAGTCCGCATCCTGATAATCTCCCATCCCCAACATCCCTTTTTAAATGTCGTTTGCTTAAATTAATCGTTTCATTCATCGCTCGTTAAAAAGGGAATAATTGATCGCCGCGTGTTCATTTTAACCGAATAGTTGTTTTATCTAACGTTGATTTGACCTGTCCAGTCTGGTTTAGGTTTTTTTTTCTCTTTCTTTTTTTTAAAGAAACGACCGAGTGTAGTATTAAATTAGTAACTGAGTGTATACATTGCTTGTTATGTTTCGTAAAAAAGAAACTAAGGAGAAATGAAACAATCAAATGAGAGTCTTTACTCTCTATTTTCTCTCTCTCTCTCTCTCTCTCTCTCTCTCTCTCTCTCTCTCTCTCTCTCTCTCTCTCTCTTTTTTTTTTTTTTTTCATTTTAACGACTGGCTATTTCAGTAAAACGAGAATACCGGCAATATGCATAGATTTTGCTTCTAATACATCATCTATTTTCCGTTTCGTACTTGATGTTCATTTAAGGAATTGCTTCTTTACGTAATAGTACTATAATGACAAAGTTATCTTTGTAAAAATGCAAAAGCGTAGTAAAGCGAAGCTACGTATGATATGCGAGGGGGGCGTACCATTTCTTCACATCACAACTATGCTTTTTGTATCGCTCTTTCACGGTATTTTGCTTCTTCGCGCATAGTAGCGAACTCTATCTTCGCTATTTTGCGTAATGAATTAATGTGATGACCATAAAAGATCACTGTATTCCGTGCGATGGACTGTAGACACAGCTTAAAGTAAATGATCCCTTCGTTATGCTTCGCAGGCGACACAAAAATTGGAAATAAACGCTGATAGAAAATCAACGAATGCATACGCTTTCGATCCAGCGACCAAGTACCATTCTCAAAATGATTCTTGATTTGCCTAGTTCCTAGATACAATGTTCCCGACCATCCAACCCCTCCATCCCCTCGCTCTTTCACAAATATTAACACAAAAAAGAACTTATAAAAGTAAAGTAATGTAATTTTTATTTAGAGTCGGCAATTTGTACATACATATTCGCCGACACAAGTCATCACAATTCATTGAAATGAACGGTCGGTAATATAACTGTTTGAATTCATAGATGGATCTAGAAAATTATGCCAAGGTATTCAGTCTGGCGAAATACGCAAAAATCACAGAAGTAATATTTAATTTGTTGCAGGAATTGGCCATAGACACGGCCATAATATTCGTCAAGAATGTGATTCTTTTTCCTCTTTTTTTCTCCTTTTTGACTTTTATATACTCTTTGTCGATTTTAAAGTCGTGTTCATGAAATTTTAAGAAAAATTGCAATATTATTTTACACATCTAAAACTGAAGATATTTTTAAAAACTGAAAACTGAGTTCTTGTCAGTAAATTTCTTATTCTTTGGGTTCCTTTGTTACGTAGATAATAGAATCGACTTGTGCATAGTTTTGCACAAATATTTTTAAATTCAATCTCATCTAGTTTATAGATAAAAACACACACAAGCACGAAAGTCGATGACAAAAAAAAAAATAATAATAGACCACTAAATTCTCGCTTCATCTCTACCTTTCACGTGACCTGTCGCATGTTTGACCAGGGCTGCGTTCCATTTGTCGGATCGTTCCAGAACGATCCCATTCTGATAATGGAACGAAAATGGTTCCAGAATGACTTCACCATAGCAACCGTGGATAGGGGAAAATCTCGATATTCACCAAATTCAAAAATAAAGTTGAAATCAATGTTGAAATAGTTTTATTTTTACTTCTATTATCAAATATTGATAATTTCTAGTGACATCCACACCGAAATTTCCAATTACATTAAAACTTTCCAGGGCTGCGTTCCATTTGTCGGATCGTTCCAGAACGATCCCATTCTGATAATGGAACGAAAATGGTTACAGAATGACTTCACCATAACGACCATGGATAGATGAAAACCTCGATATTCACAAATCCAATAATAAAGTTGAAATCAATGTTGAAATAGTTCTATTTTTACTTCTTTTATCAAATATTAATAATTTCTAGTGACATTTCCAATTAAAATGTACAATAAAATATTCCAGCACTGTAATGAGATCGTAACATTGTCCACCATTTTGAAACAGCCTGGAACGCTGGATCGGCGCGTTCCATTACCAGAATCAGCCGGAACAACCGGATCGATTCTACAAATGGAACGCACCCATGGTTTTAATATGTGACCTTGAAGGCGACCTCAACCCAATTACATATAAGTGTAGAGCGCCATCATCCTTGGCTTTTCATGCATATTTGATCTTAGTAAAATGCATATTATGTGAATGATGGCTACAATTGTTCGAATATAAAATATTATATCGGTTCCTCCTTATATAAAACGGCAACCATGTACATCTTCATAATTTTTATAGGTATGAGAAAATCATGGATCAAGAACTGTGAAATTTGCTTGATAATTAATTTAAGATAACCGAGAAACTGCCAAATAAACAAATTCATTTCCGTAGAATGCTATCATAAAATCGATACATGTTGTAGGTGGCGCTCTAAAACTGAAATTACAAAATAAAAGATATTTTTTTTGAGGTGTGACAAACCAATGTGTAGAGCTAAAAAAAAGAAAACCGTATATACAATGTATTCCTATCCAGTATCACGATAGATATTTCCATTATTATCATTTCAATTTTGTTTTTGCCGACTATAGATAAAAATATCTCATGACAAACATATTCAGTGCAGGATTTTCCTTAAAGATCTCCATTTCAGATGTTGGAAGAGCAAAACTTTAACACAGTTTTGTCTATTACGGTATTTCTCAATTCTTGTACTGAAGATATACTTTTATTTACAATAAAATCAAATCATTGAAAAAAAATCGGTTGAATTATATGATTTTACCCACATTCTCTCAAAAATGATTCACTTGTAAATATAAACCATGGCTAGATTATGTTTTACATAGACATCTCACCCCTGTAGTTTTTGACACTAAACTTAACGTCGCCGACATTGTAGAATTAATATTGATTTACTTGTGTACCATTATAGTACACATGTACCTATATCTATGCATAACTTAATAAAATTCAGTTCCAGTTGAGAAATTTAGATAAAGGAAGATCAAACTTTATTTCCATACCAAAAAATAATAATTATTATTATTATAATTATAAAAAAACAACCTCAAAACAAAAACAAAACCAGACCAACAACAACAATTCAACAAAATCGAGACAGACGAAAAATGTAACTGCAATTATCTTAATTAATTAAGATACCCTTACCGATAGGGTGAAAAATTTATCGATATAGATGGTTTTATATAATAGAAATCTGCTTCAATGGACTGTAATAAAAATCCCTTTTCTATAGATGATCAAATCCTATTTGTCCCGAGAGATAAAAGGTACATGTAGTATAACAAAAATGACGTCATAATTCTAACGTCGCAATGACTTGACACTACCCAGCGATAAATGCCTATATCTCTGGACAGGAGCGGCGCATAACGATAAATAGCACCTTTTTGAAAAGAGGAATAATGAAGGTTTTCAATAAAACCAAAAACTGAAATTATTGAAAATATCACTTAAGGGCCCTTTTCTCGTGGCGACAGTCAATAGAAAAACATTCATTTGTAGACTCTTTGCAAAGTTCTTGGAGGTAGCCAGTCCAAATCTGGCCAAAACAATTTTTATTTATTTAAAAAAGATTGACCACGACCTGAATTCTAATACGATCTTAATTTTTTCAATGCCGATTTTATAGAAGGTAATATCGAAGATTTGGTTAAGAAATATGTGAGTGCGTTTTATGCCTTGCATAGGACTGAACATTACTCTCCATTTATCCCTCAGATGAAGAAAATTTCGGAAACGTGTATGTCCATGTACAGCTAGACAATGGACATGGCAGCAATGCATCCATTCCGACTTTGTTATCTTTCCCCGAGACAATTTTGGAAAATTTATTCAAATCTGTGGTTTCTGGGGTGTTTATCGAGCATTTTCTGACTAATTTCATAGAAGTACTATTAATTTGATGCTCCAAAAGCATGTCATAAGTGCCCCTTCTTTGTGCACTGCCGGGAGGACGTGCCCCTGTGCCCCCCCCCCCCCCGATCCGCCACTGGGGTAGTCTGGTCTACTCGAGGTTCTTGTATAAATACCAACTTGGAATGTAGGGAAACGAAAAGGACTGATTCTCCCTCTGAATCAATGACCCATATTTTTCCAAAAATAAGTATATATTTTTGCCTTAAAGAAGAATTCAAAGAGAAAAGGCGAAAAAACAATGAAAACGGCCGGGTTGATTGGGGCGTGTGTCACCTAGACAAATTAATATGGTATCAATAATCATAGCTATATATCTAATTAATGGACTCCGGACACTTCTAAATTAATAGTATTGCTTCGCTGTTAAACGTTTATATCATATATATGGCTTCCTTCGCTACGGTACGGAATATAGCTTTATCAAATATTTGTGAAAAGGATAGACATTTGCATTTTTTAAATAATACAATGTACCCACGGTAAAATCTTCCTGTTGGCGGTGATTTTTTTCGGTGCTTGACATCCCCTCCCCCTTCCCAGAAGAACCCCCCCCCCCCCCCACCAAAAGTACAGGAAAAAAAAAGAAAATCTCCAAAAACCCATCAATGCGTATTTCACGGCATTCTAGTTGTTTTCGACTATGACTTTAGTTTTATTATTCACTTTTACAATACAAGTAATTATTCTTATACATGTACGCTGACGGTCGTATTTTCCACCAGAAACAAACGATATACACGTGAACAGAAGACGTACATGTACAAGCACAGGTCACCTGGGAAAAAAAAAACAGGAGAGGTGGCCAACTCATAATGGTTTAAAAAAAATATAAAAATAGAGGAAGTATTTATATTAATTCTTCTTGAATGACTCAACACATTGGGGGGGGGGGGGGGTGTCCGGGTAATTATATCCTCTTGGTATTTGCCATCCTTCAAAGTCATATACTGGAACCCCCTCTCTCAGAAAATTATCTAGATCCAACCATGATGTTGACATACATGTACATATATTTTCCCATGGTTTCTAACGACCTTAATAAACCAATCATTCTTGAAATATAATTGTTTTGAATAAGTGTAATTGTTGGTGAGCAACCATTTGGTAGTGGTAGTTTCAGGGAGCTCGAAGGAAAGCTCCCACAACCTCACAAGAAAATTTTATTTCCTGAGTCTTCGAGAAATTTCACCTTTCTTTGTTTCTAGAATTTCTGAAGATAAGTGCATATACATGTATACGACATTTCCGGAGAGAATAAGATAATATTGTGAAGTTGCAGAGGCAGATCCAAAAGCCCGAACCACGACTTCAAGGGAGGTGCCTTTTCTGTTGGATAATTTGCAAGACACGGAGAACTGAATGACAGTAGATAGAACTAGAATTTCGGAATACAAACACATCATGATCACTTTTAATAAAAGACAAAAAACTAGAACTTTGAAACTTTAAGGTTTCTTGTTGCGGTTGCAACAAGAGTGTCTTCCTCCTATACAATTTTTGGTTTAGAAATATGAAGGACGTCACATTACATGTATTTATATTATATATTTAAGTTTTCAAATAGCAGTAACATTAAATTTTCAAAGCGATAATTGTTGGTGAGCAACCATTTGATTTGGGGGGGGGGGGGGGGGGGGGGGTTAGGAATTCTATTGCCAGCCGGTAAAATTTTTTCAGCAATTTTCTGAGCAGGCCATTTTTTTTCAGCCATTACCAGAGTCGGAGAAAAATTTTCGCCGGTTCTTCGGGCCGGATTTAAACAAATTGTCAAATGTTGTGAATGTCTGTGTAAGTTAAACTCCCCGCTGTTACAGAGTATGAGTTAATAACCGTTCATTCAGATGTCTCTTTGCAATGAGCGAATTTCAGACAGATTGTATGATGTTTAAATAGAACCTTCTCTAGATTTTTGTGCCTATGCGTATTAGGTCTCTGGTAGATACAGCTATGTTAACAGTTTGTATTTATATTTATTAATTTTTTGACTTTAAATTGTCTGGCACAAAGGGCCAGCAAAAATTTCCATATCATGCAATGTATCCTTACTTTTGCATGGTCCGGGAAAAAAAAAAATTGCCGGCCCTTTGGGCCGGAATATTTTTTTCAGCATTTTTCAGAGCCGGGATTTTTTTTTTTTTTGCAAATTCTTCCTGCCCCCTTCCCCCATAAAAAATGTGAGCTCGTAGCTGTAGAACCAATTTTCTTGAGAAGAGAAATGGTAATAACAAGTTACGTTCAATATATATATATATATAAATACCATGAGGTTCTCGCTGTGCAGGTTCAAATTTGGACCCCCCCCCCTTCCCTTTTTTCAAAGTTTATTTTGAATTTCCATCATGGCGACATCGTTCAATATAAACAGAACTGTTTTCGAAAAACGAGGAGAGGGAAGAATGTTGGATTGTTCATCAATTTGTAAGTAAACCAACCGAAAATTATGTTCGAACGTTTGCTAGAATTAGAAATTAAACTTGATGTTCAAAATATAGTTATTGAAGTTTAGAAACAGGTTTGTAGGTTAGAAATCGGAATCAAACTACCACTTTTTGTGTTTAAATTCTAGTTTGTAGCTGATCTCTTCTAAATTAATCAACTGTTTTAAAAGCAAATTGTGTATATCGAAATGTATTTATGAAATGCATATTCATCATTGCCCTGAAATCGGAATTTGAAAATCTCAACACTGCTTTTCTCGAGTCGGACTCGGACTACCAATTTTAGTGTGCGCCCGATCTGTTGGCGTGAAGGTGTATCGAAATACCCAACTCAAAATTTCGATGCTCATATCTTTTCAACAGTAAGAGATAGGAAAAATCAGAAAGACTAAATAAGACAGATATATGGATAAAAAATAATAATATTGAAATTTTTAGGAAACTTCATAAGCTTAATTTTTGTTTACTATTATAAGCAAAAAAGTGTCTTCCTCCTATGAACTTCTGAATTTGGAAATATGAAGGACGGTGAAGGACGTCATCGTAATAAATCGTTACAGTGTACATCTAGCATTTCATATCTTGCATGGCTGTCGACTTTCAAAAAGAATGGAAATTGTAGATAGCAAAATACGAGATATCTAAGCTTACAAATAGCAAAACATGAAATTTTCGGTCCTTTTGAGTAATTCGACGCTCCCGTCAAATATTTGAATCTACTAAAAAACATGATAAAAAAAAAAATAACAGAGACCAAAAATAAAAAAAAGACCAATCTAGCTTTTACTCCAAACGTAACGTTGGAGAATTTTCATTGTCCTAGCTTACAGGGTTCTTGAGAAATCGCTGATCTAATTTTCCACGGTTACGAAAACAATAGGTCTTCCGACGGAAGTCGGAAGACCTAATGATATACCGGTATTAATCAAAAAGGAGATTTTATCAAAAATGAAAACATGATTCAAGACAAAAATCTATCGACGGCGAGAGAAAGAGAGTAGAATGGTACTGTATATTGTCATCTTGGTGGTTACGTAATATACACGTTTCTTGAATTTACCCGGAGGCGTACTTCATTGCGCAATATATATCTACCCCTGTGTATACATGTACTTAATGCCGCAGGGCGCAGGGGTGTCACCCATCGCTTTGGTCAGACCCGCCGATAACACGAGTGGGAAAAATGTTGTAGGACAGTGAAAGACATCTAGGGGGTGGGGGTGTTTGACAATTAAACACATAGTCAGACGGGATTTTGGATAAAATGTTTGAATAATGAATAAAAAAAAATCATAGAGTCTATATACGGGAAAGATCTTTAGGTAAAAAAAAATCATGAAGTCTACACGGGAAAGATCTATAACAAAATACATGCTCTCTCTCTCTCTCTCTCTCTCTCTCTCTCTCTCTCTCTCTCTCTCTCTCCTCATATTTCATTTTTATTTTTTCAAAATAATTATGTGGTCACATTATGACATGTATTGCGCTTATGCAGTATATGGGAAGGAATTGAAGCCCTCACTCTCTCTCACACACACACCCTCAAAAATAACCGAATGCGACCAACGTGTAAGAAGCCTCAGAAGGGCGATACACTAAAGCTATTACTCGGGTATCTTGAATTTTTCACATGGATATATAATTGTTTGTGTTTTATGATTTGGGAAGTAGCAATTAACCTGTTTCGGAGAGAGGAAGGCTTGTTTTTAGGGAAGGGGGGGAGAGGACATTTTCATAGCCGAAAATTCCTCTGCGACCAGTATTGTTGGATGATATTTTTCATCCACGAATCTCTCTCTCTCTCTCTCTTTCTCTCTCTCTCTCTCTCTATATATATATAGATATCGAACGGTCCATGTCGCCTTGAGAATAACAATTCACTGAAAGCTTTCGTATAGAATACATGTCATTGACGTTCTACTATCCCCCTCTTTTACCTTCAACAAATCGTGGTACTGTCATATATTTCAATACATTGTATGTCTGTATGCTATGTACAAAGTTGCATCAAAATATGCTCATTCGTTTTGAAATCATTCAGCCAAAATGAAGCCCGATTAGCGCTATTTATATTTGACAAAATTAATAACATTTTCATGTCCGTTATTTTCAAGACTGTCCTGTTCTCCTCAAAATAAGATATTTACACAAAATTAACCATGTATCTTCTTTCAACTTTGATATAATGATATCTTAAATGTAAAAACTTCAAACTGCATTTTTAGAATTTGTATGGGTTTTTTTTTCAGGGGGCCAGAGAGGGGTGATTCAGACTCCAAATAATCGTGTAAAATCAACCAGAAAAAAAGATAATTCTAGGATAGTGTTGTAAATTTTTCCTTGTACTGTGTCAGTGACCACCATTAAACAACTCTATAAAGTGAAAAAGTACGCATATATCGATACAACGACTCGTGGTAAGACAAAAACGCACCCCCCCCCCCTTATTTTACAATTCCTGCGTTTTTCCTGTATGTTCGGTATAAGCTAAGAATGAAGCCTAAAACTGTATATTAGACTCCGAATTTATAGTTTTCCACATTAAAATAAGATAAACATCAAATGCGAATTATGTTCTACATAAAAGTTTCGTTTTCATGATAACAATGAATACAAAAAAAAAATTTAAAAAATTAAATATTAATAATCCGGGGGGGGGGAGCATTTCGATATATATGCTTAACTTCATCATCAATTTATATATTTCTTATCATATATGGTTATAAACACAAAACTGTGTATAAATCTTATTTAAATTAAATGGAAATTAATGGGGCGAGGGGCGAGGAGGTGGGGGAGGGGGTTTCGGCGTCATTATAGAAGAGGGGGGGGGGCGGCGCTCGGCGCCTTAGATTGAATGAGCATGTAATATGTACACGTCAAATAGATATGTTAAACCCATGGCCATCAAATCATATTCTGTGCCAGTATCTACATTCTTTCATGAAATAATAACAACACTACATCGTTTCCTTATACAATTTTATGATACAAAATATATTTATTCGTGAACACTAACTCTTGAAAACTGAATTCGGCGTCAGGCTGAAATATCAATGAAATGTGCACGCAGAGCGTCTGTGTACGATTATTTCAAGTATATATTTCAAAGTGTATACTAAAATACCGTAATTTCACAAATTTTCACGATTCCTTATGATATAGATAAAATCTGTCATCCTTGGAACCGCTTGACCTATATATTTCTAGGATCCAGATCCCAGTTATTTTTCAAGCACTTTCTTACCAAAAATAGGAGAAAAATTCTCAAATCGCACCAGCTCAAATACATTGACACTACTTTCAAATTATTAGAAATTTTATTTGAATCACAGAGAAAAATGCCGAAAGATTGAAAATACGCAACTTTTAAAATAATTTTACAAAGTCGTGCACCTGGTTCCGGACCGGAATTATTCGAATTTCCTGTTCTGAGGACCCATTTTCACATGTTTCTTCCACACATATATATATGTCATGTCTTACACACTTTAAAATATATTCAGAATTTTATTTCGTCTATCAAGTAAACATTGATTGGGAGACAATTCAAGATAAACCTTATGTGCATGTCCCACCTGAATTATTAAAAAAAAAAAATCTAGCTAAGAAATAATAGGAACTATCCTACAGGTGTGATCGCCTGGTCAATTCCGTCCATCCACAGGGATTTATCGCGCTTCCCAGTTGCTTGATGTACTATGGGCTAAACATACATACACGTAACCAATAGTACGTACATCAAGCAATCGAGAAGCGCGATGAATCCCTGTGCGCCCATCTAATTTACGTTCGCATGATGTGTACACCAAAATACACACATGCATATTGTAACAGAAAGAAAGAAAATCAATTTCATAGATGAGATTGTACAAAAGAGTCCATTGCATGTATTCTATGAGGAGTCTGAATTTTCATACAAAAATTTATATAAAAAAGTATATGTAATTACTCGTCCCTATACAGGAGAGAATCCAGAACCTGAACAGGGGCTCAAACTCTTTTCGAGGGATGCTTTGCGAGGCCCGAACGGTCCTTCGGTAGTTGGGGTGCCTCCCCCGTGAAAATTAATAAAATGAAAAAAAAATGAAGTAAATTAGTGGCTTCTGGGGCATATTTGAAATGAATCTAGAATTAAGTTATCATTTTCTCTTCTACATGTCAATGTTAATGCAACTTTAAATTTCTCTTACTATATAATAGGAAATTGACGGATTGATCAAGAATTAAATTTGACCAAGGGTTCAGCCAATATTCGGGGAGATCCAGCTTATAATTTTGAACAAAAAAAAAATAAAAATAAATAAATAAAACCCCCGGAAACTCCGCAATTTCCAAGAGCTGGATGATTTGCTATTCAAAATTTTGTTTTGTCGCCGGGGTTCCCCCGCCCCTAAACTCCCTACCAGGGGACACCACGCTGGGGACCAACACTAGTCGAAACAGGTCTATTTATAGTCACACGTCTAAAAAGTGATATATATATATTATATCCTTTGTATAAGATTAAGTGGCGGATTCAGGGGGGGGGGGGGTTGCGGAGGAGGCGCCCGCCCCCCGGCACTGACCCAAAAATTTCCAAAACAGGTATATTTTGGCCCATGTTCAGTCAAAATCGGCAAAATTTGCCCGTTGACCCCCGGTAATGGGGGCGCTAGATCCGCCACTGAGATTTTCTTAAGATATTCTTTTACGGATTTGCCGAGCTTGGACTTCATAAATTTTAAACGGCATGTATCTATATACATTTGTGTACTTTGTGGCGGATTCTGCCCGGGGGGGGGGGGAGGCAGAATTAAGCTCAACTAAGGTGCCAGCAATTTGCTTGTTTTCACGGGGATTCCCCTGCCACATCTACCGGTCTCTCGTATCCCCCTCGGACCTTCCTGTCTAGCATGTCATCCCAAACCCCCAACACAGTTGCGGATTTAGGGGTGCGGAGAGGATGCCCCCCTCCCCCCCCCGAGGGGGGGGGGGGGGCGGCACTGACCCAAATATTTTCAAACAACCCTATATTTTGGTCCATTTTCATTAAAAAAATCGGCAAAATTCCCCCCCCCCCCCGGGCAAAGGGGGCGCTGGATCCGCCATTGCAACAGTTCAGTTTCTGGATCAGCACCCATATCTCGCTGTGAAAATACCATGCAAACTACTCTTTAAGGCGAACATTTTTATTATGAACAAGAAACAACTCAAAACAAGTGAATCTATATTTAGTCCAGGGAACCCCCGACCATTCCCCAACATGTCGAAAGACAGAAAAATCGAAGAAACGATGAAAACAGGGTAAATTGTGTACTCACAATCATATTTACAGGAATTTTATAGAATTAATGATATGATTGGTGGGTGATGCCTTCGTTTCAGTATCAAGTGGGTAATGTTTGAGATGTAACTCGAATTGCCTCTGACTACCAAAGTCATACATGTGTCACGTTATATTCCAGCGACAAATTAGACATTTTTATTTTCAAATTGATTTTCGTTTATTTCATTTATAATTCTCTATTTATTCTTAGTTTTCAAAGGAATGTGACAATTCGGACTATACTCAGACACTTTCCTATAAGTCAAATAAGTCAAAAGTAATTTGTTTGTCTACGTTTTCTTCAAAATGTTTATTGAATCATTTCCTCAAGCAAATCTCTCATTGATGTCATTTTCTTTATAATGCCGCTTGCCTTCATTTACTTTGTTATTTGTTACTTTTAATCCTTTAATTGTTTGTATTGACACTTTCTTTGTTCTTGTATGTGTCGGATTGAGTGAAAGTGAATCGTGTGAGAGAATGAGAGATCACGAGAGTGAGTTGACCGCCACGGAGCTGACCGGGCGTGATTTGCAGTTGTTCCGGAATTTCCGACTTCTAAAAATTAACTGTTTTTACGTACTGCGGACTTTCCAAGTACAATCAAAATACTTGCATTTTATTTTATGGAGTGTATGTGTGAGTGTATGCAGATTCTATGTTATTTCATATTTCGGACCATAATAAACCAAATTAACAGTCATTGATTGCATCTTTCATCATTTCAAATTTTTGAACGATCACACAAAAAAACTTCGTTGTGACAAGTGGCGGAGAATCCTAAGCGTAATTTGCCCGGGGGTAGTACATATATTTTGTGCTACCTTGATTCCGTACCTTAGACTCTACCAAATTATTCCCCAAGTTATTCCCCTATTTATTTATTTTCACGTGGAGATATGGAGTTACATCAAACTAAGTGCTATCGTTGTGGAGAAGACTTCGGACGCGGCCATCTTGGAGTCTGCAAAGGAATTAATAGGTGCTTTTTTAACTGCAGGAAAATTGGACACCTATCAAAAATGTGCAGAGCCGTCAAACAACCAACAGTGAGTGTGAGTGTGATCAGAGTGGTAGCCCGTAAATCCGAGAGGAAAAAGGAAAGGGATCAACTTCGATGGACGGAATTTCACTCGAGGAAAGCTCAACTTGCAGAACTTCCGTTCAGTGGCCTCACGGAGCCAGAATTCTTTGCTCTGGAGCTTTCCGATCCGACACCGATTCCTTTTTACCTGAAGTCCAAGCACACATCGGTAACAGAAAAGGTAAATCAATTCACTGAGAAAATTCAAAAACTGAAAACGAAAAATGAAGAACATTTGGCAAAAATCGACAACTCTAAAAAGAAAAATGATTCCCTCGAAAAGAAAATTCGGACACTCAGCGACAAAATACTTTTCTTTGAATCCGAGCTACCTTTGACTCAAAGACTTGTGGAGAGGAAAAATGAAGTTATTGCAAAGTTGCGTTTTGAAAATGAATTATTGAATCAGGAAATTTCAAAATTGGAATCGGAACGTAAAGAAAAAGAAAGAAATGTTATAACTGATTTGAGGAAATTGCTTCAAGAAAAGAATGAAGAAATTGCGAGATTAAGAAAACCAAGCGCAAAACATGAAGTGACTTCAAATGGCCCTAATCCAACGACTCGTCAAAACCCGAGCGCCTCGAATCATCGGGGTAATCAGTCTAGGAACCGTGGAGGAAAGAAGAACCGAATCCCGAGTCACCAACGCCCGGTGGATACACAAAGTTTTTCTGCGGCCACAAACCAATCTTGGTATTTTGCAGCCAATAACTGTGCTGCCAATGGCATTGTGGGTCAGGGACAACCGGTCTCGTATCCTTGGCAACCAAGACACGGACATAATATGTGATTGACCCTGGGGCCAGGGTCTTCCAGGAGAAGAGAGGCATTGTCACGTTATATTCCAGCGACAAATTAGACATTTTTATTTTCAAATTGATTTTCGTTTATTTCATTTATAATTCTCTATTTATTCTTAGTTTTCAAAGGAATGTGACAATTCGGACTATACTCAGACACTTTCCTATAAGTCAAATAAGTCAAAAGTAATTTGTTTGTCTACGTTTTCTTCAAAATGTTTATTGAATCATTTCCTCAAGCAAATCTCTCATTGATGTCATTTTCTTTATAATGCCGCTTGCCTTCATTTACTTTGTTATTTGTTACTTTTAATCCTTTAATTGTTTGTATTGACACTTTCTCTGTTCTTGTATGTGTCGGATTGAGTGAAAGTGAATCGTGTGAGAGAATGAGAGATCACGAGAGTGAGTTGACCGCCACGGAGCTGACCGGGCGTGATTTGCAGTTGTTCCGGAATTTCCGACTTCTGAAAATTAACTGTTTTTACGTACTGCGGACTTTCCAAGTACAATCAAAATACTTGCATTTTATTTTATGGAGTGTATGTGTGAGTGTATGCAGATTCTATGTTATTTCATATTTCGGACCATAATAAACCAAATTAACAATCATTGATTGCATCTTTCATCATTTCAAATTTTTGAACGATCACACAAAAAAAACTTCGTTGTGACACATGCATTGCGTAAAAAGCTTAACAAACATGTTTTATTTTATTCCATTTTCTTAATTCACTTTCAATCTAAATGTAAGCAACCAACTTCAGTACTTTGCATATTTACCTAAGATAAAGCGATTATTGTATCTTGGAGGTGGGGGAGGGGCTACATACATGTACATGTAAGTGCAAATACACTATTTTTCAAATTGGGAGAGGGGCTACATGTAAGTGCAAATACAATTATTTTTCAATTTTGAGTGATTATTGAAGCCTTCCGTATATGTTACATCACTTGTACATGTACATCAGGCAAAATGTGACAATAAATAGACCATTTTCATATTACCGCTAGACTTACATTTTAGACACTCCAAAACCCAATATCACACTATTTGACGTTATTGCTTACTGTGATGTTGAAACGTATGTATAATATTTTTGACATTATTTTATTTTATGACATCATAGATATAATATGTTTCGACATCATGACATAGTAAGAAATAACGTCAAACATTGTGATGTCGGGTCATGAAATGTAAAATTCAAGTCTACCACGTAAATGTGAATATCGTCTATTTATTGTCAAATTTTTACACCATGTACAAGTGATTTTACATGCGCGGAAGACTTCAAAAATCACTAAAAATTGAAAAATCCTAAGATTTTCCTATTTTTCTTAAAAAAATTTCTATATATGTTCTATATTTTCACACACAATATACCTATATTCCTATATTTTGAGTAGGGGAAGTTGCTATGACCCATGATATAAATACCTGATAGATCTCAAAACATTCAAGAAATGATGATATGATCTAGAAATTGTTAACACTGAACTTTTAATAAAATATTGGGCAAAGTACAGAAATGCTTTTATATCTGTATTTTAAATTCAGGATCGTGATATGAATCGTACCATGTGTTAATATTATAATCCTTGTCATATCGTGGGCTAGGCATATCATTGCAACCCAATCATGGTTGGAAATCAAATAGACTTACTTAAAGGTTCATCCATTCATTCATTCATTCATTCATTCATTCATTCATTATTTGTAGTAGTATTTTTTTGGTAAGTGTACTGCAAGATTTTACTTCTTTATAAACAAAATCCTGCCGGAGTTCTTTTTTCTCAAAAAAATTCCTGCAGGAATTTTTCTAAATAAATTTCCTGCAGGAATTTTTAACAAAGAATAATTTCCTGCGGAAAAAATTTTCATATAATATTTCCCGCAGGAATATTTTAAGTTCAAATTTTTCCTGCAGGATTTTTTTTCTCCCGCAGGATTTTACTTCGAAAAAATTTTCCCGCAGGAATTTTTTTTCCTGCAGGATTTTTTCAAGCAATTTTTCCTGCGGGATTTTGAAAATTCCCGCAGGAATTCATCAATTTCCCGCAGGATTTTGATAATTCCCGCAGGATTTTGAAAATTCCCGCAGGATTTTTTTATTTCCCGCAGGATTTTTTTGTAATTAAGGTAAATATCTCAGGTACCAGGTGCGCTACAGGTAAATGAGATGTGGATTCCGACTAACTTAGGTATACTCTACGCGATGACACTATTAGTTTTGCTGTACATCCAGCCCCGGGCGGGCGCAAAAATGAACTAGCGCGCAAATTCATAATTATTTTGCCCACTGTTATACGCTAATTGTGACGTTTTATATATTAACAGTACCGTATCTCGTATGCAAGCACATGATAACAATTTTTTTTCAATATTTAGTTTCGGGACCGGTGAAGAACATTTCGGTGCTAATAAAGTCCAGACAGGTATTGGTCAGTTGGGATGCTCCAAAACTGCCGAATGGAAAAATCTTAAATTATTCTATTTCTTTGTATGGCAACAAACAAGAAAGAGTAATTAAGACAATGTTTGTCACACCGGACGAGAAGTTGTCCGTACAGTACGGCAATCTGATACCTGGTAAATGAAAAAAAGTAGCTTATGTTCCAGAAAATCTTTTAAAACTAAACTGATTTTTTATATAAGAATGGTTCATTACCATGATACTTTGTAACGGATAATAATGGATATAAGAAAAGAATTATCATGAAATATTTAACTTTGTCCTGGACCAATAAATCTTCTCCATATCCACTATAATTACAAATGTTTGAACCTCAAATATATGTAACATTTCTAAAGGATCATGCTACACCATAACGATTGTTCCATCTACTAAAGCTGGGTTTGGAGTGGAATCAAGGATTGATGTATACACAAGCGAAGAAGGTAAATCTTTCTTATAATTGTTTTAGTATACATGTATGTATATAATGCAAAATTGATATAATTAATTATACAGTGTTTTACAGAGGGATATAGACATGTATTGGGTCGATGAAAAAGGGTTAATTGTGCGATTACAATACAATTTCTTTTTAATAATCGACACAATATATTACCTTTCCTCTGACATATTCAACATATTTTAAAGCATATTTATGACGTCAACAACGTAAAGCGTCTTTGTAGAAGCTGGATATTGAAATAACAGCATGTACTTAACTATCATGATACAACATTAGCCTTTATTGCACCTTGGACTAGTTTCTCCCAATAAGATTGCGGAAATCACGTCGCGACTAGTTTCTCCCAATAAGATTGCGGAAATCACGTCGCGTGATTGCCTCCTATGAGGTCATACCCTACTCCCACAACCTGATAAAAAATATTGGCGGCCTATTTCGAAGCGAGGAAAACAAGATGGCTACCTTTTATTGGTCGATTTCAAGAAATCGACCTTACTAGATTTGTAGACCGGATGCTGTCAATAGGAGAAAGTTCCTAATTGAGTCCGTCAGATTCAATAATGCATCATTGAATAATCCTTATGAAAGAAACGTTTTCATGACTAGTGAAAAACACGTGACCAGAGACAGGCATTCCCATGACCTCCCACTTTCATGACTAGTGAAAAACACGTGACCAGAGACAGGTATTCCCATGACCTCCCACTTATTTATCCACAACACAAAAATAGGCATGTCGTCATGACCAATTAGTGAGTGTTACAGTGAACCCTTTGCCTTCAAAATTCCTATGGACGACATTTATGGATCCTTGGATCCATTGCAACAAAGAAATACGCGATCACAACGTATCAGGGGTGCCAGTGGCTAAAAAGGTTCTAACCGTTCATCCGACTAAGCTTTTTCTCGTTAAGGACATACCACTTTGTTTGTTTGTTTATTTTCTTACCTAAGACAAATTGATAAATGAAATAAAGAAATCAATGAGCGATAAAAAAGTCGACAAGACTGTACGAGTCACAAAATTTGAACTTTTTAGAAGTTTCCCCTTATTTCCCTCCAAATTCAGTGGCGGATCCAGCACCCCCTTTCGACGAAAAAAAATTGTGGTGGGATTAAAGAGATGTTGATATCGACCAAGCTTTTTTGGAAAGCTAATACTTGTATAATTTAAAAGTAGACATCAAAACAGATTGTGTAAGCAACAAACACACACAAGAAGACGCTCATTTTCCTTAATTAATGGTGTTAGAATTACATCTTCCTTTCTGAATTCAAAATTATACACCAATGCTTCATTTCTTATCATACATCTTTTCCTTTGTTGACGTGTTCTCGGCTTCGCCTCGCCCCACCATGATCACAACTTACCCCCTATATTTCCATAGTAGGTCAGTTATAAACCTAATAAATGATAATATTCGGTTCTTCTCGACCAATTAGATTGCAAGAAATTTGCCGATGGTTGGATAAAATATTATACTATGTGCTTCCATGATCAGAGGATTAGGGAGCTATTGTTATTGCCCTGTCCGTTTGTTTGTTTGTCCACAAAATTTTCAGCCTTTGCCAAATATTTAAAAAGATAAGTGGAAGGGCTTTCATATTTCATATATGTATTTCATGTGACAAAATCGTTTCATGGATAGCAAAATATGTATTACCTTGTGACTTTAAACTTAGAATATGACCTGCCGTTGAGCCATAGCGTCGGCGCTGTACGGTTGCTGGTTCGCGGCTAACTAGAAACATAGGTCGGCTGATAAACCCTCATCTATGTTTTGTGTTATATACTAAAAGGGATGTCCTTGCCTGAGTATTGTTTAGATGTCTAAAGTGTTTAAAATAATGCTGGCATATTTCACAGTCATGTGCATTTCTAGTCACAAGACCTTTCCATCGATACTAAAAGTTTACCTCGACTTTGGACTTAAACTTACCTTTGAACAAAAAACATTAAGATTGGCTATTACTTTTGAATTGTACTTGATAGGACTGTCATATTTGATATGTGTATTCCTTGTAGCATTACCTTCTTAATGGAAAAAAAGAAAAGGGAATTATCTCCAGCATGACCACCCTGCATTCACCAATCATTTTCCCTCATGACCTTCAATTGATATTTGAAGCTCATGGCAGAAAGTAGTGTTTTTACTGGAAAAAGATGTCAACAGGGGCATTCCTGTTTCACAAACACACACATTTTTATAAATATATATGAAATTATGAAAGAAATATATTATAAACGATATAGAATTATATTGTCAAGAAATAGCTAGAAAAAGGTACCCTACAAAGCCAAGGTAAAACAAAATTCTTCAGTTGCTCTAGGGCCGGTATTTTCCAATCTGTTCATTTCTAACATAAAATGTAAAGTCGGACGGTTTGTATTATGATTTTATGTAACGTTTTCTTTAGTACCTGGACCTGTGAGTTCCCTTGAGACGACAAATGCTTCTTCAACATCTATTCAAATTGAATGGGGAATCCCTAAAGACCCAAATGGTGTTGTTTTGTCGTATTCAGTGGAAATTATCAAGAATGACAAGTGCATAAAAACCATAATCCTACAGTGTGAAGGATGCTCAAATGCTTGCCCAAACTCTTTATCAGCAAGTACAATGGTTGAAGTCAATTCGGCAGAGGAAACAAATACATGTCCAAATATATACAAGAGAAATTTTACGTCGGAAAATACTAATTTCACAGAGTTAATCAATGGATTGAAACCTTACAGTACTTATCGAATAAATGTGTATGCATTTACCAAGCACGGCAATGGAAGTTTGAGTACACACAATCAACAGACAAGTGAAGATGGTAATAAATTTCCGAATTTTTTTCTCTCAATTTTAGTAGCACTGAGTTGAGATAACGTTCCTATAAATCAGATTCATCATCTTCTAGCTTGAATTTAATTACTGCAGATTCATATTAATTTTCTTTCTACGGTTTCTTTTCTTCCAGTTCCCAGTGAAATAAAATCTGTCTCAGGCACTCCGAATATTAAAAACATACAAATTGATTTCAACCGGCCCGTCCCCCCTAACGGAAAAATAATAAGATATGACATAGAATGTGTGCCGGACAAACCTATCAAGATGTGTTACCAAGAAAATAGAACGTTGATTGAAAGAATCACTCAGCACAGGCTTACAAGTATTACAGACATTGAAAGAGTGGATAAAGTGCAAGTTTCGGAAGTCATCGGGGAACTTCAACCACTTTGGAACTACACAGTTCGGATAAAAGGTTACACGAGAGCCGGTCATGGAAATTGGAGCTCACCGATAGTTATACGAACCAAACCATACAGTAAGAAACATTCTCAAATCTAAACAATCTTCCAACTTGATACAAGGGTAAAACATGGTAATTGGATTTGAAGGCAGGTAATATGTTTGACATTGACCTTAAGATATAATCTTGTGCTTACTACAGCTTAATTGTGATACATCTATAAGGCGTACAATCTTCAATTTTTTTTAAATATTAAACATTGTGATTGGATATGAACCGAGGTAATGTCTTGTTTGTATAGTCTATATTACATTTTAGGAAATAACATATCAACTCTCAAACTATCTTTTATATTCTTTTTCATTCTCGGATACACAATTTGTTCTATTTGCTATGTAGAGATATGTCACATAATCAGGTAAGAATAAACACACTACAGCAATCAGCCGATCGCTTGAATGAATTTTTTTTTGTGCATTACGACGAAATATGTTCACGTAGTGAACCACGTTTTAAGTTTCGACCTTATAATCTGTGTTTTTGTTAGACTGGAACTTACAATGTAATCCCCCGAGATGAAATCATTTAGGCAACGTATGTTGTATTTCTGCATGAAACACATGGAGTCACCAGCGCACCGGCGATAGGCGCGTAGTAATACAAATGATGGGAACTACTTCTAAATTCATACTTCTTTCATTTAATCCCCAAATATTATGTTTCGCATGATATCTGTAAAGAATAAGTTTACAGCAGTTTATATATATATATATATATATATATATATATATATATATATATATATATATATATATATATATATATATATATATCTTTATATAGTATAAAGTTCAAGTCCTCTCGGAATAGTTGAGATATATAGTAAGATTCAGAAATGATTCATACTTTATTTCCCAAAACGTTTTCGCATTTCGGGCTCTTCAGTGGAAATGTTATGATTATAATGGCAAACATATCATGACGTCATAGTGAACAATCTATATATATATATATAAACTTTCCGGACCATGAAATTGCCCCCCCCCCCCTCCCCTCCGTTCATCCGACCTTTCCAGATGCCTGGTAAACACTTGTTTGTGTGTCATTAAGAATGAAACAAACTTTATTCAAAGGAACGAAATTAGCCTGTCTGCGTTGAGTACCATTAAAGGTGGAGCATCCTTCAGGTCTCAGATGCTCATATTTCCGAAATAATAACTTGTACGGTATTTCATTTCCATATATTCAAGGATTATTGTTTAACCGATATACAAACAAAATATGATTTGTGGTTTCATGATTATACCGAGAACTAATCCGTTTGAAACAAAGGAGGGGATCTCCAACAACACCAGGTTGTAGCACCCACAGCAAAACCCTAAAACACCCTATGCAAAAACACAAAGCAGACAAGCACAGAAAGAGACGCGTAAGGGACAAGGAACGTCAACGCACAACACAGAAACATCAAACATAAACCAACGAGACCAATGGGCAACCGGTGCCGACTTAGGACGGCCATCTGCCACGGAAATAGCAGAAGGTATGAACTTTAACATTGGATCCTATGGAAAATAGGAAAATCGGATGAACGGAGGGGGGAGGGGGCAATTTCATTGTTGAACTTTAATATTGGATCGTATGGTAAAAGTAAGAAAGGTGATAAGATGTAACCATAAAAGTTTCTTTTCCAAAAACAATATTAGTTTGATAATCTGAACAATGTTCTTAAGAGAAAAAATAGGGTATCTAGGCCTGACCTGAGGGAAACTCTACTTTAAAATTAAAGATTATAGGTTTCATATGCCATTCCAGGAATTAAAAAAGATAAGTGATGTGCTAGGAAGATATGCCATAATATACTCTTCTTTGGCACCTGATCTCACTCCGTGTTTGAATTATCTAATATGGTCGAAAAATCACGCTTAATGATTTAAAGTTTTAAGGGTTAAAGAAGATCCTGACAATAATCTCAACAACACCTACAATAGAGCACAAAATTGAGCATCGACGGACCCCTAGTAAGCTAGAGGTGGGACCAGGTGCCCGGGAGGAGTAAGCATCCTTTGTTGGCTAGCCGCACCCGCCGTCGATGTCGAGAGTAAGTTTGTCGATGTTAAGAGTAAGTTTCAACATTGGAAAATTGAAAAAAAAATCCGACCCGAAGAGCCGTCGGAAAAAATTCCGTCTCTGAAAATAGCTGAAAAATCCGGCAAGCAAAAGTCTCCCCCCCTCCACATAAATCAAATGCTTGCTTTAATACTAAGCTGTGTGTAAACGGTACAAACTTGCCAGGATGTTTCGACCTGCTTCCAGCTGGAACGAGCCTGTGCACACTTCGCGGACATAGGCGGATATGCGTCCGCTAGAAAAAGTAGCTCTGTTATTTCTCTTTAGTTCATGTTCAAATTTTATTTTTATTTTGAGTAATTCATTATTCCTTACATTGATAAAACTTATTTGAACCAATTGAGTCGAATGAAATTTGGAAAAATTAAACATTAGTCTTTGTTCTAAATCTATCTACATATAACGGCTATTCATTCCTACAACCAACATCACTGCGACCTTGACACTTCTGAAAGAAGCTTTGTTTTGGCCTTTTATCAATGAGACATAAAATATATTTTTTTGCTACTTCGGATACTAGCCATTTCACCGATAAATATCATCGAAATTAAAGGAGTTTAACATCTTAGCACCATCCCTCCAATGCTATTTTGAACATAGATTTTATTTGGATATGCTACTGAATCGACCCTACAGGAAATTTGGAGCCGCGCGCTCTCTGTAATGTAAATGTAAAAATCTAACTTCTAAAGATTAAAGAGGGCGCTACTGAAACTTTTTATGATGGCGCCGCCCAAAGCATCACTGATGAGAATTTAATATTCGAAACACGTGTCTGGTGCATGTAAATTGATTTGGAATTTTCTTCAAGAAGGTAGAGAGTTGGAACCCTTCGACATTATTCTAAATATAGAATGGAGATTTCAGGTAGAATCAGGACACAAAATGTCCTGTCTACGATAGATGGCGGCGCATATACATAGAAAAGGTGTTTTAATTCGTATTTTGTGTCGGATATGCAACACAAAGCAAGTACATTTATTGTACGTATAATGCGCGTTTAAGGCATTTCTGAATGAAGGAATTTCAACGATTTTATGATAACCATATGAAAATATAGTATTCATGTCACTTAATCATTTTATGAAGGAAAATTAATAGGTCCGTAATGAAAATCAAGATTTATTCTTATTTGAAAACTGGGTAAAAAATGCCGGAAATTTGTTGCTAAAAATAGCACATTTGTAAAGAGAATACAAAAAGTGTTGAAATGCACTCATTTGATTTTTTTTATACTTTTCTTTGTTATTATATAAGAAAACAGGTTAGAAACATTGTATATAGGTAGAATTTGATAAAGTGCTACCTTAGGTAGAAACTTCACCGATAATTTAAAATTCCTAGATTTTACATAAAAATTACGAAAATCATCCAAGTTAAGGTCAAAATTTCAGAGACACCGAATTTCAACGATTTTTCCAAACACACAGTAACACGTGCTCCTAGGGAAGACTTTTCAAAATATTGAAGAAAAAGTATATGTCCGTGTTCAAATAAGAGGGAACAGACGCTCAAAATAGTGTCATTTTGTGGTTTTCTTGAAAAAGTGTCAGAGCTGAAAAATTGCCTTATTTTGGGTGGAATTTAATAATTTATAATTTTTCGGTATTCATCAGCCATCCCTTATAAATAAGCTTAAATCAATAATATTCCATACGTAAAACAAAATAATGGGTAATTACTAACGTAAAAGAAATCCGAACAGTTAAAAAAGTACCTCCACGTCAATTTTTACAGAAATTACCGCGAAGCATTTTCATGATTTTCTTACGCATACTTTATTTATTTTAGATCAAATTTTCAAACTTGGCCGCTTTAATGTGTTTAAGTCTTAAAAAGAGTAAGAAATGATCCATTGGCCATAATAAATTGAAATATCCATAAAAGCTCAATGACTGCAAAAACAGGAGATGCGCAAGAATAGTCCAAAATCGTGACCAATGACGCACCTTACGTGTCTTAATTTGTGTTTTGTATCAGGTAGCCAAAAAAGGCTAATAATTCGTTTGTGTATTCATACCTTAGGCAAATTTTACACGTCTTCAAATTCATTGCATCATTTAAAAACAGATAAATTTACAGCATGGACCTGACCACAAATAAGAGTTCAGAGTAGAATAAATGTCATCATAACATAGCGATCGGCTTGTTGCTGCAGTATAAACGTAAAGAGTGTTTGGTAATTCGTTCGAAACATATTACATTGTTTAGTTTAAGGATCACTGACGAGGGTTTAGTACCCGAAATTGCATGTCTGGCCCATGCTGTAAATTTATCAGGTTTTAAAATGATGCTATTGAATTTAAAGACGTTTAACACATGATGTGTTGGACATTCTGACTTAATGATGTACTTTGCCTTCGGTCTTTTTTTTAAATCAGATACTGTATCGGAAAAAGAAATTCCGGTTTTTCTGCTCGTCTGAGAATGCGCGTCTGAAAGAGCAGTCCGGGTTTGAAATAAAAAATCGAGCTAGTACGTCATTTTGTTTTATTTTGTTTTTATTGAACAAAAGTACGCAATGAATTACGGAAGATTGTACTATTTTGCTGCGCTCTCCTTTGAATTATTTCCTTTGTTTATATTATTATGCATAGTTTTGATTTAAAAATGATTTTTTACACTTCCAGAGCCAGACCCTGTTCGTAGTTTACATTATACAGATGTCAAAAATCGAAGTATCACACTATCATGGATTGAGCCTTGTTTTTCGAATGGAATAATCAGTGAATATCGAGTTTTTGTGTTCAAGGAAAATTCAACACAAACTATTCTTCATACAACAATTAATAATAACATTGTGTTATCAAATCTGTTACCTTATACCAACTATAATATAACAGTCTTTGGTGTTACAAGTGGTGATACTGGAGGTAGCAGCTTCGAAGGCGTTTCAACGGGGATGATACGTACTCTGTGTGAAGGTATGTTACATTTGTATTTTAACATAAAAATACATCAATCGATCAGACGAACTTTATTCGGATGTCATTTGACATTATAACATGTGACGGTTTGGAGTAGTTTTGTGCTCTCTCATATTGCATTTTCATATCATAATCTCAACCATGAAATACAGCCCCGACTAGTCGAAAGTTTAATATTCGAATTGAAAGCGTTTTGAAAGCCTAGCTTTCAAAATTTCGTCAGCGATTGCTTTCAAAATTTGGAATACTCAAGAGATGACGATATTTCGTTAGCGATTTTTCGTTAACTAATTTTCGTCAGCGATTCCCTAGCTTTCAAATTTTTCGTCAGCGATAGCTTTCAAAAATTTGGAAAGCTTTAGTTAACGAAATTTCGTCAGCGATTAGCTTTCAAAAAATTTGAAAGCTATAGTTAACGTTATTTCGTCAGCTATAGCTTTCAAAATTGTTGAAAGCTAATCGCTGACGAAAATTTCGTTAACTATAGCCTTTAAAATTTTTGAAAGGTAATCGCTGACGAAAATTTTGTTAACTAGCTTTCAAAATTTTTGAATGCTTTTCTCGCAAGATTTTTTGTGTCGAGAAAACCAAGATTGCCGAAATCAAAGCAATCATCTTCATAATTTATTAGATATTGTATTTTGTTTATTTTTATAAGTTTATTTGAAGATTCCGTGTTTCCCACATCGATGTGTACCCCATACACCTACTTGGTTAAAATAACATTATGTTAATTGGGGGTGAATGGGGCCATCAAAAGGGTATGCTTTGCACTAATTAGTTACCTGAATTTTCCTGTATTTGTATTACCTGTAAAGGTATTCCATCTTTAAGTGTATATATGAACAACTTCTATTTCATCTAAAATCTAAATGTATATATATACCAGAAAATTTACATCTGACCGGCCAAATTCTGACTAAATGAGGGGAATTTATATCCAGTGAAACCCTGGCTTCTCTGTGACTGTCGGAAGCTTTGAAAGATATTTCACAATCGGTGATTTTTTAAAGTGCCACGCCGATAGAGAGACGGTTTCTTTCATCCTCTAAACTGTGCAGAGGAATTCGCCCGAGGCGTGATGCAGCCATTGCAAAAATATGGCACCCGAGCGTTCAAGAAGCTTTCAAAATTTTCGTCATTGATAGCTTTCAAAATTTTCGTCAGCGATGGCTTTCAAAACTTTCGTCAGCGATAGCTTTCAAAATTTTCGTCAGCGATTGCTTTCAAAATTTCGTCAGCGATTGCTTTCAAATATTTTGAAAGCTCCGAGATGACGAAAATTTGAAAGCTCATAGCTTTCAAATTTTTCGTTAACTAAGATTAGTAATCGAAATTTTCGTCAGCGATTTTTCGAAAGCTTTTTAGAGCTTTCAAAATTTCGTCATCTCAGTAGCTTTCAAAAAATCGCTGACGAATGGTTAACGAAACTTTCGAATTTAGCTTTCAAAATTTCGTCATCTCGGCGTTAAACTTTCGATTGGTCGGGGCTGTACTTTCCTGTACATTAAATTTATCAACATCTATACAGAATACATAAATATAACTGACCTTATCGTCCAGGATGTTAACTCCTCATGACATCACCGTCATTATGAAATCATAAATAAGAAGTCTTACCCTCAGTTTTCTACACTCAACGAAAGCCCTCACCATTTATTTATGTGCAAATGCAATCAGCAGTCGTGATAAGAATGTTATAGTCTCGACTTGGTACTGTAATGATACAGTGTTTCGACGTCTGTGTTATGAATTATGTAATTAAGGTCCGTCTCATCGGGGGGAGGGGGCAACTTAATTATCTAATTGTGAAAAATAAATAATCATATTCCATGCATGTAATGCATTTTGGAATATATTCATTGATTTCAGATGTATTATTCCTTCTATTAGTCTAATATATGATAGCTGAATGTAATTTATATTTTCCCATTTCTTGAGATATACACATAATAACACTCTTTTTTATGTTACAAAATGTCAAAGAGAGATCGGTGTTCACCCCGCGCATCCTTCAAATGGATAAAATAAGCATCAATATAACGTTAGGTTGAATGACAGTCACGTCACTCCGGCTAGCTCAACGCTTGTAAATTGGTCAACTATAACAGAGTAGAGCGTGGATATCTGAGGGCTCGATCACATCGAAAACCGACTCTCGTTGGTTAGTAGTACTCAGTAGGCTTAGGCTGCAAATGGGTACAAAGGTGAGCGTTATTGCCTCTTTGACCTCTAGTTTATTGTTCTACCTTTTAATTAGAATTCTTATATAACTTGAAATTTTCTCTCTATAGAACTCGCCTGGTGTAAAATATCCAACAAACTTCCAGTGCGGTTAGCTCCGCCCATTCTCGTGCTATATTAGAATAGAAATAACAACTAGCTAGCCGTGATTCATCGTCCAGTAATTCCACTCGTCACATGAACCAATCAAATTATCAACTCATCGCTTCGCGGCTTGGTGATAATTTGATTGGTTCATGCGACTCGTGGAATCACTGGACAATAAACCACGGCTAGCTAGTTGTTATTTCTAAATTAATCGCTTAGACAGGACAATTTTTCAGTGATATTGATCCTCTTTTCAAAAGGCTATTTATGTAATAAAGGGTTTCTAAATAATACAAACAGAGCTGCTACAGATTGTACAAACAAGTAGCTAAACATTCATATAAATATTCTTTTCTCAAACTAATTTCTCGATATAGATGAATTCTAAAGGGAGGCGTGACTAAAAAACATTTTCTTTAAACCACTTTAAAATGCTTTAAATTGTCAAATATAATAATTCAGGAAGGAAAAAATCTGATAATGTTCAATTCTGTGATCTTTCGTCAAATTAGAAGCAAGATGCTTGATTTGAGTACTTTAAAATAGTTTAAAATATACATTGCTACTGTATTCACCTGTTCAAAGCGTATTTTATACCTGAGTGTACCACGTGACTGCAATTGAAACTGTGTTGATCTATGGTACAGTTTGAAAGTGAATTGACTTTCAAACTAGAGCATGAACTGATGTTTTGGATTTTCATAGTAGAAATTTACAAATTACCAAGAAACTTTTAGGAGAAGGATTTCGCTTTCACAAACTAGTAAATACTTTCTGGAAATTTTATAAAAATTATTGTCAACTTCTTCTGAAATTCGGAGCAATACAAGCAACAGAGTATATTACTTCGGGTATTTCACAACCTGCATTTTATGGTGACATTATCAACAAGATAAGAAGGATCAAAGATAGACAACATCACTATCGAAAATGCGTCAGAATCATCAAACGCCTTTTATACCGTGGATATGATCCTAATGTCACCAGACGGAAACTAGGCTTGGTACTTGACAAATCTATAGTCTTGTACAAGCGCATTCTTAAAACTTGCACTCTGACTGACTGTGACGACGGGACTCCATGACGGGCCCTGTCCAAACATCTTTAGAGAAGACAGGGCCCCAACCACCTGTCCTCTCTGAATGTCCTTCGGACTCCTCGGGTGATAACATACATGAGCTCGCGGCGGCAGAGCACGGATTGTATTACGTAAGCCCTCTTTTTATATCCATTTACATATTCATCTGTGTTGCTTGGGCCCCTGCGTTTTGCGGTCTTGTTTGTATGTGGTAATCTGACAGTGAGGAGATTGTTTTACACCACAATTGTCATTCTTCGAGACCTCTGGGTAATCGGAAAAGTGAGAGGGTTGTGCGCACGTAATCCAGGATAACCACACCTTCTGCTATTTCCGTGGCAGATGGCCGTCCAAAGTCGGCACCGGTTGTCCATTGGTCTCGTTGGTTTATGTGTAGTCCTTTGTGTTTGATGTTTCTGTGTTGTGCGTTGACGTTTCTTGCCCCATATGCGTCTCTTTCTGTGCTTGTCTGCTTTTTGTTTTTGCATTGGGTGTTTTGGGGTTTTGCTGTGGGTGCTTCAACCTGGTGTTGTTGGAGATCCCCTCCTTTGTTCCAAATATTTTCTTCAGTAAACATGAAAAAGTACCGAACCTAACTTAAAATGCGACGGACAAGAATAAGACAGATAAAAAGTTCTTTACTATTGCATTGCAAAGTAGCCTCTGATGGGATTTGTCAGAATGAATTCTTTGTTTTCCGTAAACTATTCATTTCAATCTAATTAACTTAATGTTACTGGACGTGTACCATGTGTACATAAACCATAGGATTGAGGTATCATATTTATATTATTCACAAACCATTTCTTCTCACCTTAAAAAGCCCAAAGGTTCTACACCTGCGTTGTACACAATCGTTGTTTTCTAATTTTTTCCCCACAAGTTGATTTTATAGGATTTGCTGTCTAATGTTGCGTGAATTTGAATGTTCAACCCAAAAGCTACATGTACCTCAGTCTATATCCGAGAAGTTAAGTGGGAGGGTTGTGCGCACGTAATCCAGGATAACCACACTTTCTGCTATTTCTGTGGCAGATGACCGTCCTAAGGCACCGGTTGCCCATTGGTCTCGTTGGTTTATGTGTAGTCCTTTGTGTTTGATGTTTCTGTGTTGTGCGTAGACGTTCCTTGTCCCTTATGCGTCTCTTTCCGTGTTTGTCTGCTTTGTGTTTTTGCATTGAGTGTTTTGGGGGTTTGCTGTGGGTGCTACAACCTGGTGTTGTTGGAGATCCCCTCCTTTGTTTTGCACTTTAAAATTCAGAAATTGGCAAATGACAAATATGGATAATGACCATATCCCTGTATACAGCACAAAATCGATAATTCAGAAAATCAGAAACCGAAGGCATACAAAATCAGGATAAAACAGGAACCAAAGCAAACAAACAAAAACCTCCACCATATGAAAAGAAGCGAATTCCCGATATGAGAGTGAGACCAGGTGCCCAGGAAGAGTAAGCATCTCCTGCTTGCATGCAACACCCGCCGCTTCAATTCGGTAGAAATGTCACATCCGGTTACTTCCATTTCGGAAGACATAAAGTACAATCTTTGGTTGGATGGTTCAAATGGTCTATGACAGAATATCATCCACCATTTTGGAGAGTGGGACATCAAAGTGTATGACGAGTTCTCCATATCGACCGTAGAACTTCCTCAGTGACGATGTTAGTCGGTCACAAACATATCCCTGACTGAGAAGCTTATCTGAAAGACGCCTAGCTCTCAGAACAAAATCCGTATATTTGGTACTTGCTCTGGCATAGTGTATCAACTGAGATATGAACACACGATAAGCTGGCGATGAAGGGATGTTGCTACTAAGAAAAGGAAAGTTTGTAATGCTGAAATTGAAGTCGTCACGTTTGTCATAGAGTGAGGTTTTCATGTGACCATCAGTGTCGTAGGACAACATTATGTTCAAATAGGATGCTGAATTATTTGTCTCTGTAGTTTCTTTGACTTCAAGCTCTGAAGGATAGAAACTGCTCAAAGTTAATCCGTGAATTTTGGATTATTGATGGACAACACATCGTCTATATATCTGTAAGTGAAGTAGAAGTCAGAAGCTAAGTATCTTTTCCCTTCAGAGACCAAAGATTGAATGAATTCAGCTTCGTACGAGTAAAGGAAAATGTCGGCAAGGAGTGGGGCACAATTGGTCCCCATTGGAATTCCGACAATTTGCTTGAAGACCTTTCCTCCAAACACCACAAAAATGTTGTCGATCAAAAAGTTTAACATCTGAATAATATCTGTTTCAGTGTACTTATTTTCAGAATCGGATTTTTCTTTTACAAAGTAGGTTTTGTCATAGTTCACAACAATAAATTTGTATTTGCGATTACCGTTCTTACTTGTAAACGCATTACTTATAATTTTTGCGAGTCTTTCTTTCAGTTTAGAATGTGGAATTGTAGTGTAAAGTGTCGAAAAATCAAAGGCTTTGATCGAATGGACTTTACTAAAATGAGTGGATTTCAGATGTTCTAAAAGTTCATTCGAATTCTTTAAAATCCACATCTGGTTGATACCACTGCGAGAATATACTGTCGAACAATATTTTTGAAGCCCAGATTTGATTTCAGATAAAACTTTGGTGAGTAAGATCGATACAGATTTGGTATAACATCTTGAGGAACTAGCGATGAAACGGTGTTTGTACGGATTCTTATGCATTTTAGGTATGCAGTATAAATATGGTAAATTTAAATCTAAATTGTTAAGTGTGGAAGCCAAAGGAAGCAAGAGCTGATTTGTGGTTATCTATTATTTCAGAGGCCGAAAGGTTTGTTGGGGTGTAAGTGGGATTTCCAGGTGTCGAATTTAGACCCAACTCTTTAACTAGACTGTCAAAATAGTACTTTTTGCAAGTGAATGTGTAATTATTTGAGGCTTTGTCCGCTGGTGTGATGACATAATGTTCTTGGAGGTAGTTAAGCTCTGTGATAACATCAGGGTCTTTAAATATTGACTCGAATCTGGTGTTCACAGTTGATTTTAATCGGTTAATTCTAGATAAAAGTAACCCTCTGATTGATTTTATCCATTCGGAAAGGGTGTCGAGCTGTACATCCTCTTTCTTTGCCCAACATCTTTTGCTGCGTCTTTCGGTATATTTAGGACATAATTTTCATAGATTTTGGTCATATTACATTGTTTAGATTGAGGATCACTGACGAGGGTTTATGACCCGAAACGTGCATGTCTGGTCCATGCTGTAAATTTATCTGCTCTAAAATGATGCTAATGAATTTGAAGACGTTTAATATTTGTACCACTTGGTGAGTGTCACTGCTGGTGGACCAAGAGTCCCCGAGGGCACATGTAGCCAAGTTTCGATCAATTTCGGTTGGTCGTTTCTTCAAACGCATTCGAAAATTTCTGTTTACAAAATTTTCTCAAATTTCTAAAACCTGGGTCCTGTGGCATCATATCCCAGTCATTTTGCTGCGTCTTTCGGTATATTAAGGACATAATTTTCATAGATTTTGGTCATATTACATTATTTAGATTGAGGATCACTGACGAGGGTTTATGACCCGAAACGTGCATGTCTGGTCCATGCTGTAAATTTATCTGCTCTAAAATGTTGCTAATGAATTTGAAGACGTTTAATATTTGTACCACTTGGTGAGTGTCACTGCTGGTGGACCAAGAGTCCCCGAGGGCACATGTAGCCAAGTTTCGATCAATTTCGGTTGGTCGTTTCTTCAAACGCATTCGAAAATTTCTGTTTACAAAATTTTCTCAAATTTCTAAAACCTGGGTCCTGTAGCATCATATCCCAGTCATTTTGCTGCGTCTTTCGGTATATTTAGGACATAATTTTCATAGATTTTGGTCATATAACATTGTTTAGATTGAGGATCACTGACGAGGGTTTATGACCCGAAACGTGCATGTCTGGTCCATGCTGTAAATTTATCTGCTCTAAAATGATGCAAATGAATTTGAAGACGTTTAATATTTGTACCACTTGGTGAGTGTCACTGCTGGTGGACCAAGAGTCCCCGAGGGCACATGTAGCCAAGTTTCGATCAATTTCGGTTGGTCGTTTCTTCAAACGCATTCGAAAATTTCTGTTTACAAAATTTTCTCAAATTTCTAAAACCTGGGTCCTGTGGCATCATATCCCAGTCATTTTGCTGCGTCTTTCGGTATATTAAGGACATAATTTTCATAGATTTTGGTCATATTACATTATTTAGATTGAGGATCACTGACGAGGGTTTATGACCCGAAACGTGCATGTCTGGTCCATGCTGTAAATTTATCTGCTCTAAAATGTTGCTAATGAATTTGAAGACGTTTAATATTTGTACCACTTGGTGAGTGTCACTGCTGGTGGACCAAGAGTCCCCGAGGGCACATGTAGCCAAGTTTCGATCAATTTCGGTTGGTCGTTTCTTCAAACGCATTCGAAAATTTCTGTTTACAAAATTTTCTCAAATTTCTAAAACCTGGGTCCTGTAGCATCATATCCCAGTCATTTTGCTGCGTCTTTCGGTATATGTAGGATATAATTTTCATAGATTTTGGTCATATTACATTGTTTAGATTGAGGATCACTGACGAGGGTTTATGACCCGAAACGTGCATGTCTGGTCCATGCTGTAAATTACTCTGCTCTAAAATGATGCTAATGAATTTGAAGACGTGTAATATTTGTACCACTTGGTGAGTGTCACTGCTGGTGGACCAAGAGTCCCCGAGGGCACATGTAGCCAATTTTCGATCAATTTCGGTTGGTCGTTTCTTCAAACGCATTCGAAAATTTCTGTTTACAAAATTTTCTCAAATTTCTAAAACCTGGGTCCTGTAGCATCATATCCCAGTCATTTTGCTGCGTCTTTCGGTATATTTAGGACATAATTTTCATAGATTTTGGTCATATTACATTGTTTAGATTGAGGATCACTGACGAGGGTTTATGACCCGAAACGTGCATGTCTGGTCCATGCTGTAAATTACTCTGCTCTAAAATGATGCTAATGAATTTGAAGACGTTTATTATTTGTACCACTTGGTGAGTGTCACTGCTGGTGGACCAAGAGTCCCCGAGGGCACATGTAGCCAAGTTTCGATCAATTTCGGTTGGTCGTTTCTTCAAACGCATTCGAAAATTTCTGTTTACAAAATTTTCTCAAATTTCTAAAACCTGGGTCCTGTAGCATCATATCCCAGTCATTTTGCTGCGTCTTTCGGTATATTTAGGACATAATTTTCATAGATTTTGGTCATATTACATTGTTTAGATTGAGGATCACTGACGAGGGTTTATGACCCGAAACGTGCATGTCTGGTCCATGCTGTAAATTTATCTGCTCTAAAATGATGCTAATGAATTTGAAGACGTTTAATATTTGTACCACTTGGTGAGTGTCACTGCTGGTGGACCAAGAGTCCCTGAGGGCACATGTAGCCAAGTTTCGATCAATTTCGGTTGGTCGTTTCTTCAAACGTTTTAAAAAATTTCTATTTACAAAATTTTCTCAAATTTCTAAAACCTGGGTCCTGTGGCATCATATCCCAGTCATTTTGCTGCGTCTTTCGGTATATTAAGGACATAATTTTCATAGATTTTGGTCATATTACATTGTTTAGATTGAGGATCACTGACGAGGGTTTATGACCCGAAACGTGCATGTCTGGTCCATGCTGTAAATTTATCTGCTCTAAAATGATGCTAATGAATTTGAAGACGTTTAATATTTGTACCACTTGGTGAGTGTCACTGCTGGTGGACCAAGAGTCCCTGAGGGCACATGTAGCCAAGTTTCGATCAATTTCGGTTGGTCGTTTCTTCAAACGTTTTAAAAAATTTCTATTTACAAAATTTTCTCAAATTTATAAAACCTGGGTCCTGTGGCATCATATCCCAGTCATTTTGCTGCGTCTTTCGGTATATTTAGGACATAATTTTCATAGATTTTGATCATATTACATTGTTTAGATTGAGGATCACTGACGAGGGTTTATGACCCGAAACGTGCATGTCTGGTCCATGCTGTAAATTTATCTGCTCTAAAATGATGCTAATGAGTTTGAAAACGTTTAATATTTGTACCACTTGGTGAGTGTCACTGCTGGTGGACCAAGAGTCCCCGAGGGCACATGTAGCCAAGTTTCGATCAATTTCGGTTGGTCGTTTCTTCAAACGCATTCGAAAATTTCTGTTTACAAAATTTTCTCAAATTTCTAAAACCTGGGTCCTGTAGCATCATATCCCAGTCATTTTGCTGCGTCTTTCGGTATATTTAGGACATAATTTTCATAGATTTTGGTCATATTACATTGTTTAGATTGAGGATCACTGACGAGGGTTTATGACCCGAAACGTGCATGTCTGGTCCATGCTGTAAATTTATCTGCTCTAAAATGATGCTAATGAATTTGAAGACGTTTAATATTTGTACCACTTGGTGAGTGTCACTGCTGGTGGACCAAGAGTCCCCGAGGGCACATGTAGCCAAGTTTCGATCAATTTCGGTTGGTCGTTTCTTCAAACGCATTCGAAAATTTCTGTTTACAAAATTTTCTCAAATTTCTAAAACCTGGGTCCTGTAGCATCATATCCCAGTCATTTTGCTGCGTCTTTCGGTATATGTAGGATATAATTTTCATAGATTTTGGTCATATTACATTGTTTAGATTGAGGATCACTGACGAGGGTTTATGACCCGAAACGTGCATGTCTGGTCCATGCTGTAAATTACTCTGCTCTAAAATGATGCTAATGAATTTGAAGACGTGTAATATTTGTACCACTTGGTGAGTGTCACTGCTGGTGGACCAAGAGTCCCCGAGGGCACATGTAGCCAAGTTTCGATCAATTTCGGTTGGTCGTTTCTTCAAACGCATTCGAAAATTTCTGTTTACAAAATTTTCTCAAATTTCTAAAACCTGGGTCCTGTAGCATCATATCCCAGTCATTTTGCTGCGTCTTTCGGTATATTTAGGACATAATTTTCATAGATTTTGGTCATATTACATTGTTTAGATTGAGGATCACTGACGAGGGTTTATGACCCGAAACGTGCATGTCTGGTCCATGCTGTAAATTACTCTGCTCTAAAATGATGCTAATGAATTTGAAGACGTTTAATATTTGTACCACTTGGTGAGTGTCACTGCTGGTGGACCAAGAGTCCCCGAGGGCACATGTAGCCAAGTTTCGATCAATTTCGGTTGGTCGTTTCTTCAAACGCATTCGAAAATTTCTGTTTACAAAATTTTCTCAAATTTCTAAAACCTGGGTCCTGTAGCATCATATCCCAGTCATTTTGCTGCGTCTTTCGGTATATTAGGACATAATTTTCATAGATTTTGGTCATATTACATTGTTTAGATTGAGGATCACTGACGAGGGTTTATGACCCGAAACGTGCATGTCTGGTCCATGCTGTAAATTTATCTGCTCTAAAATGATGCTAATGAATTTGAAGACGTTTAATATTTGTACCACTTGGTGAGTGTCACTGCTGGTGGACCAAGAGTCCCCGAGGGCACATGTAGCCAAGTTTCGATCAATTTCGGTTGGTCGTTTCTTCAAACGCATTAGAAAATTTCTAGTTTACAAAATTTTCTCAAATTTCTAAAACCTGGGTCCTGTAGCATCATATCCCAGTCATTTTGCTGCGTCTTTCGGTATATTTAGGACATAATTTTCATAGATTTTGGTCATATTACATTGTTTAGATTGAGGATCACTGACGAGGGTTTATGACCCGAAACGTGCATGTCTGGTCCATGCTGTAAATTTATCTGCTCTAAAATGATGCTAATGAATTTGAAGACGTTTAATATTTGTACCACTTGGTGAGTGTCACTGCTGGTGGACCAAGAGTCCCCGAGGGCACATGTAGCCAAGTTTCGATCAATTTCGGTTGGTCGTTTCTTCAAACGCATTCGAAAATTTCTGTTTACAAAATTTTCTCAAATTTCTAAAACCTGGGTCCTGTAGCATCATATCCCAGTCATTTTGCTGCGTCTTTCGGTATATTTAGGACATAATTTTCATAGATTTTGGTCATATTACATTGTTTAGATTGAGGATCACTGACGAGGGTTTATGACCCGAAACGTGCATGTCTGGTCCATGCTGTAAATTTATCTGCTCTAAAATGATGCTAATGAATTTGAAGACGTTTAATATTTGTACCACTTGGTGAGTGTCACTGCTGGTGGACCAAGAGTCCCCGAGGGCACATGTAGCCAAGTTTCGATCAATTTCGGTTGGTCGTTTCTTCAAACGCATTCGAAAATTTCTGTTTACAAAATTTTCTCAAATTTCTAAAACCTGGGTCCTGTAGCATCATATCCCAGTCATTTTGCTGCGTCTTTCGGTATATTAAGGACATAATTTTCATAGATTTTGGTCATATTACATTGTTTAGATTGAGGATCACTGACGAGGGTTTATGACCCGAAACGTGCATGTCTGGTCCATGCTGTAAATTTATCTGCTCTAAAATGATGCTAATGAATTTGAAGACGTTTAATATTTGTACCACTTGGTGAGTGTCACTGCTGGTGGACCAAGAGTCCCCGAGGGCACATGTAGCCAAGTTTCGATCAATTTCGGTTGGTCGTTTCTTCAAACGCATTCGAAAATTTCTGTTTACAAAATTTTCTCAAATTTCTAAAACCTGGGTCCTGTAGCATCATATCCCAGTCATTTTGCTGCGTCTTTCGGTATATTTAGGACATAATTTTCATAGATTTTGGTCATATTACATTGTTTAGATTGAGGATCACTGACGAGGGTTTATGACCCGAAACGTGCATGTCTGGTCCATGCTGTAAATTACTCTGCTCTAAAATGATGCTAATGAATTTGAAGACGTTTAATATTTGTACCACTTGGTGAGTGTCACTGCTGGTGGACCAAGAGTCCCCGAGGGCACATGTAGCCAAGTTTCGATCAATTTCGGTTGGTCGTTTCTTCAAACGCATTCGAAAATTTCTGTTTACAAAATTTTCTCAAATTTCTAAAACCTGGGTCCTGTAGCATCATATCCCAGTCATTTTGCTGCGTCTTTCGGTATATTTAGGACATAATTTTCATAGATTTTGGTCATATTACATTGTTTAGATTGAGGATCACTGACGAGGGTTTATGACCCGAAACGTGCATGTCTGGTCCATGCTGTAAATTACTCTGCTCTAAAATGATGCTAATGAATTTGAAGACGTTTAATATTTGTACCACTTGGTGAGTGTCACTGCTGGTGGACCAAGAGTCCCCGAGGGCACATGTAGCCAAGTTTCGATCAATTTCGGTTGGTCGTTTCTTCAAACGCATTCGAAAATTTCTGTTTACAAAATTTTCTCAAATTTCTAAAACCTGGGTCCTGTAGCATCATATCCCAGTCATTTTGCTGCGTCTTTCGGTATATTAGGACATAATTTTCATAGATTTTGGTCATATTACATTGTTTAGATTGAGGATCACTGACGAGGGTTTATGACCCGAAACGTGCATGTCTGGTCCATGCTGTAAATTTATCTGCTCTAAAATGATGCTAATGAATTTGAAGACGTTTAATATTTGTACCACTTGGTGAGTGTCACTGCTGGTGGACCAAGAGTCCCCGAGGGCACATGTAGCCAAGTTTCGATCAATTTCGGTTGGTCGTTTCTTCAAACGCATTCGAAAATTTCTGTTTACAAAATTTTCTCAAATTTCTAAAACCTGGGTCCTGTAGCATCATATCCCAGTCATTTTGCTGCGTCTTTCGGTATATTTAGGACATAATTTTCATAGATTTTGGTCATATTACATTGTTTAGATTGAGGATCACTGACGAGGGTTTATGACCCGAAACGTGCATGTCTGGTCCATGCTGTAAATTACTCTGCTCTAAAATGATGCTAATGAATTTGAAGACGTTTAATATTTGTACCACTTGGTGAGTGTCACTGCTGGTGGACCAAGAGTCCCCGAGGGCACATGTAGCCAAGTTTCGATCAATTTCGGTTGGTCGTTTCTTCAAACGCATTCGAAAATTTCTGTTTACAAAATTTTCTCAAATTTCTAAAACCTGGGTCCTGTAGCATCATATCCCAGTCATTTTGCTGCGTCTTTCGGTATATTAGGACATAATTTTCATAGATTTTGGTCATATTACATTGTTTAGATTGAGGATCACTGACGAGGGTTTATGACCCGAAACGTGCATGTCTGGTCCATGCTGTAAATTTATCTGCTCTAAAATGATGCTAATGAATTTGAAGACGTTTAATATTTGTACCACTTGGTGAGTGTCACTGCTGGTGGACCAAGAGTCCCCGAGGGCACATGTAGCCAAGTTTCGATCAATTTCGGTTGGTCGTTTCTTCAAACGCATTCGAAAATTTCTGTTTACAAAATTTTCTCAAATTTCTAAAACCTGGGTCCTGTAGCATCATATCCCAGTCATTTTGCTGCGTCTTTCGGTATATTTAGGACATAATTTTCATAGATTTTGGTCATATTACATTGTTTAGATTGAGGATCACTGACGAGGGTTTATGACCCGAAACGTGCATGTCTGGTCCATGCTGTAAATTTACTCTGCTCTAAAATGATGCTAATGAATTTGAAGACGTTTAATATTTGTACCACTTGGTGAGTGTCACTGCTGGTGGACCAAGAGTCCCCGAGGGCACATGTAGCCAAGTTTCGATCAATTTCGGTTGGTCGTTTCTTCAAACGCATTCGAAAATTTCTGTTTACAAAATTTTCTCAAATTTCTAAAACCTGGGTCCTGTAGCATCATATCCCAGTCATTTTGCTGCGTCTTTCGGTATATTTAGGACATAATTTTCATAGATTTTGGTCATATTACATTGTTTAGATTGAGGATCACTGACGAGGGTTTATGACCCGAAACGTGCATGTCTGGTCCATGCTGTAAATTTATCTGCTCTAAAATGATGCTAATGAATTTGAAGACGTTTAATATTTGTACCACTTGGTGAGTGTCACTGCTGGTGGACCAAGAGTCCCCGAGGGCACATGTAGCCAAGTTTCGATCAATTTCGGTTGGTCGTTTCTTCAAACGCATTCGAAAATTTCTGTTTACAAAATTTTCTCAAATTTCTAAAACCTGGGTCCTGTAGCATCATATCCCAGTCATTTTGCTGCGTCTTTCGGTATATTAGGACATAATTTTCATAGATTTTGGTCATATTACATTGTTTAGATTGAGGATCACTGACGAGGGTTTATGACCCGAAACGTGCATGTCTGGTCCATGCTGTAAATTTATCTGCTCTAAAATGATGCTAATGAATTTGAAGACGTTTAATATTTGTACCACTTGGTGAGTGTCACTGCTGGTGGACCAAGAGTCCCCGAGGGCACATGTAGCCAAGTTTCGATCAATTTCGGTTGGTCGTTTCTTCAAACGCATTCGAAAATTTCTGTTTACAAAATTTTCTCAAATTTCTAAAACCTGGGTCCTGTAGCATCATATCCCAGTCATTTTGCTGCGTCTTTCGGTATATTTAGGACATAATTTTCATAGATTTTGGTCATATTACATTGTTTAGATTGAGGATCACTGACGAGGGTTTATGACCCGAAACGTGCATGTCTGGTCCATGCTGTAAATTTATCTGCTCTAAAATGATGCTAATGAATTTGAAGACGTTTAATATTTGTACCACTTGGTGAGTGTCACTGCTGGTGGACCAAGAGTCCCCGAGGGCACATGTAGCCAAGTTTCGATCAATTTCGGTTGGTCGTTTCTTCAAACGCATTCGAAAATTTCTGTTTACAAAATTTTCTCAAATTTCTAAAACCTGGGTCCTGTAGCATCATATCCCAGTCATTTTGCTGCGTCTTTCGGTATATTTAGGACATAATTTTCATAGATTTTGGTCATATTACATTGTTTAGATTGAGGATCACTGACGAGGGTTTATGACCCGAAACGTGCATGTCTGGTCCATGCTGTAAATTTATCTGCTCTAAAATGATGCTAATGAATTTGAAGACGTTTAATATTTGTACCACTTGGTGAGTGTCACTGCTGGTGGACCAAGAGTCCCCGAGGGCACATGTAGCCAAGTTTCGATCAATTTCGGTTGGTCGTTTCTTCAAACGCATTCGAAAATTTCTGTTTACAAAATTTTCTCAAATTTCTAAAACCTGGGTCCTGTAGCATCATATCCCAGTCATTTTGCTGCGTCTTTCGGTATATTTAGGACATAATTTTCATAGATTTTGGTCATATTACATTGTTTAGATTGAGGATCACTGACGAGGGTTTATGACCCGAAACGTGCATGTCTGGTCCATGCTGTAAATTACTCTGCTCTAAAATGATGCTAATGAATTTGAAGACGTTTAATATTTGTACCACTTGGTGAGTGTCACTGCTGGTGGACCAAGAGTCCCCGAGGGCACATGTAGCCAAGTTTCGATCAATTTCGGTTGGTCGTTTCTTCAAACGCATTCGAAAATTTCTGTTTACAAAATTTTCTCAAATTTCTAAAACCTGGGTCCTGTAGCATCATATCCCAGTCATTTTGCTGCGTCTTTCGGTATATTAGGACATAATTTTCATAGATTTTGGTCATATTACATTGTTTAGATTGAGGATCACTGACGAGGGTTTATGACCCGAAACGTGCATGTCTGGTCCATGCTGTAAATTTATCTGCTCTAAAATGATGCTAATGAATTTGAAGACGTTTAATATTTGTACCACTTGGTGAGTGTCACTGCTGGTGGACCAAGAGTCCCCGAGGGCACATGTAGCCAAGTTTCGATCAATTTCGGTTGGTCGTTTCTTCAAACGCATTCGAAAATTTCTGTTTACAAAATTTTCTCAAATTTCTAAAACCTGGGTCCTGTAGCATCATATCCCAGTCATTTTGCTGCGTCTTTCGGTATATTAGGACATAATTTTCATAGATTTTGGTCATATTACATTGTTTAGATTGAGGATCACTGACGAGGGTTTATGACCCGAAACGTGCATGTCTGGTCCATGCTGTAAATTTATCTGCTCTAAAATGATGCTAATGAATTTGAAGACGTTTAATATTTGTACCACTTGGTGAGTGTCACTGCTGGTGGACCAAGAGTCCCCGAGGGCACATGTAGCCAAGTTTCGATCAATTTCGGTTGGTCGTTTCTTCAAACGCATTCGAAAATTTCTGTTTACAAAATTTTCTCAAATTTCTAAAACCTGGGTCCTGTAGCATCATATCCCAGTCATTTTGCTGCGTCTTTCGGTATATTTAGGACATAATTTTCATAGATTTTGGTCATATTACATTGTTTAGATTGAGGATCACTGACGAGGGTTTATGACCCGAAACGTGCATGTCTGGTCCATGCTGTAAATTTATCTGCTCTAAAATGATGCTAATGAATTTGAAGACGTTTAATATTTGTACCACTTGGTGAGTGTCACTGCTGGTGGACCAAGAGTCCCCGAGGGCACATGTAGCCAAGTTTCGATCAATTTCGGTTGGTCGTTTCTTCAAACGCATTCGAAAATTTCTGTTTACAAAATTTTCTCAAATTTCTAAAACCTGGGTCCTGTAGCATCATATCCCAGTCATTTTGCTGCGTCTTTCGGTATATTTAGGACATAATTTTCATAGATTTTGGTCATATTACATTGTTTAGATTGAGGATCACTGACGAGGGTTTATGACCCGAAACGTGCATGTCTGGTCCATGCTGTAAATTACTCTGCTCTAAAATGATGCTAATGAATTTGAAGACGTTTAATATTTGTACCACTTGGTGAGTGTCACTGCTGGTGGACCAAGAGTCCCCGAGGGCACATGTAGCCAAGTTTCGATCAATTTCGGTTGGTCGTTTCTTCAAACGCATTCGAAAATTTCTGTTTACAAAATTTTCTCAAATTTCTAAAACCTGGGTCCTGTAGCATCATATCCCAGTCATCTTGCTGCGTCTTTCGGTATATTTAGGACATAATTTTCATAGATTTTGGTCATATTACATTGTTTAGATTGAGGATCACTGACGAGGGTTTATGACCCGAAACGTACATGTCTGGTCCATGCTGTAAATTTATCTGCTCTAAAATGATGCTAATGAATTTGAAGACGTTTAATATTTGTACCACTTGGTGAGTGTCACTGCTGGTGGACCAAGAGTCCCCGAGGGCACATGTAGCCAAGTTTCGATCAATTTCGGTTGGTCGTTTCTTCAAACGCATTCGAAAATTTCTGTTTACAAAATTTTCTAAAATTTCTAAAACCTGGGTCCTGTAGCATCATATCCCAGTCATTTTGCTGCGTCTTTCGGTATATTAAGGACATAATTTTCATAGATTTTGGTCATATTACATTGTTTAGATTGAGGATCACTGACGAGGGTTTATGACCCGAAACGTGCTATCTGGTCCATGCTGTTAATTTATCTGCTCTAAAATGATGCTAATGAATTTGAAGACGTTTAATATTGTACCACTTGGTGAGTGTCACTGCTGGTGGACCAAGAGTCCCCGAGGGCACATGTAGCCAAGTTTCGATCAATTTCGGTTGGTCGTTTCTTCAAACGCATTCGAAAATTTCTGTTTACAAAATTTTCTCAAATTTCTAAAACCTGGGTTCTGTAGCATCATATCTCAGTCATTTTGCTGCGTCTTTCGGTATATTTAGGACATAATTTTCATAGATTTTGGTCATATTACATTGTTTAGATTGAGGATCACTGACGAGGGTTTATGACCCGAAACGTGCATGTCTGGTCCATGCTGTAAATTTATCTGCTCTAAAATGATGCTAATGAATTTGAAGACGTTTAATATTTGTACCACTTGGTGAGTGTCACTGCTGGTGGACCAAGAGTCCCCGAGGGCACATGTAGCCAAGTTTCGATCAATTTCGGTTGGTCGTTTCTTCAAACGCATTCGAAAATTTCTGTTTACAAAATTTTCTCAAATTTCTAAAACCTGGGTCCTGTAGCATCATATCCCAGTCATTTTGCTGCGTCTTTCGGTATATTTAGGACATAATTTTCATAGATTTTGGTCATATTACATTGTTTAGATTGAGGATCACTGACGAGGGTTTATGACCCGAAACGTGCATGTCTGGTCATGCTGTAAATTACTCTGCTCTAAAATGATGCTAATGATTTGAAGACGTTTAATATTTGTACCACTTGGTGAGTGTCACTGCTGGTGGACCAAGAGTCCCCGAGGCACATGTAGCCAAGTTTCGATCAATTCGGTTGGTCGTTTCTTCAACGCATTCGAAATTTCTGTTTACAAAATTTTCTCAATTTCTAAAACCTGGGTCCTGTAGCATCATATCCCAGTCATTTTGCTGCGTCTTTCGTATATTAGGACATAATTTTCATAGATTT